>CAMZMU010000092.1:37652277-38165780 GCA_947311845.1 Poa pratensis | reverse complement strand
CACGTCAGGTGTCATGGATGACTTCGTAGGTGTGGGATTACGCGAGTCAAGCATCTCGAGCTTGGGATCGCAGGAACAAAGATCAACACAGATTTACCCAGGTTCGGCCCCCTCAATGTGAGGTAAAAGACCTACTTCCTGCCTACCCTAGATTGGTATTGATATGATAATCGAGGTGTTACAATGGAGGCGATCCGATCTGGTACTCGCCGTATGAGCTAGGGTTTAGGGCTTGACCCCTCTAAGTCCTGCGAGTCCTCTTTATATACACAGAGGCTCGTCAGGTTACAAGAGTTCTACACGAAGCCTGATTATCTTTCTTGTCTTCCAAGGCAAGTTTGCACCGACCTTCTGGAGCTTTCCTTATCGAGTCACGATGCGAGATTGGCCATCTTTCTCGTGGCCCAACAATGATAGCGCGCCTTAAGTCGCTGTTTGTTAAATTCGAATAAGTCGCGGGTTAATCATTCCCCGACATTAGCCCCAAGCGTGGCCTGAACTTCATAGGATTTCTTGATCTTGAATGTTTAGGCCGCGCTTTTCCTTATTTCGGACTTATAATTGTGCTGGATTGGCCTTGACTCGCACCTGGAGAGATCATCTGACTTCGTGAGCTTCTTTGTTAGAGTAGCCTGATAGCTTCAAACTTGATGACGATCCATCTTCAAATTTTTGATGATAATATGATGTAGCCCCCAAGGATTGAGAGGATGTAACGTGGTAATCATCTCAATTCTTCTCAGAGAATTTGAAGGTCATCACCTGTAACTTGATATCATAAAACAATTGTTAAGATACAAGTAATTGTAATTGGTGTTGCCGTACTATAAGCAGTACATCGACCTCTAGTTAGGCCATCTGAATCCTTAAGTGGGCACTCGCGCGACTCAGTATTTCCTAGGAACATGTGTGTTCAGGGTCGAGAGCGGCCATGATAGGCAATCAAGCTCGATTGACGCCACCCCCAGTACTTTGGCCACATAATGCGAGTAGCAATCCAACTTAAGGTAAATTTGATAATTGCCAAAATTGGCTGTTTCAGGGTAACAAAGCCCCAAGAAACATAATGATTGCCATGATAGGCTAAGCTATGATAAGCTTTGATTATGATGACACATAAGGTCGCGCCTTGGTGGCAACCGAGTGTTATACATAGGGTTGGATCGCGCGTAGGTGGCGATCCATGGTGATACATGGGGTCGGTCGCGCCTAGGTGGCGACCAGAATGATACAAAGTTTACGGCCGCGCCTAGGTGGCAGCCGGTTTCTGATACAAGGGTCGATCGCGCCTGGGTGGCGATCAGATGTTGCATAGGTCGCGCCTAGGTGGCGACCAAAGTTGAAGTTCTAGCCCTGAGTGGCTGTGATGATACTCAGCTATAAAGCTGGAAAGGATGATGCTTGGCTCTGATTAGCCTTTTCTTATGTATAGTACGGTCGCAGGTGTGCGACGTTCCAAGGGCGAGGTGCCTCGAGACGATCCTCGAAATCATGGCGTTCGCTGCTTTCTTCCCTTACATCCAGCAGATAGTACGACCCATTGTTTAGCTTCTTGCTGATGATGTAGGGTCCTTCCCATGGAGAGGACAGCTTATGCATTCCCTTGTGATCTTGTTTAAGTCGCAGTACTAGGTCGCCTTCTTGAAAGGTGCGGGTTTTGATGCGTCTGGCATGATAGCGTCGCAAGTCTTGTTGATATACCGCTGACCTTGATGCTGCCAAGTCTCTAACCTCTTCTAATGTGTCCACCGAGTCTTGCCGAGCTATCTCATTATCTGTCTCGATGTAAGCCGCAACTCTTGGTGAATCATGTATGATGTCGCTGGGCATGACTGCTTCTGCTCCATAGACCATGAAATATGGTGTAAATCCTGTGGATCTGTTAGGGGTTGTTCTTAAGCTCCACAGTACTGCTGGCAATTCCACCCAACATCCTGGAGATGCTTCGACCTTTTCAATAAGGCGCGGCTTAATTCCATGGAGAATTTCCTGGTTAGCTCGCTCAGCTTGTCCATTGCTCTGCGGGTGTGCTACTGACGTGAGGTCCAATCTTATCCCATTGTCTGCGCAAAATATCTGTGTAGCCCCTTCAGAGGTGTTGCTCCCATTGTCTGTAATGATACTATGGGGGTACCCAAAGCGGAATATGACCTTCTTCAAGAACTTGACTGCTGTTTCAGCCTCGCAATCTCCCACAGGTTCTGCTTCTATCCACTTTGTGAATTTGTCCACCATGACCAGGAGGTGAGTTTTTCCGTTTGAAGACCGTCTGAAGGGCCCTACCATGTCAAAACCCCATACGGCAAAAGGCCATGTGATGGGTATTGTGCGAAGTGCTTGAGCTGGCATATGATCTTGCCTAGCGTATCTTTGACATCCATCGCACACTCTGACAATTTGCTCTGCATCTGCTAATGCTGTTAACCAGAAGAATCCATGTCGGAACGCCTTTGCCACCAAAGATCTTGACGAAGCATGATGGCCACAATCGCCTGAATGAATTTCGTGCAAGATTTTTCGTCCCTCTTCTGGTGAGACACATCTTTGGAATGCTCCTGACACGCTGCGCTTGTATAATTCGTTGTTGATGATTGTATAGGCCTTTGATCGTCGTATGATTTTGCGCGCCTCAATCTCATCGTCTGGCAGCACTCCGCGACTTAAATATGCCATGTATGGCTCTGTCCATCCTGGCTGTTCATGCAGGGCTGCGACTAAAGTTGAATCGTCCTCTGGCTCTGCAATGTCAATCTCTGCTGGAGGTTTGACTGATGGATTGTGCAGTTCATCCAGGAAAACATTGGGTGGGACTGACTGTCTGTTGGATCCAAGCCGAGACAGGGCATCTGCAGCTTCGTTTTGTCTCCGATCAATATGTTCAACTTGGTATCCAGTGAAATGTCCAGCAATTCTGTCCACCTCTCTTCTATATGCAGCCATGTTCGCATCCTTGCTGTCCCACGTTCCAGAGACCTGCTGTGCCACCAAGTCTGAATCGCCAAAACAGCGTATGCGACTGATGTTCATCTCCTTTGCTATACGTAGACCATGAAGCAGTGCCTCGTACTCCGCCACGTTATTTGTGCAGTTGAAGTGTATCTGTAGCACATACCGCAGCTTGTCTCCCTTGGGAGATGTTAGAACAACTCCAGCCCCCGAGCCTTGCAACTGTCTTGACCCATCAAAATGCATGGTCCAGTATTTGGTTTCTGCCATGCTAGGAGCGACTTGGATTTCTGTCCAATCGTTAATAAAATCTGCAAGGGCTTGCGACTTAATTGATGTGCGCGGCTCGTAGCTGATGTGATGTGGTCCCAACTCGATCGCCCACTTAGCGACTCTTCCAGTAGCTTCTCGATTACGGATGATATCTGCCAACGGTGCTGAACTAACCACAGTTATTGGATGTTCTTGGAAGTAGTGCTTCAGCTTGCGACTCGCCATGAACACTCCAAACACCAACTTCTGCCACTGTGGGTAACGCTGTTTGGAAGCTGTGAGGACTTCGCTCACGTAATATACTGGTCTCTGGACAGGGTATTCCTTTCCGTTCTTGTCTCTCCACAACCATGACAGCGCTCACAGCACGGGAATTTGCCGCTATGTATAGTAGCATGGCTCTTTATCCTTTGGAGCCGCCAGAACTGGAGCATTTGTCAATTGATGTTTCAAGGCTGTCAGAGCTTCGTCGGCCTCTGCGTCCCAAACGAAGGTGTCTGATTTTTTCAACAGTCTGTACAAAGGTAGTGCTTTCTCTCCCAATCTTGATATAAAGCGACTCAAAGCTGCTACGCAACGGTAAGTCGCTGCACATCTTTTATCTTTTCTGGTTTTTGGAGATCCATCACGGCCTTTATCTTGTCAGGGTTGGCCTCAATGCCTCTTTCTGATACTATGAATCCAATAGCTTTCCTGCTGGTACTCCAAAGACGCACTTTGTGGGGTTGAGCTTCATGTTGTATTTTCTGAGATTTGTGAATGTCTCTGCCAGATCACTAATAAGATCCTGGCTAACTTGCGACTTAACCACAATATCATCCACGTAGGCGTGAACGTTGCGACCTATTTGCTCATGTAGACAATTCTGAATGCATCTTTGGTAAGTCGCACCTGCGTTCTTCAACCCAAAGGGCATGCTGACATAACAAAAAGCTCCAAAGGGTGTGATGAAGGACGTCTTTTCTTGGTCCTCCCTCTTCATCTTGATTTGATGGTAGCCTGAATAGGCGTCCAAAAAGCATAACAGCTCGCACCCAGCAGTTGAATCAATCACTTGGTCGATTCGCGGCAAAGCAAATGGATCCTTTGGACAAGCTTTGTTAAGACTGGTGTAATCAACGCACATTCGCCACGTACCGTTCTTTTTCATAACCAAACTGGGTTTGCCACCCACTCCGGATGGTATACCTCCGTGATGAATCCTGCAGCCAGCAAGCGAGCTATTTCCTCTCCTATTGCCTTTCTCCTATCATCGTGGAAACGCCGTAGTGGCTGCTTCACTGGTTTAGCCGCAGGGTTCACTTTGAGGCTATGTTCTGCTAATTCTCTTGGTACCCCTGGCATATCTGACGGCTTCCATGCGAAGATGTCCTTATTTTCCTGGAGAAAAGCGACGAGGGCCTTCTCCTGCTCTTCTTCCATGTGTGCTCCAATGCTGGTTTGCTTGGATGAGTCGCCAGGAACAAGATTTATCTGCTTAGTGTCCTGGGCCGCTTTGAATTTCATTGGTGGCTCGGCAGATGGCGTGGTAACTACACTCATGTCGTTTGGGTCCACCTGCGACTTATAACCTTTTAGCTCTTCCGCGGCACAGGCGGATTCTGCGAAGGCCGCATCTCCCTTTTCACATTCTATCGCTTTTTCTCTATCTCCGTACACTGTGATGACCCCTTTTGGTCCTGGTATCTTCAACTGTAGGTACACGTAGCATGGCCTGGCCATAAACTTAGCAAAGGCCGTTCTTCCAAACAAGGCGTGATATGGGCTTTGGAATTTTACCACTTCGAAGCATAGGAATTCGCTTCTAAAGTTCTCTTCTGTCCCAAAAGTTACCCCTAGGGTTATTTTCCCCGCTGGCCGTGCGGACCTTCCTGGGACAATGCCGTGAAACACTGTTGACGTGGGCTGCAGGCTGGAATCCTTGAGTCCTAGACGCTGGAACGTATCGTAGTACAAGATATTAATGCTGCTTCCTCCATCCATAAGCACTTTGGTCAGCTTGTATCCTGCAACGTACGGTGCCACAACCATGCCAACTTGCCAGGTTCCCGTACTTGTGGCGGGTGATCGTCGCGACTCCAGGTTACTGCGTATTCTGACCACCTTAACCAATTGGGTGTTGCTGGTATCACGGCGTTCACCTGCTGACTTCTGCGGCTCAATTTCTCTTCCCTTTTGGAGGTATCGATAACTATTGTGTGATACTGCCCCGTTTGCCTGGGGTTACTCGCGCTGCTGCCCAATATTTGTGTTATGAGCCGCACTAGGGTTTCCTTCATGGGAATTCCCCCCGTTGTGTTGGCTCTCTTCTTTCCACTTCTTGTAATAGTGGCATTGCGCCTTGGTATGGTCCGCTGGCCGTCCATCACCTGTCGCATGAAGGTCGCATGGCCGGTTAAAAACTTCTTGCATATTGATTGGACGGGAGCCGTATCCTCGACCCCTTCCCGCTGGCCTCTGAATCCTCCACGCGCATTGGCGACGAGCCCTGAGTGACCATCTTCGTTTTTGCGTTTGTTTTGATTCGCGTTGTTGTGGCTTGTTTGCTGCTGCTGGGGCTTGTTGGAGTTTTTCTTTCCTTTGGCAGCAACCTCCTCTTCTTCTCCGTCTGACGCGTCTCTGGTTTTATCTGAGCATATTTGTTAGCCGCAGCCATCACCTCGCTGAGGCTCTTGACTTTATCCTTCATGCGACCCAGCTTATGAATCAGCGGCTCAAACTTGCAGTTTTTCTCCATCACCAGGACGGCTGAGCTTGGTGGTATATTATCTGAGGAGTGTATTATTTCTGCCACCCTTTTCATCCAATGGCGACTTGACTCGCCTTCCTTCTGGACACAACGCTAGATCTTCTATATTGCAGAGTCGTTTGCAAGTTCCTTGGAAGTTCTTAACGAAGGCATCCTTCAGTTCCTCCCAAGTATTTATAGAGTTGGGAGGCAAATTTTGCAGCCATATGTGCGCTGCACCTTCTAGCATCATGTTGAGGTACCTTGCACATATTTCCTCTGAGGCGTTCAAAATGCTCATCCCCATCTCGTAATTGTTCAGCCAGGTGGTTGGATCCATGCTGGCGTTGTAGTTTGCCACCTTGCGTGGCCCTTTGAAATCTTCAGGAAAAGGTTCCGATCTGATCCTTTCAGTGAAACACGCCGGTCCCTTGAGTCGCGAGGACAGGGCTGTGGGCGCGCCCGGGGTTATCTGCGGGCCGCGTTTGCACCACTGGCATATTCGCCTGCGCTTCTGCGACTTGCTCCTGCTGCCTCTGTGCGACTCCTGATACGTTCTCTGGTGGCCTGCTTTGGACGCTTCTTTCTGCTGCAATCCTGTGATTGGCTGGTACGAGGGGCAGCTGTGCTTCGGCTTCCGCCCTATTGGCTTGTTGCAGGACTGCCGTACTTAGCATCTGAATCGCGCGCCGCGCCTCAGCATTGACCGGGTCATCGCCTGTTGGTACCATCTGAGTCAAGATATTAGCCGCAGCATACATATTATCGACAGGGTTCTGGTAATGGCCCTGCGGGGTGTGAAACCTCCTTGGTTGTTGCTGGGTCTCTTGATTTGTTGGTACCCTTCCTTCCGCAGTCGTCTGGATTCCCGTTCCCGCGGCTGGAGTGAGCGGGATTTCCACTGTTGGTTGAGTCGCGCGCAGGTGTTTGCGGGTCAACCTGTCGTTGAGTCGCAGCCAGCGCGGCTACTCTCTGCCGCTCCTGTTGGATTCCTTGGTTTATCTGATCGAGCCTGCGGCGCTCTTCTTCCATCCTTCGAACCTCATACAGGAGCTCGGCCCTGGCGGCCTCAATTTCTGTTGCACGGAGGGCGGCGTTCGTGGCTGACAGGGACAAGAAGTGGGTTGCTTGGGGGTGCCGATGCCTCGGTCTCCAGCAGTTCCTGATGCGCCTGCTCCTCCGGTCGTGTAAACCGCGACTTGCGCCGTCTCTCGATCTGGTGATAATGCGATTTCTGGTGGGTAACCCCAGCAACTTTCTTCAAAGGCAGGTATAATGGACCCAAACTCTTGCGAGTCCATGCTTTCCACGGATTCTTCCCCATCATCGGCGACTTCTTCTACTGAATCGCCTTCTTGGACCGAGCTAATGGACCTGCCACCGATGAAGCCAACGAAGACGTTGATGGATCCAAACGGGATGACGTGGCCGGTCTCCAAGTAATCTGCTTCCGGCCCCCAGCTTGAATCGTCGATGAGGGTGTGCCATTGACCGTGATGATACGGCCAACAACAAGATCTTCAGCTCCCTTCATGGATCCTGCGCGGAACGTGACGCTCTTGACCGCAGGCCCCACGGTGGGCGCCAACTGTCGTGGGTTTGTCACGTCAGGTGTCATGATGACTTCGTAGGTGTGGGATTACGCGAGTCAAGCATCTCCGAGCTTGGGATCGCAGGAACAAAGATCAACACAGATTTACCCAGGTTCGGCCCCCTCAATGTGAGGTAAAAGACCTACTTCCTGCCTACCCTAGATTGGTATTGATATGATAATCGAGGTGTTACAATGGAGGCGATCCGATCTGGTACTCGCCGTATGAGCTAGGGTTTAGGGCTTGATAGCTTGACCCCGTCTAAGTCCTGCGAGTCCTCTTTATATACACAGAGGCTCGTCAGGTTACAAGAGTTCTACACGAAGCCTGATTATCTTTCTTGTCTTCCAAGGCAAGTTTGCACCGACCTTCTGGAGCTTTCCTTTATCGAGTCACGATGCGAGTTTGGTCCATCTTGAAGTGGCCCAACAATGATAGCGCGGCCTTAAGTCGCTATTTGTTAAGTTCGAACAGGTCGTGGGTTAATCATTCCCCCGACAGCGATGTTGTTGGAGATCTTGTCCATTGTGAAGCACAGCTGGATGGCGTAGTAGAGCTTGTCGCCTTTTGGTGAGGTCAGGACGATGCCAGCCCCACCATTGCGGCAGGCGAAAGCTCCGTCGAAGTGCATGGTCCAGTGGCTTGGCATTGTATCTCCAGACGGCGTGGTTTCTTCTTCACGAGGCTCTTCAGGAGTTGGGTCCGTCCACTCGGCGACGAAATCCGCCAGCGCTCTTCCTTTGATGACTCTTGTGGTGTCGAAGCGTAAGTTGAATGGTTGCAGCTCGATGTTCCATCCTGCGACGCGATCTGTGGCGTTGGGGTTGCGCAAGATTTGCTCCAGGGGGAACGACGTGACCACCGTGATGGGATGGCCCTGGAAGTAGTGGCGTAGCTTCCTGGAGGCGATGAGGAGCGCGAGGAGGAGCTTCTGTTGCACTGGGTAGCGCTCGCGAGCATCTCGCAGTACAGTACTGACGAAGTAGACAGGATGCTCGACGAGGGTCGTTGATGGCGCTGCAGCGTCGGCTCCCTCGAGAGACTCCTCAGGCCCTTTGGCTAGGTTTGCCTGTGGAAGAATCTCGGCAGGGTGCTTGTAGTACACTCAACTTGAGGCTGTGGGCCTGGCACTGGGTCTGGAGAGACTATTTCCTTGTCTGGAGGCTCTGGACTTGGTGTGGCAGTGCTTTTCTTGGGGAGGACTGGCTCTTCTCTTTCCACCATCAGGACGGCGCTTGCGGTTTGCGGAGTGGCTGCTAGGTACAGCTTCAGATGCTCGCCTGTCCTGGGGTCTACCATGACTGGTGAGCTAGCCAAGTATTGCTTCAGGTCCTCAAATGCCTTGTCTGCTTCTAGTCCACTTGAAAGTGCCGGACTTCTTCATGATCTTGAAGAAGGGCAGAGCTCTCTCGCCGAACTTGGAGATGAAGCGGCCTAAGTTGGCCATGCACCCTGCTAGGCGCTGCATGTCCTTAAGGCGGCGAGGTGGCTGCATCTCTTCTATGGCCTTGATCTTGTCAGGGTTTGCCTCTATGCCACGGTGGGACACGAGGAACCCGAGGAGCTTGCCTGAAGGCACCCCAAAGACGCACTTGGCGCGGTTTAACTTGATATTCACCTTGCGCAGGCTGGCGAAGGTCTCCTCGAGGTCCTTCAAGAGAGTGTCTCCCTCGCGAGACTTGACCACGATGTCGTCAACGTAGCTTCTGCATTTCTTCCCATCTGAGCCCCCAAGGCGATCCTCATGAGCCTCTAGAAGGTGGCGCCGGCATTCTTCAGGCCAAAAGGCATGCAAGTGTAGCAATACACACCACAAGGGGTGAGAAATGCCATTTTCTCTTCGTCTTCTTTAGCCATCTTGATCTGATGGTAGCCTGAGAAGGCATCCAGAAAATAGAGGAGATCACAACCGGCGGTGGAGTCCACAATCTAGTCTATCCTTGGCATGGGGTATGGATTCTTGGGGCAGGCCTTGTTCACGTCGGTGTAGTCGATGCAGAGCCGGCCTCCTCCATTGGGTTTTGGAACGACCACGCCGTTGGAGAGCCAAGTGGGGTGGGAAACTTCTCGAATGATGTCTGCTGCTTTGAGCTTCTCTACTTCTTCGATGATGAACGCTTGCTTCTCGGGGGCTTGTTTCCGCGCTTTCTGCTTTACAGGGCGTGCGTTTGGACACACGGCTAAGTGGTGCTCGATCACCTCCCTTGGTACACCGGACATTTCTGACGGATTCCATGCGAACATGTCAGAGTTTGCTCGAAGGAAGGCGACGAGCGCGCTTTCCTATTTGGGAGGCAAGCCAGCGCCTATGGTGACGCTAGCCCCCGAGACCTCAGCCCCCGAGCCACTGGTGCTCAGCGACACCTTCTTCGTAGATGCTTGCTCTTGAGTGAACAGCTGCTTCTTCTTCTTGGGCCTCTCGAGAGGCTCCATGTCCTCGTCGGCGGGGAACGCCATGGCAGCGGCCTTGTAGGCGATCTCGACAGCGCGTGTGGCGTCCTGTACGTGACCACGGATGGTGATGGTGCCACCGCTGCCAGGGATCTTGACCATGTTGTAGGCATGCTGCGTCACGGCCATAAACTTCGCGAGGGCGGGATAGCCGAGGATGGCGTTGTAGGGCAGGCCAATGTGCACGACGTCGAAGTCAATTAGCTCGGTACGGTAGTTCTCCTGTGTACCGAAGGTGACCACGAGCCTCACTTGCCCCAGAGGCGAGATTGAGCCATTGGTCACCCCTATGAAGGGCCTGGAGGGCATAAGCCACTCGTAGGGCACTTGAAGCATCTCGAAGGTCTCGACAGAGATGACGTTTAGGCATGCACCCCCATCAATGAGCGTCTTGCCGACGGCGATATTGTTGATGGTGGGGGTGCACACCAACAAGAGGGTGCCTACAGTCATGGTCGACTTGGGGTGATCTTTGGCGTCGAAGGCGATGGTGTACTGGGACCACTTGAGGGGCCGGGATGTCTCGATCCCGGGAAGCGCTGCATTGAGCTCACGAGCGAACTGCTTGAACTGATTGTTGGACTTGGGCGCTTGTGATCCGCCGAGGATGCACGCCATAGCTCCCCTTGGGGCCTGGTAATCCCCGGGCTCTTCGTCGGGGAGGTTGTTGTTTTTCTCGGCGGCGTTCGCCTGAGTCCCCTGTGGCTTCTGGTAGTTGCCTTTACGTCCGCCCTTGCGGTAACTACGGCCTCTGCCGCGGCCACCGCTGCCTTCTTCTTGCTCGCGCTTCTTGCTCAGCTGCTTGAGGTCGTAGCAGTTCTCTGTCGCATGGCCGCGCCTGTTGTGGTAGATGCAGAACGGGCGGTTGTCCACTTTTTTCTCGGCGGCCTCGGGAGAGTCCTCGCGAAGCTGCTTGGCGTCGGGCTCGGCCGCTAGGACAGCAGTAGGCTTGCGCTTTGTCTCGTCACGCCTCTTCTGGGTCTTGGATCCTTCGACAGGGTCATCCGCTGAGCCCACCTTGACGAAAAGGAGCCCTTCTTATGCCTTGGCGCACTTGTCTGCGATGTCGAAGAGCTTCACCACAGAGGAGATGGTATCGTCGATACCGAGCTTCTCGAGCATCCTGTGGTTGGTGACGCCCTCTCTGAAGGCAGCGATGACGTGCGAGTCCGGGATGTTTGGGATTTTGTTGCGGACTTGGCTGAAGCGCTGGATGTACTTGCAGAGGGTCTTGCCAGGCTTCTGGCGCACAGCGCGCAGGTCGTTGTAGGTGAGGGCGCGCTCGTAGGAGCCCTTGAAGTTTGCGATGAACTGCTGGCAGAGCTCCTCCCACGAGTCAATGGAGTCCTCAGGGAGGTTCAGGAGCCACGACAAGGCAGAATCCTTGAGGGCGTGGGAGAACCAGTTGGCCATGACCTTGTCGTCTCCCACCGCAGCCTGGATGGAGGTGGTGTAGAGCTGCAGGAACTCGATGGGGTTGTTTGTGCCGTCATATCCTTTGGGAAGGTCAGGCCTGAACTTCTGTGGCCAGACGACGCGACGCAGGTTGCGGGTGAAGGCCGCGCATCCTGTGGCATACGAGGCGACGCCACCCTGAAGAGCTCGGCAGTTCTGCCGCCCCGCCTGGCCGATCTCCTCGACGGTGCGCTTCTGGAGCTCCTTCTGGCCCTCCATTTCCACTCGTGCGTCCAGACAAGTCCGCTGCACGATTTGGCAATCGCGCGGCGAAGACGCGTGGGAGGCGGCCCTGTGGGCCGCAGCCGGAGGCGGTCCCGGTGGAGGCGGCGGAGGTGCGCCGTGCGTGGTGGTCCCTGCGTGCCCAGAGTTGTGGTGCACCAGAGAGCGGGACGTCGCCGGAGCTGCGCGTGGTGCGGCCGCGATGCTGACGAGGTGCTCGAGGCGGCCCAGCCAGTTGTCGTGCGCTTCGGCGGTGGGGCGGTAGCGGAAGAGCTCCGCGACCATGAGCAGCGCGGTGTTAGGACTGGGTGCTGGACGCCCGAGAGTGGAAGCGCTTTGGCGCTGGGACGGATGCGAGGACTCAGCGTCCTCGCCGTGCCCGTGGTCGACGTCTTCGTCGTAGCGGTCGTCGTGGTGGTCGTCACCGTCCTCGGGGTGCTCCACACGTGGCTCAGCGGTGTTGCGCCCCGAAGCGCGGTTGGTGCGAGGACGGCCGCGGGGGTTGGTGGTGTTGGCAGCGGGCTCGGTGGTGGCCCTGCCTGACGCCCGCCGGCTGGCGCGAGCTGCGCGAGTGTCCGCCATGTCGCAGAGGTCGGTGAAGGTTGAAGACATACCTCAGCCCCCTACCTGGCGCGCCAATTGTCGGAGGTTGACTCCCACGAAACAGGGGTGGTCAAACTCGCGAAGAGAGTTCGTGTAAGGGGCTGAACACGTTGGTCAAACAACCCTCAACCTGCACGGCGACGGTGCTCGTCGAGCATGAGGAGGGACATCACGGCAGAGATGAACACCAGCCCGTACCCAGGTTCACGGCCCTCGTGGGGAGGTAAAACCGCTACTCTTGCTTGTCTGTATTGCACTGTTATGGAGGTTACAGTACAATGAGCTTGCCGAGGGCTCTCTTTTGGCAATGGTGCGCACAAGGAAAGGGAAAACACTGGTCTTCTTCTTCCTTGCGCGTAGGTAGTTAAGCTAGAATGAAAGTGTGATCCCTCGCTACGGTGGAGCACCGTCTCCTTTTATAGGCGCCCCGGGCCTATTCCTCGTGCTCACACAGCGGAAGGGCTACCACATGGCGACAGACAGAGGAGCACGGTGCACCGCAGCCCAGCTGTCCATGGACGCGGTCCATGGGCATAAAGCTGATACCTGTGGCAATGAAGCCACCGTCCATCTAGGACGGCCAGCTGGGGCTGCAGAGGAACGTGGGGGTGCCCACGGTGACGTTGGCCTTGGAGCGTAGCGCCGGCCGGTCCCCTTATCACCAAAGAGTAAATCCTTGTAGTCCGGTGCGTGTGGCGCAGCTTTGTTGACCCCTTTAATCACCAAAATGGCAACTGCGGCATCGTCGTCACCGCGCGCAGAGGCACGCGTCACTCTGCGGCCGCTGCAGAGCCATGTGCGCTCTGCAGAGGTTGCTTTGCAGCGAAGGAATCCCCGCGAGGGTAGGGGTGCCTTGTGGAGGATTCGGCGTTGACTCCTCTTCAGGGAAGATCTCCTTGAAGAGGGTGCAGCAGTAAGGAGGGCCTCCGCAGGCCTCTGCTGCCTTCTAAGCCTTCGCGAGGCGATCCGCCTCGCGGGTCTCTCCAAGCTGTAGGCTTGGTCCTTAGCGAAATTCAGCCACCAAGTGGCGAGGGCCATGGAGGACAGGCCCAGCACACCCTGGTTCTCACTGGGCCGACATCATCAAACACAAACTGCACAACATGATTTAGCAGGTGAGGAGTGGTTTAGCAAGGAGAGAGAAATCCTTGATAAATCTTCTGTAAAAACCAGCATGGCCCAAGAAACTTTGAATTCCTTTTACATTTTCAGGAGGAGGTAGCTTTGCCATCACATCTACTTTTGCTTTGTCCACTTCTATTCCTCTGGCAGAAACCATGTGCCCAAGCACAATACCTTCAGTTACTAGAAAGTGGCACTTTCCCAATTAAGGATCAAATTCTGCTCTGAACATCTGTGCAAAACAGCTGTCAGGTTCTTCAGGCAAATGGCAAAATCTTTTCCATACACTGTGAAATCATCCATGAACACTTCCATAATTCTTTCAATGTAGTCAGAGAATATTGACATCATACATCTCTGAAATGTGCCAGGTGCATTACACAAACCAAAAGGCAATCTCTTGTAAGCAAAAGTTCCATAGGGACAGGTGAAAGTTGTTTTATCTTGGTCAGCTGGGTGTATTGGGATTTGGAGAAATCCAGAATAACCATCCAGGTAATAATAAAATTCCTGCCCTGCTAATCTTTCCAACATCTGATCCATGAAAGGTAAAGGAAAATGATCTTTCCTTGTTGCTTTGTTCAGTTTCGTGAAATCATTATCCATTCTCCAACCAGTGACAGGTCTTGTGGTCATCAACTTTCCCTCTTCATTTTCTACCACTGTGTAGCCTCCTTTCTTTGGCACAATGTGGATAGGACTCACCCACTCACTGTCAGAAATGGGGTAAATCATGCCTGCCTGAAGGAGTTTCAGAACCTCTTTTTTCACCACTTCTTGCATAGCAGGATTTAATCTTCTCTGCCCTTCTCTAGTAGGTTTACTTCCATCTTCCAAATGTGAGAACAAACTTTCTCATCAATTCCCTTGATGTCATCAATAGAATATCCAATCACATTCTTGTACAATCTTAACACTGACAGCAGATTTTATTCCTGTTCACTGTCCAAAGCAGAGCTAATTATCACTGGATGAATTTTTTCTTTCTCTAGAAAGGAGTACTTCAGATGATCAGGTAATTCTTTTAGCTCAACAATGGAGTTGTGAGCTGGCTAAGGAATTTCATTTTGCACTTCCTCTGATCTTCCTTCACAAGGATTTATTGCACATAGTTCATGTAAACTTGTGTTTTCTGCAGTTACAAACACTTGAACTTCAGGTTCTTCTGGCTGCAGTTCTTTTAGAGCTTTGTGAACACTTTTATCAACAACATCAATAGCATGACATTGTTCCAGAACATTGGTAGATGTGAAGCATGCCTCATACTGAATTCTGCTTGTTCTGAACCAAACTGCAACTTCAGTGTTCCACCTTTTACATCTATTATTACTCCTGCTGTTGCCAAGAATGGCCTGCCTAGTATCATGGACTCTGAGTTGTCTTCCATTTCCAGTACCACAAAATCAACTGGATAGGCAAAGTTTCCAACTTGGACAGGCACATCTTCAATAATTCTAGCTGGCTTCCTCAGTGTTCTGTCAGCTAACTGCAATGTCATGGAAGTTGGCTTCAGAGCTCCTAACTGCAAAACTTGACTGACTGCCAAAGGTAAAACACTCACTGATGAACCTAAATCACATAAAGTTGTGAATGTTCTTTTTCCAACCACACAAGGAATACTAAAACTTCCAGGATCACCAAGCTTCTTGGGCATATAATTCAAAATGACAACACTACAGTCCTCTGTCAGAGCAACAATTTCAGGATCTTCCAAGCTTCTCTTCTTTGTAATCAAATCTTTGAAGAATTTTGCATACAGAGGGATTTGGAGTATTGCATCAAGGATAGGAATGGTAATTTGAACTTCCTTCATGGTCTCCAAGAACTTGGCATATTGTTTTTCTTCCTTGGTTTTCTCTAATCTCTAGAAATGGAACTTTTTGAACAACAGTTCTCTGAACTGCAGGAACTGGATTTGCTACAGTGTTATCAGGTTTTTTCACTACCTTTTCCACTTCTTTTTCTACTGCTTTTTCCACTGGATTTTCTTGCTTTTCAGCTTCAACTGTTGGTTCAACCGGCTTTTCAGGATTTACTACAGTGTTTTCAGGGACAACAGCTTGCTGAACTTGTAACCTTCTCTGTGGAGCAACATAAGGCATCTTTGGTGGTGTTTTTAGCACTGGTTCAGTGTTAATTCCACTCCTAGTTGTGACTGCCTCAACTGTCTCAATGGTTGAAATGGCTCCACACTGTTTAGGATTTTTCTCTACTTGTGCAGGCAACTTCTTTTTAGGCTGGACAGCTTGGGAGTTGGATATTCCAGCTGTAAGTGTCTGCATTGTCTTGAAAAACAACTTTGACTGCATCTTCATGGTTTCTTGCATTCCACTGAACATTTCTTTCTGGAGTCTCATCATTTCACTTATTTTAGACTGGCTGCTACTTGCAGAAGTATTTTGTTGAGTTGCTTGCTGCTGTTGTTGGTGGTGGTACTGCATATTACCATGAGGTCTGAAATTTTGTTGAGCTTGTTGAGCAAAATTCTGTTGGTTTGCTTGAGGGTAGCTCTGTTGATTTGCATTCTTGTAAGACAAGTTGGGGTGATTCCTCCAAGCAGGATTGTAGCTCTGAGAATAAATACCTTGGTTCTGAGCATAATTCAGTTCTGCCAGTTGTTTTTCAGGGGGAGCTAACAGTGAACACTCATGAGAAGCATGTCCTTCAATACCACATATCTGACAAGTCACTAAAACTTGATTCACAGGCACAATTGCTTTACTGTTTTTCTCTTGCATGAGCTGAGCTAACTGTGTTGTCAGGCTATCAAGCTTTGCTTCCAAAGCATCTTAACCACTGCTAGATTGATGGATAGGATGAACTGCTCTCTCATTGGTCCAGGAAAAATTGTGTGAAGCCATACTTTCAATTAACTCAGTGGCTTCATCAAGAGTCTTGTTCATAATGCCTCCACCAGCAGCTGAATCAACAAATGCTCTAGTTTGCTCTGTCAAACCTTTGTAAAAAGTCTGCAGAATTAACCACTGCTCTTGGGCATGATTGGGACACATCCTGATTAGCCTTGATATCTCTGCCAAGCATCATACAAGCTTTCACCTTCATACTGCACAAATCTTGTAATTTTGTCTCTGCACTCAGCTGCTTTGGTGGGAGGAAAGTATCTTTCAAAGAAAGCTTGAACCAAATGCTCCCAAGTATCTCTGCAGTGAGTTGGCATGCATGAAACCAGATTTTGGCAGTGCCTGATAGTGAAAATGGAAATAGGTGCATCCTTATTGCCTCAGGAGGTACACCATTGTGCTTCAGAGTATTGCAGTATTCCAGAAAATTCCTAACATGTTCATGTGGACTCTCCAAGGCACTGCCTTTAAATGGGTTGTGCTGAACCATGTTGATCAAAGCAGGCTTGATCTCCCAGTTGTTTGCCTGGATGGCAGGCATAACAACATCTGCATTTGAAACCTGATCCTTGGGGATCCACAAATCTCTCAACTTTTTATCACCCATATTGAAAATTGTCTGTCTTTCCTCTATTTCTTCTACGGATGACACTGATGCTGCTCTTCTTTTTGCTAGAAAAGTTCTCTCTGGCTCAGGATCAAATGGAGCAAGAGGTGAATCTTCAGAAGACTGCATCAATAGAATCCAAACACTGCAGAAAAGAAATCATGTTTCCTCTGCACACAAGCACAACCAAGAACTTTTATCAAGGGTTAGTGAACTAAATCCCCTAATAACAATTCTAGTTCAAGTCACAGAACATAAAACATCACAAACATCACAGATTCTGCATAAAGTTCATGAATTTTTTTACCACACAGCCTAGTCTACTACACTACAAAGTTCCAAACATAAGTCAATCCCCGGCAACGGCGCCAATTTTGACCAAGTTGAAATTATAGGGTTGTTTGTTATCGTCTCCACAGGGATTAACAAGTTTATGTTGGTTCTAAGGGTTGGCAGAAGCTAGAACAAAATCTTCAGATTTTTTACTTCAGAACTGAAAAGGGGTTTGGAAAAGGGTTTGGGCAGAGCAATTTTCAGAAAGTAACTTGCAGCCTCCTGGTCGTCAATCAAGAGTCTAGCAAGGTTCCAAGCAAGGTTTAGACAGGGAACAAGAATTTCTTCAACAACTTACAGAGACTAGTCTTGCAAGCAAAGGGTTTTACCAGGTTTTAGCAGAAGGAAAATTCAAAGCACAAAGACTACTCTTTTCTGGGTTGTCAAGCCAGAGCAAGGTAAGTCAACAAGAAAAAGAGGCTAGGGATGGAATTTCAACACACAAGTGTGTAGGGACTTGCCTTACACACACAGATCAATTCACACAACAAGCAAAACATGCAAACATTCAGTAGAGGCAAAGAACTGTGTCACTCAATTCAGTGCAATATCCAAACTTTACAAGCCCTACTTGAAGATGAATGATCTGCACAGGTTTAACACAAGATTACACAGAAGAAAGGGGAGTTTTCCTTGGCTGATGCTCACTGAGATCTTGTCGAAGCAGGGAAGAAGAGGTGTAGGCAAGGGTGGAAGCAGAGTTGCAGAGCTTGTTCTTCAGGTCACCATGGCCTTGGGCTTCTTCTCCTGGACTCCTTGTTCATCTTGTTCTTGTTCTTGGTCTTGTTCTTCTCTGTTCTTGAGGTGTGTTCCTTGTGTTCTTGGAGTTCTTGGGGTTGTTGGAGTTGGTGGCAGAAAAAGGTGTTGTGGAGGTGGTTGTGGATGGGATGGAGTGAGGTGGATGGATGGGTATGGATGCGGATGGATTTGTGCTGTGGTGGTGTGGTGGTGGCTTTATACTCCTTTTTGCATTTCTAAGGTGGAGTAGCACGAGGTGGAGGCGAGGAGGAAGTTTCCCTTTCCTATCTTTAGCTCACAGTGCACATGGGGTGTTTCCAACTTTATCACCTTTTTGCCTTTTTTCCCTTTTTTGGCTTGCTTGATCTCCAAGTTGATCTTCCCTCCTTCTCTGGTTCAAACTTGTTTGAATGGCTTCTCATCTTCTTTGGGATCCTCTGCTGCCAGCACATGTGCATTGCTTCATCTTGTGCTTGAAGAACTTGAGTTAACTGACAGAAATGAACTCTGTCAGTTAACTGTTCACCATCTGGCACAGAGGTGTTCTTGATGTTTTGACTTGATTTCTTCTTCCTCTGATGCTTCAATCCTGTTCAGATATGCTTCATTGAACTTCCTTCAGATAGCACATGGTTGCATTTCCACTTGAGCTTCAACAGCTACACTGAAATGGATTTGATTTCATTGTTCAGTGCACTGTTCACTGTCTGGCAACAGGTGTTCTTGATAGCTTCTGTCTGAATTTCAACTAGTTGATCATGTCCATCTTCTCTGCTGCATTGGGTTCACATTTGTGGTGCTTCTTACATCACTTCTGCACTAGATCTTCTGAAGATGGTGTGACTATGCACACTGAACTGCAAAATGGATGTAAAGTGCTATAAATTGCAGATAAATGCAATACTGGATGATATACAGTGAGTTTTTTGGAAGGTTTTAGTGCTCTGAATATGCATATAAATGATGGTGATCACCCCACATCCACGAAGTCATCGCAATGACATCTGCCAAGATTACCCCACGACACCGAGCGGGGCAGAGAAAGCATGGCACCGGTGGAAGGTTTCGGGGAAACCGAGCGCCCTTCTCAGGGCTCTCACGTATCCCCGGGGAGGTTTTTACACCGATAACTTTCCACTGGGAAGAAACGGGCAAACCGGATTCATCCTCAAAGAACCAACTCGCAGGATGCCACCTCCGGGTGGTACCGCCTGGAAAGGGAAGAGTTGGCAAAACTCCGAGGAGAACCTCGGGGGTCAAAAGACACCCCGGTGGGGGACTCTTCGTGCGACGCACTGCGCAAGAGTCACCCCCCGGGAAGCCACGCGTTCGACGCACAGAACCGTGGGATTCAAGAAACTACTGGCGGATACCTGAGTCCCGCTTGGGCGCTGTGAGGACGCCCCCTCGTGGCCCCGCACCTGACCACCAGGGAGCGCCCGGGGGCTACTATCGGCGTAGCGGGACCCGGGTACCGCAGATCACATAGCAACGGAGGTATGGTGCCCGGGGAAGAGGAGCCCTCGAGGCAGGAGCCCGCCCCCGCGAAAGGTGACCCGTCCCCTCATGGAACGAGGGGGCAAGAAGCCCCATCATAAGAAGGCAAGGGGCGCCCCCTAGAGCTCGGACCTGCCCTCCTCAAGGATATCAATGGTGAGGCGGAAGGGAGGAGCCAAGGAATGAAGAAGAGGTACTTCCTTGGACGGAGCTTCTCGAATATGTCGTAGGGTGTAGACCTCCGGCATCTTCGTGGAGCTCGCCTCAGGAAGAGATCCCCAATCGTCGGAGAAGGCGAGGACCTCCCGGGAACCGTCGAAGGCGCCACCCCGGAGGCGCGCAGTCAACGCGCAAAGGCCCCGCGACCTGCCCCGGTAAGCCACGGCAGCCGCGGGAAGGCGAGGACCACATACGTGTCGCAAGGTTCCTGCGGTCCGGCCGGGGACAGCCAGTGAGCAGAGGAGGGAGACGCGGATTACGTCACGGACAAGACTACTCACGCCTACTCCCAGGCGCAGGCGTGATATCGACAAGATCATACATGTTGTCCAGTCCACGCAGGCTCTGCAACCAGCGCGATGCCCGGGCCGTGGATAAGACTTGACACGCCGTCTCCTCCGCCACAGCGGAGCGCGCGGCATGGAGGATGTGGCGCCCCGACCTGACTGCTATACATGGATGTTGTGTGTCACCGGTTAGGCGATACAACCGGAGGTTACGGGTTTACCAATCCCTGGCCAAAACCTTTGGCAGGCGTTGCTCGGAATTGATCATCGGCAACGCAACACCCCGAGTGATGCCCTAACACAGGCACAACTATCAGTGCATAATAGAGAAATCAAGACTTGTGGAACAACTCGCACATCACAGACTCTACGACTCAAAGCATTATAGTTCAACTCTTATAATAGAGCAAGATAGCAAATTACAACCAGAGGTCACAGACCCAACAGTACAACAGGCGGAAGCGAAATAAGTTGTTCTAAACAACAAGAACCAAATTATGGCCTAAGAGGCCTACAAATAAACATCCAAGCGCCAGCTGTTCCGGGATGTCCCAAGCTGCCACCTGGGAACCCCAGACTACTCGTCGACGTCCACAAAGAACCCACCTTCGAGATCGGTGAAGTCCTCCTCTGAAACAAAACAAACGACGTTGAGTTCGACGAACTCGCAAGATTAAATATAGAGCTTTAGCTCGATGAGGCTTTCAAAGTTTTATGGCTGTTTTGCATAAAGCTGATTTTATTTATAAAAACATAACTCCATGGCATCGACTAATCAGAACATTTTCAAAGAGGGGTAAGAAGTAACTCTTTTCTTTTGGTCACCTTTCTCATCATCAACCACCATCATTCAAGTCACCTGTCTACAGAGGCACCTCCCCGAATCACCCTCGAGGAAGTCAACCTTGCCTTCTTGGTAGTACCTTTATTACTCAGTTTTTAATCATTCCGTTCAAGTTATTCTATGATCTTACCTTCACTTCCCAAGTTCGTCCATAACCGCGGACACGGCTTTTCGAAAAGATTTATCCCTGCAGGGGTGTACAATGTTTGCCACACGTACCGTCCGGCCCATTGCCTGTACATTAGCTCTCTTCCTTGGAAAGCCGGCTGGGTGGGAGCGGTGTCGACTTCTCCCTCGTTTGAGACTAACCCAGGATTATCAGTGAGGACGGAGCAGGTTCAGTGCCTCCAACACCCTGCCCCGTGGCCACTCATTTTCCTAACACCACCATCCTCATCCCAGTTCATACCACCATCATCACGCACGCGCAAATGGAAGCTCAAACTAGAGGACCCTGGCTAGTCCCGCCTGAGTTATTTAGTCTATGAGGGTTCCTGCAATTGCATAGGCCTCACGCATGGTTGCACGCTCAGTCTTGGTTCAAGAGGTAAAGAACTCGCACCTAGGCGACGAGAACGAGACAAAGCACCACAACCACAGTGGCCTATCATCCACGCCTTTAAGCATGTTATTAACTTTCAGTTTCCACATTTCTCCACCAACATCCTGACATTCCATCACCTGTTGTGGCGCCCCGACCCGACTGTTATACAGTGATGCTGAGTGTCCCCGGTTAAGCGATACAACCAGAGGTTACGGGTTTACCAATCCCCAGCCAAAACCTTTGGCAGGCGTTGCTCGGGTGTGGCTCGTGGGGAGAGAAAGAGAGGGGAACGGGAGCAGGTGAGCGGCAATGGATAGGGAGAGCAGGGGGAACTCGTGGTCGTGGTGCTCCTCTCCTTGCAGGTGGAGGCAGAGAGGAGGGGGCCCGGCATGGGCGTGCGGCATGGCCACGGCGGCGGCATGGCGCCAGTGCTGCCTGCTACAGGAGGGAGATGACACATTTGCGCAAAACCCCCTGGAGGAACTTTCCCCACCACAGATAGATCCTTTCCTCTTTTCTTTTTAAAACTAGCAGCATTTTCCCTAATTTAAATTAGGCACCAAAACATTTCAGAAAATATGCCAAAATTTGGGGAGGCTCCCCTTAGCCTGTAGAAGCTCCACAAATTTTGGTGTTCCAAAATAAAATGTTTTGTACCACTTCTGTTCATAGTTTTCAATTATGGCAATTTCTAAATTCCCCAAATTATAATCCTTTAGGAATTTTAGAGCAAGTCCAAAATAGTATTTTGAACTCTTGGAACTTCCTTGACAAATATAAAATGTCGAGGTATTTTGTTTTGCAAGTTTGAGTGCCTTCCTTGTTTTGAAATTTATTAGAGCAAGTTTGACATTTTGTTTTTGCAATGTTGCCAAACCAATGGTTTTATTTGTCTAGCAAATTCAAATGGATGCCATGATGCAATGAAGGAAAGCAAAAGTGGAAAATTTACACAGGTTTTCAGGTTCTCTACTTTGGGCTGTTACAATTCTACCCTCCTTACAGGAATCTCGTCCCGAGATTCTAAGATTGCGGAAAGAAGTCGGGATACTCCTCACGAAGACTAGACTCTCTTTCCCAAGTTGCTTCTTCCTCGGAATGGTGAGACCACTGAACTTTGAGGAACTTGGTAGTCTTGTTACGGGTCTTCCTTTCGGCTTCATCCAGGATACGGATAGGATGCTCGCGATAAGTGAGGTCTTCCTGGAGATCTAGCTCCTCATGATTGACTCCATGGATAGGATCCTTGAAGCACCGGCGGAGTTGGGATACATGAAACACATCATGCACATTGGGGAAGATGACGGTAACTCCAACTTGTAAGAAAGATCTCCTCGCTTGGCCAGAACGGTGAATGGGCCAACGTAGCGAGGTGCCAATTTCCCTTTTATTCCGAAGCGGCGAACGCCACGAAGGGGAGAGACGCGGAGATAAGCTTTATCACCAATTTCATAGTGAATTTCCTGATGATGCTTGTCATAGTAGCTCTTCTGCCTAGACTGAGCAATCTTCAGATTCTCTCTTATGATTCTAACCTTCTCCTCAGCTTCATTGATCACATCCGGACCAAAGAGTGCCCTCTCTCCGGTCTCGGACCAATTTAGAGGAGTGCGGCATTTTCTTCCATACAGAACCTCGAATGGAGCCATGCCCAGACTAGCTTGATAGCTATTGTTGTAGGAGAACTCCGCGAAAGGGAGATACTTTTCCCAACCCTTGCCAAAAGAGATTACACATGCCCTAAGCATGTCTTCCAACACTTGGTTCACTCTTTCGGTCTGACCATCAGTTGGGGGTGGTAGGCGGTACTGAAGTTGAGACGGGACCCCATAGCAGTTTGGAAACTCTGCCAGAATTTGGATACAAAGATACTTCCACGGTCCGATATGATCCTCAGAGGGACCCCATGCAATGGAACAATACGAGCCATAATAAATCAGCAAGTTGACTTGCCCGTATATCATCACGGACTGGTAGGAAGTGAGCAACCTTGGACAGTCGATCAATGATTACCCATATTGCATTGTTGCCCTTTTGAGATGGGAAACCCGGTGATGAAGTCCATACCAATTTCATCCCATTTCCACTCGGGACTGCAATAGGGCGAGAGTGCCGGGAGGCCTTTGATGTTCAGCCTTTACCCGTCGACAGGTGTCGCATTCAGCAACATACTTGGCAATCTCGTTTCATCCGAGTCCACCAGAATTGTGGTCGAAGGTCTTGGTACATTTGGTACTACCGGGATGAATAGAGATTCATGAGCTTCTTGGAGGATCAGCTCCCTCAATTTTCGTTTCTTTGGCACTACCAAGCGGTCACCAAAATAAACAACTCCGGATTCATTGACAGAAAAACATTTGGCCTTCCCGCTAGCAATGTTCTCCTTGATTTTCAGAATACCCTTGTCACGGTTTGAGCTTCCTTAATCTGGTCTACAAGAGTAGATTTGATCTCCAGATTTGCAAGATAGCCGGAGGGAACAATTTCCAGTTCAAACGAGAGAACTCTTCATGAAGGGCAGGTTGGGCCTTTTCAATCATCAGATTGTTGCAATAGGACTTCCGACTTAGCGCGTCAGCCACGACGTTTGCTTTGCCGGGTTGATAGTTCAGACTCACATCATAGTCCTTGATTAACTCCAACCAACGCCTTTGCCTGAGATTTAAATCCGGCTGGGTGAAGAGGTACTTCAGACTCTTGTGATCCGAGAAGATCTCGCAACGGTTACCAAACAGGTATGGTCTCCATTGCTTCAAAGCATAGACCACCGCGGCAAGTTCTAGATCATGAGTTGGGTAGTTGTGCTCATGCGGCTTCAATTGGCGAGAAGCATATGCCACCACATGGCCATCTTGCATTAGTACACAACCCAAGCCTTGCAGAGAGGCGTCACAGAAGACGACGAAATCCTTGCTTGTGTCCGGCAGGACAAGCACAGGAGCGGACGTGAGTTTGGCTTTCAGTGTTTTGAAGCTCTCTTCAGCTTCGTCCGTCCATAAACTTTTTCCTTCTTGAGAAGGTCAGTCAGGCCTTGGCTATCTTGGAGAAACCTTCGATGAATCGGCGGTAGTAACCCGCCAATCCGAGAAAGCTACGAATGTCCTTGACTGACATTGGAGTTTTCCAATCCAAATGGACTGAATCTTGTCGGGAATGACAGCCACACCATTAGCGGATATCACATGACCAAGGAAGACAAGATTATCCAACCAAAACTCACACTTGGAGAACTTGGCATAGAGGCGGTGTTCTCGAAGTCGTGTCAGAACCAACCGAAGATGTTCGGCATGCTCTTCATCGGTTTTGGAATAACGAGGATGTCATCGATGTAAATGACGACAAACTTGTCGAGATAATCCATGAAGATGGAGTTCATGAGCCTCATGAAAGTAGCTGGAGCATTGGTGAGACCAAAGGACATGACGGTATACTCATATGAGCCATAACGAGTAACAAATGCCGTCTTTGGGATATCCTCCTTTCTGATCTTGATCTGATGGTATCCTGACCTCAGATCCATCTTGGAGAATACTGTTGCACCAGCTAACTGATCCAACAGATCATTGATGCGAGGAATAGGATACTTGTTCTTGATTGTCACCGCATTCAACGGTCTATAGTCAGAGACTAGACGAGGCACGGTAGAATCCCTCTTCTTGACAAAGAGTACCGGACAACCCCAAGGTGAACTGCTAGGCTGAATGAAATCCTTCGCTAACAGCTGATCAATTTGCTCTTTCAACAGAGCCAACTCTTCCACCGGCATACGGTAGGGCTTCTTGGAAATCGGAGCAGTACCGGGAAGCAATCTATGACAAACTCCACACTTCGATCAGGTGGCATGCCAGGCAATTCTTCCGGGAACACATCCGGGAAGTCACACACCACGTGTATTTCGTGGATTTCAGGAGGATTCGCCTTCCATGAAGCATAGGCTGATCTCGGGGATTGGGGAATGATGGAGGACGGAGGTCTTGACAGTGCAGACCAATACTCAACAATGTCGCCGGAAGAAGTAGTCACAGTAATGGTCTTGGCAGCACAGTCGAGATTAGCCGGTATTTGGCTAGCCAGTTCATGCCCAATATGACATCAATGCCTTTTGACCTCAGAGCTACCAAGGCAAAAGGAAAAGACGAGTAACCTATGTAATCTGGACCTCAGGAGTAACCCCATCGGTTTGCCATTTGGAGCCAGGAGTAGAGATCACCAAGGGATGGCTCATCTTCTCAAACGGTATTTTGTGGTCTTTTGCAAACGCTATGGATATGAATGAATGCGATGTTCCAGAGTCAAACAAAACTGTAGCTGAATTGTCATTGATTCGTAACTCACCCATGAGGACGCCGGGGTCCTCTTCAGCTTCTTCAGCAGAGATGTGGTTCAGGCGACCACGCACAATAGGTACAGCCTTGCCAGCTGGAGTGGCAGGGGCTCGTGCAGGAGTTCCAGTGATAGGTGCCTTCTGGGGGCACTCCCTGGAGTAGTGGCCAGCCTGGCCACAGGTGTAGCAAGTGAGTCCAGGTGGAGCAGTTAACTGAGGACGATATCCACCTCCGCTTGCCCAAAGGTCGAAGTAGTGGGGCGCGGCGGTGGTGGCCTGTATCCCGCGGCCCTCGGCATGAATGGAGCACGCGGCACAGCGCTGTATGGGACAAACACCCTGCGCTTCTTGCTTTCAGAACCCGAGGAACTCTGGTGGTCCCCGTGTGCTGGCCTCTTGGAAGCCTCGAGTTCCTTCCTACCCTGCTCAAGAGTAAGAGCTTGGTTGAACAGCTCCTGGTAGGTCTGGAACTTGAAGGGCAGCAACTCATAGCGGAGCTGCGGAGTAAGACCCTTGCGGAACAGCTCTTGCTTGTCAGCATCAGTGGTCACGTCCCTTGGGACGTAACGAGAGAGATGGTTGAATTCACAACCATAAGTGTGGATGTCCATACGTCCCTGTTGTAAGTCCAGGAACTCCCTCCTCTTCAAATCCATGATGGGCTTGGGGATGTAAGCCTCACGGAAGACAGTGCGGAAATCTACCCAAGTAAAGACATGGTTGGCCGGGAACAAAGCCACATGGCTCTCCCACCAACCGCCCGCGGCACCAACCAAGAGATAGGTGGCGAAGTTGACTTGCTCGGCCACTGGGACATGCAGCGCGGAGAACTTGCGCTCCAGGGCACGAAGCCAATCATTAGCTTCCAGTGGCTCCTTAGCATCAGCAAAGGTGGGTGGCTGCGAGCGCAAGAAATCAGTGAGAGTGTTGCAGCCATTCCTCTGTGCATTCTGCTACACCAACTGCTTAAGCAAGCACTCATTGCGCCCACGGTTCTCCTCAATGGCCATCAAGACCTGAGCCATCGAGGGTGGGGCGGCGGTGGTTCCTCCTCATTGTGGTTACCACGGCCTCCACGAGCCATTCTGGAGAATTTACAATAACGCAGTTAGTATCTTCCTCCGAATGGTTGAAACAATAGCATTAGCGTCTACTCAAGTACACAGACTAGGGACGGTAATACATTGTGTAACAACTAACAAGGAATCAACAAGATAGAACTTGGGTCAAAGATCAGCATCATGTACTACTAGCGAGTGATGCAAATGGTTAAGAAACCATGACTTAACACACTCTAGTTGGCACAATCCGGGACCTTCTGTTCAAGTCCTTGGGTTAAAACCCTACAATACTGAAGATGATCACATATTTCTTCGTTGGGGAACAGTGTTCAAACATCTGAGTTGATATCTGATTGTATCGCAGCGGGAGCAACTGGACACATAACACAAACGGTCCACATAACACGTAGCATTGGGTTCTACCTTTAGCGTTATCCTAGTAACTTTGAGGTAACAGTTGAGAAGGAAAACCTTTAATTCAAATCGAGGTAAGATTGCTCCGAGATTAGAGTGTAACCAGGTAAGGAGTAAAAAGAATCTTAAGATGGTTTTCACAACTCATTTTTAGGTTAAAATATTTTCACAAACACTAGACTCAACGTCGACCAGTAGAAGGGTTTCCTACAGGCAGTCCTGCTCTGATACCAACTTGTGGCGCCCCGACCCGACTGCTATACAGTGATGCTGAGTGTCACCGGTTAAGCGATACAACCGGAGGTTACGGGTTTACCAATCCCCGGCCAAAACCTTTGGCAGGCGTTGCTCGGGTGTGGCTCGTGGGGAGAGAAAGAGAGGGGAACGGGAGCAGGTGAGCGGTAGTGGATAGGGAGAGCAGGGGGAACTCGTGGTCGTGGTGCTCCTCTCCTTGCAGGTGGAGGCAGAGAGGAGGGGCCCCGGCATGGGCGTGCGCCATGGCCACGGCGGCGGCATGGCGCCAGTGTTGCCTGCTACAGGAGGGAAATGACACATTTGCGCAAAACCCCCTGGAGGAACTTTCCCCACCACAGATAGATCCTTTCTTCTTTTCTTTTTAAAACCAGCAGCATTTTCCCTGATTTAAATTAGGCACCAAAACATTTCAGAAAAATATGCCAAAATTTGGGGAGGCTCCCCTTAGCCTGTAGAAGCTCCACAAATTTTGGTGTTCCAAACTAAAATGTTTTGTACCACTTTTGTTCATAGTTTTCAATTATGGTAATTTTCTAAATTCCCCAAATTATAATCCTTTAGGAATTTTAGAGCAAGTCCAAAATAGTATTTTGAACTCTTGGAACTTCCTTGACAAATATAAATGTCGAGGTATTTTGTTTTGCAAGTTTGAGTGCCTTCCTTGTTTTGAAATTTGTTAGAGCAAGTTTGACATTTTGTTTTTGCAATGTTGCCAAACCAATGGTTTTATTTGTCTAGCAAATTCAAATGGATGCCATGATGCAATGAAGGAAAGCAATACACAGGTTTTCAGGTTCTCTACTTTGGGTTGTTACACCTGTTTCAACAATGAAGTATCCACAGGACGACTAAGCATTTATCTGAGCATGGCTAAGCATAGACATAGCATAGTAAAGTAACTCAGGCCAACAACACATACCTATGGATAATAGGAGGGAAACAGGTAATGGCATTGGAATCATAATGCAACTATAGGATACTCTAATCCAACCAAATTGACATTTGGAACCGCATGCAATATTATAGTGGAGAAAATATTTGCGGAAAACATAGGAGGGGACATGCGCAGAGGGGGGATTACGCTTGCCTTGTTCAGCCGGCGGGTAATACGGGTGGTCGGGGTAGTGAGGTGTAACCCCGACGGCTTGATCTAACGAAACAACAAAACACCGGGAAAGAACAATCAATAAACACACATGCTTAACCGGTGCAATGCGCAAACACATGATTGCATGACTTTTTAATGCACCGACTTATTATACGCTATCTAACAAATTAAATGGGGTGCGAAAAATAATTACTTAAACTAGATAAGGAGACACCCCATATTTATCTTAATGATTCTACTAACCTCTAAAGAGTGCAGTTCTTTAATGGTGCTCAAATATGCATGATATTTATGCTAAAGAGTAATTCACATTTTTCTGGACATTTTGGTATACCAAACACATTTTTCTGGACATTTTGGTATATCAAACACATTTTTCTTTAATTATGTCCTTTTTGCTAAATTATTTTAAGCAACAAATAAACTAATTAAACAGGTTTGGAAAGAGTGAAATTTGAAGTATATTAAGTATTGAACTATTTCGGAATATCCGATTTATTTTGGTCTCGGAATATCCGATGGGAGGAAAATCAGGTGTTTTGAGGTACTCTGATTATTCGGAATATCCGATCTAGAATGGAATCGGAATATCCGATGGAGGAAACACGATGTGGTTCAACGTACTGGCCTCAGCCGGATATTCCGGTTTGGCCTCGACACGGATTATCCGACGCATGGGCCAAAACGCAGTGCGATGGCGAGCTCAAACGAACTCCCTCTACGGATCACGTACGAACGAAAATAGGGCACGGGGATGTTCGCGTGCTCACCCTGAGCTCGTAGGAGAAGACGGCGAGGTCGGAGGAGGCTTGACAGCGATGAAATCGTCTGTGGCGTCCGCGGCCGGAGCTCGGGAGGAATCGGATAACGGCGTCGATTGCGGCCCTCCCGTGTCGATTACTTCCGTGAGGAGGCATAGGGAGACGAGGCGGAGCTTCATGCGCTCTTCGATTCGTCGAGGGTGGCTCGGAGCGACGGCGCCATGCTCGACATTGGCGGCGGCGGTGCGGGAGGAACAAACGAGGGGAGAGAGGAACGGGAGAGAAAATATCTGGGGGCGAGCAGTTGAGGCCTCGTGGTGCTTGCTCTCCTTGCAGGTGAGGGCAGGTAGGAGGGGGCCCAGCGCGTGCTGTGCGAGCGCGGCACGGCGACGGCATGGCGCCAGTGCGGAGGTGAGAGACGACGGCGGTTTTGCAGGGAACCCCCTACACATTTGTTTTCCCTCACAACTAAGTCCTTTTTAGTTTTTAATTTAAAAACTTGTGATTTTAGGGATTTTAATTGGGGCACTAAAACATTTTATTAAAATCTGGAAAAATTTGTGTTGCCTCCCCACATTGTGAAGAAGCTCCACAAAATTGGTGTCTCAAGATAAAAAGTTTGGAACCACTTTTATTCATAGGATTGGGGTATGGTATTTTTGGTTTAATTCAAAATGACATTGTTTTAAATATCTGTAAACAAGTGTTAAATATTGTTTGGGGACTCTTGGAACTTCCTTGACAAATACATTAACTTGCTCACTTCAGTTTGTCCACACTACAACAACTCCCTAACCAAAACAACAAATCCCTAACCAAAACCACAATTCCCTAACCACAAGTTAGAGGTTCCAAGTGGTACACATTGATGCATGGATGCCATGATGCATGAATGCAATGAAAAGCGAAAATTTGGCTCAGATTTTACATTACCAAAAGTAGGGTTGTTACAGAGGACAACGCGACATGGACGGTGCCATGAAGGAGGCCGGTGGGTGCCAGCTGGACTAGGGCGCGACGCGTGCCCTACCTCGGTGGCATGCCCCCAGCGCGACCACTTGTGGTGTCCCCTTGGCATATAAAAGGAGGCCCAGGTCGCTCGTAGAAGAGAGACCACCATTACCAGATGTAGCTCTAGACTCAATCTTGCACTCAGGGGCTGAGCAGGAGACACCTCGGGAACCTCCTCGAGGTGAAACCCTAAAGTCCTTGAGCTCGGAGCACACTGGTAACCCATTGTAAATCATCAACTCCACAATCCAACCAGACAAGCAGGACGTAGGGTGTTACGCGGCGACGCAGCCTGAACCTGGGTAAAATCTTGTGTGTTTTGTGTCTGAGCTCGGGAATCGATTCCGGAGCACCTCGCGCCCTCCTACCGAACAAAGCAGGGGGTGGCTCGCACCCCGGTGTCCGCGTTTCGACACGTGACACCCTGGCAGCACCTTCTTCGTAGGTGTTGATCAAGGTAGGTTTAGTAGTTGTTATTTCTCACTAGATGCATGCAAAAGGGGATTTCTGCAAGCTTGTAGGCCTGTCAACTGTCTTGATGGATGTCATCTCAAAACTAAGTATGGAGGAGTTATGCTCACAGCCGTAGGGATGGATCCCAATGATTGTATTTACCCAATATCCTTTGCAGTGGTGGAGGTTGAGAATACTGATTCATGGAAGTATTTCCTCTCAAATTTGAAGAAAGATCTTGGGATAATTAACACATACTTGTGGACAATTATGTCAGATAAACAAAAGGTCTGTATTTCCATTGATTCATGTTGGAAAAATGATAGGTTTTTAATAAACTAACCATATTGTGCATTTACATTTCTGTAGGGTCTCATCAAAGGAGTTAGAGAATTTTCCCAGATGCTGAGCACAGGCATTGTGTGCGGCACATATGGCAGAATTTTCAAAACACTCACAAAGGATATATCTTGAAGTACCAGTTGTGGAAGTGTGCAAGAAGCAACACTTCAGCCGTCTGGGATGCAAACATGGACGAGCTAAAGGCATTGGACATAGAAGCATATAACTGGCTTGAACAACTCCCACCAAATACTTGGGTTAGAGGATTCCAGAGAGATGAAGCAAAGTGTGACATTCTCCTGAACAACAACTGTGAGGTTTTCAATAAGTAAGTATTATTTGCTTACTTGTTTGCTTGAATGATAACTACTTCAGCCGTCTGATTGTTGCTTCTGTAAATGTTGATTACTAGGTATATTCTTGAAGCCAGAGAAATGCATTTGAGGTCTATGATTGACAGGGTGATGACACAGCTCATGACAAGGTTCTACACCAAAAGTATGGAGGCAGAAAAGTGGCCTGGGAAGATCTGCCCGAAAATAAAGAAAAGACTAGAGTAGGACAGAGAACTGTCAAATAATTGTGTTGTTTCTGGAGCAGGGGATGGTATCTTCCAAGTTGATAACTACACAAAAATCTACATTGTCGATATAAAAGCAAAGAGTTGCACATGTAAGAGGTGGGATCTCAGTGGTGTGCCATGCCACCATGCAATTGCTTGTTGTAGACATGAAAACAAATCAGCAGAGGATCTAGTTGCCCCTTTTTACAGCATTGAAGCTTTCAAATTGGCATACAAGCCTATCATCAAGCCCTGCAGGGATAGGGATGAATGGGAAAAAAACAAATCAGTGTGAGATTAAACCACCTTTGTATGTCAAGAAAGTTGGGAGGCCAACTAATAAGAGCTGACGCAAGCAACCATATGAAGTCAAAACAAAGGATGGTGCGAGGAGAGTAACCAGACATGGAGTGATAATCACCTGTTCTTACTGTCATGCAGATGGTCACAACATAGCTGGCTGTGCACTCAAAAGGCTGGCATCCTCCCACAGCCTGCAGTAAGAACAAGGTCTAGGGCAATTCCTGAAGATGTGCCTCACCATGAAGCAGTAGATCTCACAGAAGAACAAGAGGCAGAACAGGGCTTCAAGAGCTGCATCTCCTTGAACCATCCTCCTTGAAGCCATGTTCTGCCTCTTGTTCTTCTGTGAGATCTACCTCAAATGCATTTCTCTGGCTTCAAGAATGTACCTAGTAATCAACATTTACAGAAGCAACAGTCAGACAGCTGAAGTAGTTATCATTCAAGCAAACAAGTAAGCAAATAATACTTACTTATTGAAAACCTCACAGTTGTTGTTCAGGAGAATGTCACACTTTGCTTCATCTCTCTGGAATCCTCTAACCCAAGTATTTGGTGGGAGTTGTTCAAGCCAGTTATATGCTTCTATTTCCAATGCCTTTAGCCCGTCTATGTTTGCATCCCAGATGGCTGAAGTGTTGCTTCTTGCACACTTCCACAACTGGTACTTCAAGATATCTCCTTTGTGAGTGTTTTGAAAATTCTGCCATATGTGCCACACACAATGCCTGTGCTCAGCATCTGGGAAAAATTCTCTAACTCCTTTGATGAGACCCTGCAGAAATGTAAATGCACAACATGGTTAGTTTACTAAAAACCTATCATTTTTCCAACATGAATCAATGGAAATACAGACCTTTTGTTTATCTGACATAATTGTCCATGGGTATGTGTTAATTATCCCAAGATCTTTCTTCAAATTTGAGAGTAAATACTTCCATGAATCAGTATTCTCAACCTCCACCGTTGCAAAGGCTATTGGTTAAATACAGTCATTGGGATCCATCCCTACGGCTGTGAGCATAACTCCTCCATACTTAGTTTTGAGATGACATCCATCAAGACAGATGACAGGCCTACAAGCTTGCAGAAATCCCCTTTTGCATGCATCTAGTGAGAAATAACAACTACTAAACCTACCTTAATCAACACCTACGAAGAAGGTGCTGCCAGGGTTAGATTTTTTGAACTCATTTGCATAGCCCCACATACTGTTGTACTGCTCCAGCTCATCTCCCTCAATAACTTTCTTCACCAGGCGCTTTGCCCTTCTCAGCTTGCTCCTGGATGCTGTCATGTGCCATTCTTTCTGAATTACTCTACTGAAATTCTTCATGTTCATGTTCTCATCCCTTGAAAGAATCCACATACTTCCCTGCAACATAAGGAGCGGTGAATGATCTCACCTTCCATCTCCGTTCGCAAGTATGAACAGAGGTGTGCTTCTTGATCATGAAACAGTTGGATCTTTTGTCATAAGATCCCCATAGGTACCAAGGGCAGCCTTCCTCACATTTAGCACACACTCTAAGCTTGTCATTTACTGGCATCCTTATGTCACGCCTTTGCTGACAACTATATTCTCTGATAGCCTGTCTTAGAAACTCAACTGACTGGAATGTTTGGCCAACTGCAAACTGTGGAGCTTCCAAATCATTTTTAGTGAATGATTTAAACTTCATCTTCACTGCTTCTTCATCGGAATCTGGCAGGTACAGATCGTCTTATTCAGAGACATTGTCAGCTTCATCAACAGGTGTTTTACCCTTACCATCATCAACTGACATGTCAAACAGATCATCATCTCCATCTTGCAGATCAAAGTCCGAGTCACAGAACTCTGGAGTATAGTCCTCATATTCTTCTGAATTTCCTTCTTGTTCATCAAATGGTCCAAGTTTGTTAGCTCCATCCATGTGCAATGCCCTGCAAGCTTTTCTAGCTCTGAACTCATACTGAAGATGGTATTGTCCTGGTTGAGGTGGTGATGGTATGTATGGTTCATCACTGTCAGAATCTAGCTCACTGTCAGTAAAACCTTCTTCATCTGATTCCCCATCTGCTTCCCCATCTACTTCACCAGCTTCTTGTACTTCAGCTGCAGCATCTACTTCCACATCGGCTTGTACTTCTGCTTCTCCAACTGAAACTGGTGGTACAGTCATCAAAAGTCTAATTGGACTAATGACAGGTGGAAGTGATGCCACGGGATGAACCACATCATCAAAATCAATCTTCAGAGGCCCACTCCACTTCACCAAAGGGAGATCTTCTTCATCAGATGAGTTAACAAGCACAGGAGAAACATATGAAATGATGCTCTCAAAATGATCTAGAAATAGCTCCTGAAAATGGTTGCCATTTCTAGCATGTGACAGCATGTTTTGTGGCATCGTATTATCACCTATCTTGATCTCCCTAAGCCCATTCTTGTAGATTGTGAGTCCAGGCACACACCAGAATATTTTCATCCTCCCTTCACACTCATACCCTAGCTCCTCTACCAGATTTTCAATCATAGATGTTGTCCAATTCTCCATGTCACAGTAATCAAAACCAGACGATTGCACCACCGCTGTAATACTTGCGCTTTCCAGTGCAGAAGAAACTACCACCATGATGAACCACTACAGAGAAATGCTTACTCTCTTTACCTACATATAACAACAAAACAGTTCAGTCACCACCAGCAGCTAAAGCTTGATTATTTCCTACAGAAGTGTGACACCCCTCCCTGGCACATATCACCAGAGAGGCGGTCGTCCCGTGCGCCAGCCCAAGATATCTGGCCGCACGTCGCGACAGTGCAACATAATGGAAATCATTACACGATTAGGCACAAGAAGTGCTACAAATGGTTTACAAGGCCATCAAGGCATGACAACAAATATCAAGCCAAGCATGGCTCAGGACAGAGTTTAATTGGCAGCGGAAGACGACTAAGGCAACGGCTTGGAGCGGCTCCACTCCACAGGCATCTGGCTGGGCTACTGATCCTAGCACACTCCTGCTCCATCTCCTTGCTAAGGTAGAAGATGAATCCTCGCCAAAACCTGGCCACAGTCACATGGCCCGTGAGTACATTTTGTATGCACTCAGCAAGAATCGCCCCTCAATACAAACAATCCAACAATCATGCAACCGGATATACATTGGAAATAAAATACTACACATGGCAAGTGTGTACCCTAGACAGACAAATATACAGTATAACATAAAGGTAGCATGGCATCACAAGCAAAACATGGCATAAGCAAACAACGGGGTATCACCGGTGCAGAGTCCAAGCCAGGTGGGGTTGGATCGTGCACCGGCAATCATACAAAGAGATTACCTGTGACAAGTAAATGAGTGTACCAGTTGGTACCAAATAATACACAACAGCACCTGTGATCACTGCTAGGCCCACTGGCCTCATCTTTCCACTCTGGGCATGCACGGTTGATGTTGGCTCAGGCCTAACTCTAGGCTCCCAACGATCACACTGCCATCCCATATCATGGGTAACCATCAACATCTCAAAGCAACATTTCCTTCATCATCTTATTTGTTCATTTAGTGAAATTAGGTCGTTCATTAATTATTTCAAACAAAACTTAAGTTTAACCTCCTGACACGACAAAGACATACAGTGTGACCGACACTGAACTGTTGTTCCATATCCCAGGAACGAGGCTAGCTTGCTAGGTTGACACTCTCGAGAGGTTGCATTTCCAACTATCAGAATGCACCTTACTCAGCCGGCACTTCAGGTTGTCACGCCAAAGTCGTACTGAGCAAAATACACTCACATGACGGTCCACTTGCTAAGACACTCTCCTGCACCAACCTATACTCATGGTACAACGGGCAAGTAAATCCGGCACATCCCCCGGCGCTACCGAGTATGCCTAGCTCCGGACTCCCTATCACAGTCGAACCCGTGCCTGTCGACCTCTACCCTCGGACAGCACAACCGAACGACTGCGCCCAATGGATGGCACAAAAGGGGCTCAACAACCTACTAGGTCACGGTCATCCATGAGACGACGATGGTCCTGCTTTCAAAGTTCAGATTAGTGGCACCATGGACTGACCCTATCGTTGTTTGGAGGGGTGTTTCATTTAATCAAGTTTCATCATTCACAAGTCCAAATAACAGAGGGTTAGTCCAACACAACAACCATAATAACATAATAATATATCATCAAACGACAACACACTAGCAACACCATATTTCAAGAATAGTAGTATCCATGTCCAAACTTAGCAAAATGAAAAGGCGTCAACCGGAAGACTACGGCGGCGATTCCGCCGACCAGCGCCTTCTCGTTTGACAAGGAAAAGAAACGCCAACCGGAAGACTACGGCGGCGATCCCACCGACCAGCGCCTTCTCGTTTGACAAGGAAAAAGAAATGTCAACCGGAAGACTACGGCGGCGATTTTGCCGACCAGCGCCTTCTCGTTCGACAAGTAAAAGGAAACGTCAACCGGAAAACTATGGCGGCGATTCCGCCGACCAGCGCCTTCACGTTCGACAAGGAAAAGGAAACGTCAATCGGAAGACTACGGCGGCGATTCTGTCGACCAGCGCCTTCACAGATCAACCACAAAATACAACACAGTTGGTTAGCGTCGACCGGGTGACTGTGGCGGAGCTACCTCCGACCAGCGCCATCACAGATCAACGTTAATGTTTTAGTGAGACGGCGGCGGTTCCCCCGGTCCATTGTCTCAAGAATGATGTGTGTTTGACAATTATTAACAATACATAATATAACCAAGCAAGTACGATAAATAAATATGCAACATGATATGCAACATGGCAGGAGCAATATTACAAGTTTCATATTAAACATGAACAATAATCAGACCGGCATAAATATAACTATACACAGACAAAATATTAACACCCGGCATGGCAATAAGCAAATAAACAAACAAACATTGCGGGACTGCTCATAGCAAGGGGTTAGCTTGCCTTAGGAGACGGGCTCCAAAATGATCCGGGAGGTCTCGGTGTCGTCGCGCGCCGAAAACTCGAGAAACGATTAAACCACAGAACGGTAAACAATGGTTTAAATAAAGTCAACGAAATAAAGTATTTCCAAAAACATCAAAACTAGTACCAACGGATAGGTCTGGTCGAGACGAAGATTTAGAAATTTGAATCACCGAAAACGGAGCTACGGTTTGAAAGATATTGACGTTTGAAAATTGGTCCAGCAGGAAAAGAAAAAACAGTTTCGCAAAAAAAATAGATCGGGCCGCAAATGGTCTGCTACTGTGCGCCACTGCGCTGCGCCTGGCTGGGCCACTAGCAGGCCGGCCTGCTCCTGTGCGCTGTGCGCTGTGCTGGGCTGGAAAAACGGTTGGAACCAGAAAAAAAAAAGGAAACGAACAGGGGGATCGATCCCTGGTTGTCTTCAACCTCCAGCCACGCACTGGATCGCGTGGTGGCCGGCCGGAGACGACCAAGGGGCGCGCCGGGAGGGAGTACGGCGGCGGGGTCGGCCCGGAGGTGGTGCACCGCGCCCCGGGGAGGCGGAGCCGGGGGCGGGAGAGTCTCCCTCGGGCTTGCCCGAGCTCCGGCCATGGAGGCCAAAATAGGGAGCTTTTCCCCTCACTAGTTGCACTGGATGGAGAGTGGGCAGGGGAAGGAGGTGCTCTTATATAGAAGGAGAGGAGGAGGATTGATGGCACCGACGGTGGGTTGGTGCACCACCTTTGCTCCAAGATTTAATGGAGGGGATAAGGGCAGCTCTGGTCCGAGCTAGGGGAGCAGGAGAGGGTGCGTCTACCACTGGGTTGGTCTGGAACGAGGAACAGTGCGGGGGGCCAGGGGAACAGCAGGGGAACCGGAGGAACAGGAACATGCAGGACGCCGACAGTGCGTGCTCCGAACGCCACGAGCGGCATCGATGCGTTCCCGATGACTCGGGGCACCAAATGGAACAAGGTTTCCACCGCTGGGTTCGTAACGATGAGAACAACACAGCCAAACAAGAATCCATCAAGTATTCCAAACTTTGTAAAATAGGATTTTCAGAAAAGCAAAGATACCGAAGGTGTTCGATGAAATGACAGGGGCCTTGCACATCTCAGAAAAATCCCCAAAAATTACCACTGAGTATTTGCGGCATATAGAGGGTGTCTATGGAGTTTGAGCTCAATTGGAAATTGGTAAATTGGGTTTTGGCAAGATGTCCAAAAATTAGCATATCGGCATGGCCATGGCAAAGTGATTTTTCACACTTCACCTTGGGGTGATCTTCTCGATATGTGTGTCTATGGACCATGTGGTCAATGTGACCAAGTCTCATGGTCATCGGATTTGTCTAGGTATAGGTTTGCTTGAAGATCTCAAATAGGCATGAAAATGGCCTTACAAAGGAAGTAGGTCAAAAGTTGTTCAAATGGGTTTGGCTCCTAAATATGAAGTGTAGGGAATGTAAAAATATTCATCCCCTGAATTTATCAGAATTTATGGAGATGCATAGCTTGACTCAAACATTTCTGGATCAGAAAGGGCAGTTTGGAAAATAGTGCCTAACTTGAAAATATTGCATTGAAGCATGCAATATTTTTGCATGGATTGTCTTTCTATGGACAGGGGAGTCCTCTGGTATTTTTAGTGGAATTTTTATGGCTATGGAAATAGGCTTTCTTTTGGTAGGTGGAGAAAAGGGTTTAAAAGTTCGATAATTAGGGCTAGGGTTTTCGAGGGAAAACCTAAGCATCAAAATTATTATGGGTGTTGGAGTGGTCCGTGGATCACTGGGAAAATTCTTGAGGGAGCAATTCCCAAGTCAATTCATCCTCAAAGATTTGAAGAAATATTTAGGAAAGGAGAAAAAGTTTTTCAGGTGTCATAAAACACCACTAAAATTAGGTTTAAATTTTTGGGGTGTTACAAGAAGAATCAGTAAAGCATGCAACTTTTAAGCGAATATCTGATAGTAAAACATATCCCGCACAATTCAGTCACCGCCAGCAGCTAAAGCTTGCTTATTTCCTACATAAGAATCAGTAAAGCATGCATCTTTTAACCAAATATCTGACAGTACAACATATCCCGCACCAATATTTCAACAATAACATGTACATCCTCCAAATCCATGTTACTGAACGACTAAAACAGAGGACTAACACCAATTCATAAACCCTACCTAACCCCAAAAATTCAGAGCCCAGCCACGACGGCGGAGAGAAATATTAACTGCATGCAATTGAAATCCTAGCTATCTACTGGACCATCGCCATCTCCGGCGACGGCGAGCCGCCGCCGCCGCTTTTACACGACAAAAAACGAGGACTCGCGTTGCGTTCAGGTTGCCTCCGCCGTGTTTGTGTCGGCTATGGTTCGCTAGGGTGACATAGTCGTCGACTCGTTCTTTGGGGCGTGGCCTTGGGGCCGGCGTGGTGCGTTGTGTTTGTACGGTTTTCGGTCGGTTTCCCTCATAAACTGATCACTCTTCTTCTATATCAATGAAAAGGCAAAGTTTTTGCCCTGTTTCAAAAAAAAACGAGGACGGAAAGGGGGGCGGAGTCGAAACTCACCATACAGAGGATGGGAACCTTCTTTGGACCGCCGCTCCGGAGGCTTGCCCCTCCGACAAGGCGTAGACGGTGGCGGCGCGTCGAATTCGTCCGGCGAGCTCATCTCGCCGCTCCAAGAGCCGCTACGATGATCACCCGGACCACGCCGCTCCACCTCGACCACGCCGCAGACAGAAGAACGAAACGACGCAAATGACCAAAAATCTCCTTTAATGCGGACTAAATGGGCGACTGCTGTCTGAACGAGGGGTTTTCTTGCATAGTGTCGGTCACGCTGGCAAAATTGACACGTTGTCCGCATAGATTTCGCAAATGTGGTGGTCTAACCAGTCAACCATCTGCCAGACTGGCACAATACATACAAAAAATTGTACAGAAACAGCGGCGGTGACCACAGTGAACCACTCAAACGAATACAGTGACCGTATTTAGGGTATTCCAAAAACCAGTGACCAAAGTGAACCCACCGCTCGAATTCAGTGACTGTAGCTGAATTTTTCTCAATGTGGATCCCCCAGTTTATTTTTCTTTTGACATAGGATCCCCCAGATTTTAGTTGCTATGCAATGGCCGATGATGTATCTTTGTTCCCTAAAGTGATATAAATAGCCCTGATGGCATCGCTTAAAAAAACGACTACTCCCTCCGTACAGGATTATTAGGCCTTTTAGTAGGTGCACCGCGACCAAGGCAGTAGCTGATTGGAAAGGAAAATCTTTACTTTTCTCTTGTTAACTGTGACTATTATTAGGCGAGACAATAAATATTACATGCAAAACTGTTTTACCAATAAACATGAAGAGGTAATTACATGAAATGGTCCAGCGTGTGTTTAGAGGAGTTAGGGCGCTGCACACTAATCAACAACAACAACAACAACAACAACAACAACAACAACAACAACAACAACAAAGCTTTTTTCCCAAATAAGTTGGGGTAGGTTAGAGTTGAAACCCATAAGATCTCGAAACCAGGTCATGGTTCTGGCACATGGATAGCTAACTTCCACGCAGCCCTGTCCATGGCTAGTTCTTTGGTGATATTCCAATCATTCAGATCTCTCATAACAGACTCCTCCCATGTCAAGTTTGGCCTACCACGACCCCTCTTAACATTCTCATCCTGCTTTATCCGTCCGGTATGCAATGGCGCTTCCGGAGGCCTACGTTCTATATGACCAAACCATCTTAGACGGTGTTGGACAACCTTCTCTTCAATTGGTGCCACCCAACTCTCTCACGTATATCATCATTCCTAACCCGGTCCTTTCTTGTGTGGCCACATATCCATCTCAACATGCGCATCTCCGCTACACCTAACTGTTGGATATGTCGTCTCTTGGTCGGCCAACATTCTGCGCCATACAACATTAAGACGAAAAAATAATGCTAAAGGGGCCTTATATTCTGGGACAATTAGATTTTTGTTAGGGGACTTATAATCCTAGACGGAGGGAGTACCATCACTAGCTCCCATAAGAGCATCTACAATGCGGAGCGCTTAGACAGACACTTATGTGAAAAATAATAATATCTAAAAACATAATTATTAGCTATAAGCGCCCCTTTCTACAACGCCTCGACGCTTAATTAGTCGCTAAAAATATTCCCAAAGCATCCTAGCGCCATAGTAAGCGTCGAGACCTCTCCATCGCTAACACCTTGTACCGACCAGAGAAAGTCACCCGACAGCCACCGACCGTCACTCCCTCTCAGCTCTCTCTCTCTCAGGTCTCAGCTATCTCCAGTTCTCTCCAGCTATGTAAAAAAATACCGTCGATCCCAACCCAACTCGCCCGATTCCGATGAGCTAGCCCTGGTTCCAGGAGCACCTTCCGCCAGCCGCAGCGCCCTTAGGCTCTGTTGTGGAGGCCCTGGACGCGGAGGTGGATCTCGTCGCGTAGCAGCATCGACATGTCCTTGCGAGGCCTTGGCAGACAAGACCCTGCTAGTAGACAATGTGGTCGTGTTCCATGACAGCATTCATGCATCGCTTTTGTAACGGTTTTAGGCCAGTCCCCGCTAATGAACCGGTCAATTCCCTCTACTTTTTTAAATAAAGTGAGGCAAATTGCATGTTTTGTTTAAGAAAAAACTTACAATGAGCAAACAACGTAACTCTGAAGCTCCAAGAATATCAGAGAATAGCATCCTATGGTAGTGTTTCGAAGAGGAATTGCCAAAAAGGTGCACATCGCTTGGCATTGAAAGCTGACTATCCTAGAGACAGTAAACTATGTTAGTTAAAAAGAACAAAGCAAACTGGAGATGATAATCCCGATCTGGAATAGTAACGTTAAGTGTCAACGTCTCCACCATTCAATGGCTCAAGAGGACAAGCAAGATCTGGAAATTGCATTACACGGACGACTTGGTTGTAACTAGCCTCTTCTGGAAACCACAATCCGTAGTGTCCTGGAGTAAATGACATCAAGGATGATCCGGAAACCACAATTCGTAGTGTCCTGGAGTAAATGACAGGTGAGAATCAGAAATAGGAAACTGGATAAAGGAGTTAAATATTCTACGTTATATGTTCATGAAGTAGAGTACATAAGAAGACATCACTGAGGCATCTTTCTACCCCTTAATGCTCACTGTAACACTAGAAGATACGGAATAACATAAGCAAAAGTACACATCTTAATCACACTTCAATGATAGTTCAGCCTTAGAAATGAGAACAACGTCTAGTATAACTGAAAGAAATACTGGCAGATTACATATTGATTAATGCAATAAGCTTCTAAAGAGTAGATCAGTAATTCAGTATCACCATCAATACCTGGCATCTGGCATACATCTATATCTGTACACGGACTTCCTGCATACCTTCGTCGTACACTTCAAGCTACTACAACTACTCATATAGGCATGGTTAAACACGCGGAAACTGATTTCTGCTCAATACATTTTCTTATTTAAGATCATAGAATAATTACCACCTAAATATGTTTAAAAATAGAGTCCATCGTCATTTGTCCTTGTTTTCAGTGAAAAAACTGTAATATACATTGTTTAACAATTAAGCACAGAGCGGATTCCATAGGCAAGTTTTTTTGCCAAACGCACTTCCGGCCATATAATCTTCTCTGGCTGATTCTGTGCAAATGTTAGTACAAAACCCCAGCTATCACCATCTATGTGCCTAATCCAATCCTATTGTCAATTGGTAAGTGTTCCAACTCCTAATCAATTTTACTCGCTGCTGCGGTGTTGCTAATTTAACTACTAAGTGTGAAGTGTAATAGAACATCATATTTAAACTTCCATTACAGAATTTAACCCCATGAAGCAATTTTTAACCAGCACAAAATCCTCTCATGGTGTGACCATGTTCCATTTAAAGGCTACCTATCAGTAAGATTTTTGGAACTAAACAATTAGGTTGATAAACATAGATGGTTGATGACATTACCTTCAGAGGCTTGGTTCCAACCTTAGTTGGTCCAATCGGTCCAATAGCACCATGGAGGCATAGTTCTCCCACCAGTTTCTAATAGTCCCGAGAAGCCCCAACGCAGAAAAGCATCTTCAGCTGAAGGACCATATGACGGCATAAAAGAGATAACCAGCCGCACGACTTCCCGGCGGTTATAATCCCTTTCAAAGAAGGGCTTCAGCCGAGGATATGCTGCGTTATTCAGATCAAATATTGGGGTGTACGTGTGATCAAAAGGATCTCTATTGAGAGCTACCACCATGTTACCAAGTTCAACCTTTTGCTCAAAGGGTGTAAGCGGCTTGCCATTTACAGCCAAAGGTATGCCAACTGGACCTAATGCTTTGGGAGGACGGTCTTGTCGAAAAAACTGGCCCTCACGTGCCCAATAGTCTAACAGTGGGTGCAATCCTTCCGCCGAGAGCAGCTCTTTGGGAAAGGCAGCAGCCAATTCAGCAAACAGCTGTTGGACCTTATATCGTTTTCCATCTCCAGGATGCTTGCAAAGTCCAGGTTTACCTCGCCTTTGTTCTTTGATGATATTCCCAACTCATACATCAGTTCGTGCCGAAGCACATGGTTCATATTGGAAAAGCGCTGTATAATTTCATCTGGGAACCTTGTTGCAACGTGTCTATTGATCAGCCTCTTATCAACTTCACTAGCATTCTCAAGCAAAGACAGAAAATGGACAACCAGCGCTGGTAGCATTGACATGACTGCTTCCTCTGACTCTATCCCACTGGACACCATAACTGATGCGAGAAAGAGCTCCCCAAGTGCAAAATACGGACATTTTGCATTTTCATCATCATCAAGCTCAGTTTTGCTTCCTCTTAACACTTGATAAGATATTATCAAGTGTTACGAGTTTACTAACGTTACGACCTCTCATAAGGTTGACTGTAGCAATGCCTGAGCCATGCCGAAGAAGCTGAACCCCCATGGTTGCCAGGTTATATCTGCCAAATTTCAACAAATCAGAAGCTCTGAACAGTTTTGTTGGACTGATCAGCTCAAGAACAGGGCTCACAGACAATATTTCTCCTAGAGATATACAACTTGCATTCTTGATACCATGGTCATCATTAAACCTGTGACAAAAACCTTATTAATCTGCTGTGAAAATACTGAGCTTTGGTACATGAAAAGAGTCATGATTACTTACATTAATTGGCTAATAACCGGGGCTTTGGGGGCTTTCTGTTCAAGGGTACTGTAATTTCTGTCATTTTGAAATATGTTGCTTCGCATCTCTGAAATTTTAGAAGGACTGGAAACAAAAGAATTAAGATGAATTTAGAATTCTCGCATCATGACCAATGTCAAACAAATATTAAGAATACACATAATAGGAAGAAAGAAGTACACTGAAAGAAAGCAACATTTTAGCAATAAAGCTACTTCTTTGCATTGCAAAAAGGCAGGAAAGCAAACAATGAGAACAGGATTATTATAGTTGATAACAAGAAAACGAGCAACGGTTGTTTCATCTTGTTCCAAAGTAAAACAGTAACATGTACGGTGTACCAACCAGAAACGTATACCAACAGCAGACATGTAAGTTAGTATCGGAGTATCCGGACCACAGCATGTGTCTTTTCTTTGTAGTATTGCATATTAATGCTTTAGTGCGAAATTGCGGGAAATTAACATAGTCACTTCACATAAGACTAGAAAATTTAAAAACTGCACCTGCCACCAAATGCCAATACTCGGCGCCCCATGTCTTCTCTTGCTGGTGCCTGCGTGTTTCAATAGTTAGAGAATTGCCATGCCTAGGTGCGGAAATATATGATCTGTGTGTACATATACCTTTGATGCCAGGTTAGACAGAATTATTGACTCAGCTGATGCTTTAGGTCGATCAAGTTGTTGGTTGACTTCCAGATCTTTAGGAACAAATGTTGCATCCTGATATAACGAAATAATATCTTTGTCAAGGTGCAATAGTGTAAAACAAAGGTATGAAACACTGGTAACCACATGGAATGGAACTCTTGACAGGACATGCATCGAATGGAATAATTAGATTAAAAAAATAAGAGAACTTACATTTGGAAGTAGTGAGATTCTTTTCATACCAGGCTCCACATGGGGAGAAGCACAATCTGGAGGGCCCAGTGCATTTGAGCATGCACCTGTCACGCCACCTAGCAATGTATTTGCAACATTGCTACTAGCTGACCTAATGCCAATGCTGCACTTTCGGATATCCACCCCATGCCGCTGAAAATCAATTGGTAAACAACCATATTATGATGTTGTGGCCAAATATTATAAGACATATTTGACTAAAACGAACAAATCAAGCTATCTCTGATTGATGATTACTACAACAGAATTTAGAAAGCAAAGAAATAATTCAATATATGGGAATCTCAACAATGAGGTTTATTTGCACCCTCTACAAAATATAGCATAGTTATATATGGCAATGCAAGTTAATAATGCTGGTTTTGAAAGAATATATCCCATTTATCTATTTCAACACAGTCACGAAATGAATTGTGCAAATGTTCCAGATCATCCGTTTGAGCCAAGGCTGAAGGGGGGTGGGGGGAGGAGCTGAGGCTAGGTTTCGTGCGAGTTTCGTGTGGACTGGGATCCAGTGACTTCACTATGTAAAGTCACGTTGCACCTTTACCCTCCTAATCTACGTCCAATCCACATCCAATGGTTCAGATTGCACAAAGGCAAAAGGCTCCCAGCACTTGGCAGTTTTCAGCGTAGCAGCAAGAAACGATACAGACTAGCAGCAAAAATCAATACTGGCCACTCCGATTCAGTTTATTTGAACATATTGTAGCATTTAAAATCAAGAACTAAGAATACTCATGAGCAGACTATAAAAACAAAAATTAAACAGATTATACAGTAGCGTATTATGCAATCAAAAGTTGAACAATTCAGTACACAAAATGCTACAGCAATAACATTTCAGTACACAAAATCAGAATGCTACAGCAATAACATTTCAGTACACAACATATTATGCATTTTTCATTGAAAGGATGTAGCAATAACATCCGAATGCTACAGCAAGAAATGCCAATATTGAGTAATCATTTCAGTACACAAAATCCGGCGCCGCGGGAGAGTTCGGGAGAGACGTACAAGCCCGCGAATCCCCAATTTCCTGCCCGCCCTTGCTCAAACTGCTAAGTACGGGAGTTTTTGCCTTTGTCATGTGGATTGGACGTAGATTAGGAGAGTAAAGATGCAACATGACTTCACATAGTGAAGTCACTGGATCCCAGTCCGTTTCGTGTTGGGGAGGGGAGGGGCGGCCTAGGTTTTCGTGCGGGAGCGGCTGACCTGTAGAGGGTCGGAGGTGGGGGAGGGGCAGAGTAGGGTTTCGTGCGGGAGCTCGTGTTGAGGTGAGGAGGGAGAGCCGGAGGTGGGGGAGGGGCAGGGTAGGGTTTTCTGCGGGAGCTCGTGTTGAGGTGAGGAGGGAGAGGGGGCAGGGTAGGGTTTCATGCGAGAGCAGCATACCTGTAGAGAGCCGAGGCCGGAGAGAGCGTGGAACATGTTGGCCAACTGCTGAGGAAGAATCGCCCCGCGGTGTCGTCGCCGCCGACTCTCGAGGAGGAATCGCCCGACGGAATCGTCGCCGCCGGCGCGGAGGATTAAGAGAAAATTCCTTATATGACACTCCCTTAAAATCATGTTCCTTATTTGACATCGGTGAAATTTTTCTTCCTCATATGGCCACTACTCAAATTTTTCTTCCCTATATGACACTCTAGTGCATTTTATTCACCAAAGAGGCATGAAAAGATCGTTTTACCCCTGGTGAATAATGTGACCAAAATTAACAATAACTACAGTAATATTAAATCGGGTATTCCCCACACGCACCGAATACTTTTCGGGACGACGTCGAGCTTCCGAACTAAACGAACTTGTTGGCAGCTAGCCATGTATGTGTGTAGGAAGCATGCATCTATCAGCAAAGAGCAGCAGTGCGGCAGCTAGCTATGTGGCGTGAGCTAGCTAGCAAGGCATGCACAGGAAACAGGCAAAACAGCAACATGACCTACGTGCACGGCCGGAGAAAGGACGGGATACGAGAGCGGGTGAACGTAGGCCCGTATAATACGAGCGCATACGGGCGGGAGGCAGAACAAGAGCGACGCGCGCGCGTTTAGGTACCAAGACGAAATGTTCTCCGTTGAGAAAGCAATCTACATAACAGTTCATCTCATATAGACGTCTCAAACAATTGATTTAACAATTTTGTCAAAAAACAATTAATTTGATTACTGCAGCTATTGTTCTATACTGAATTTTGGTCACATTAAGCACCAGGGGTAAAAAGGTCTTTTGACGTCTCTTTGGTGAACAAAATGCACTAGTGTGTCATATAGGGAAGAAAATTTTGAGTAGTGGCCATATGAGGAAGAAAATTTTCACCGATGTCAAATAAGGAACATAATTTTAAGAGAGTGTCATATAAGGAATTTTCTCGAGGATTAATGCGAGCAAGCGCAGACTGCGTGTTAGAAAATGGTGAATAGGAGGGTGAGTTTTTTTTCGAGGGTCGGCTGATCTACATGGGCCCATAACCACATCCATTTGGTTACGGACTAGGGTCATTCCACTTCTGTTTTCCTTTTCTTCTTAGTTTCTTTTTTTGTTTTCTCTGTTTCTTTCATATTTCGAAAAAGTTTCAGATTTTAAAAACTGTTGGGATTTTGAAAACTGTTAAGATTTTTGAAATTTGTTCGGATTTGAATTGTGTTCAAATTTGAAAAGTGATTACGAACGCTTTTTTTTTTACGGGTGATTACGAACACTTATTGGGCAGAACTATCGCGCAGAAGAAACAGTCGCACAAAACAGTAGAACCAGTCGTGCACGCTAAACGGGCCGAGCCCAATAAGCGTTTGTAGTAGGCTACGCGAGCACGAACGGTCGCCTACAATATAACCTATTACTCCCTCGCTCCAAAATATATGGCGTGCGATTTTTGTGCTCGGCTTCGATACTCGACTTTAACCATTAATATATAATCAATTATGTGGATCGAGAATGTATAAATGGGACAGTCGGGTTCGTTTTACAAAATTCTTTCATTTTATATATTTTTATACTAATTTTATTGACCAGCAAAACTAAAGGGCAGGGGAGTATGAGCAAAACTATGCATATGTATCCATGCAATTTATTTTTGGATTTTTTTATTTCAAAATAAGATTTTCAAGTTTTGTTAATATCAGGATCACTGGAAGGGAGCCAAAAATCTTCTCTAGTACTATAGAGAAACAATACAGTCCCGTTGGGATCGTGTTCTTTATATTTTTCACTTTCCCGTTTATTTTCATGTGGGAATTCATGCTTGGATGTGTTCCGAACCCGATTTTGGCTTGGATTGAGCGACCACCGCGCATGATATTAAAAGGGACGGTCTACAGTGCAGCATACAGGCAGAGACTCTGCACTTGTGCATATTTGCGATACCCATATGAACCTGAGATACCACACCTGGTGCAAGGTTGCGCCATCAGCATAGATAAGCTATCCGAATTGCACATGGCTAGATTTTCCCTCACTACGACGAGCAAACGCCTACAACCCTACATAAAACAGTTAACAATCCATGGCGGCCTCAAAACAGGACCGGTTGTCCACTATTTTGTACAATGGCAAGGGAATGTGGGTCGCCATCAAAGGAAGACTGGGTTGGTCTCCTCGGCACCCAACCCGTCCCGGTGCTTGAACATTTTGAGCTACACACGCTGCTTTCTGCTTCTCTGGGTTCGGTCTTCATCAGGGTGTTGTCGCCTGCGCTTCCATTCTCCCGACGGGCTGGAGTCTGGAGAGGAAGAGGACTCTGTCGTCAGATGCGACATTTGCGATGCCTCCATCATCTCATTTTCCTTGAACACTTGTCCTCCGTTGAGCAGAGGGGCAGTGCCATCCAACACCTTGTCATACCTGCTACTAGCCTCATAAGGTACCAGCACGCCTGGATATCGGTTTACCGCGGAATCCTGTGGACTTGAAGGATCTTGAAAGAGCGAAGGTTTTTTCGCCCTCTTTCTTGGTTTTTTTGCTCCGACAGTGACATTCTTGCACTGGGTTACTTCATCTTTTCTTGGATCGCTCTGTGCTGGGGAATAAATGTTGATCATCATACTCACCTTCTCTAGGAAGCTTGCAACCTCTGGAGGGAGTACATGTCCCTCCAAATGGCGATCAATTACTGGGAGCTCATTCTTCAAATCTTCAACCTACAACCCACGGCCAATGATCACATCAAGGATCACCGAATAAGAAAAATGTATGAAGAAATAGATTATTTATTTGGGGGCTTACCATCATAGAGAAGTTCTGAGATGCACTCTGGCTGCATCCTGTAGTACTCTGTCCAGCTATAGACTCATTCGGGAGGGAGTTGATATTAGTTTCCGTAGAAGGGATGAAACTACAGCCAACCAACTGATGGAAGTCCTCAATCTCACGAGCATACTCAACCCTCCAGTCCTTCGCCTTACTCCAAGTTCTTCTTGCCCACATTGGCACCTGATAGAGGCGACCTTGCTCCCTCCCAAACTGCCTAGTAAATCGGTCAGGTACATACACCTCTTTTATGTTAAAGTTGATTAGCCATGTCCGAGAGCAGCAAATGTTATCTGCTGCAGTGCAATATGCTGGAACAATTGCTGGATTTATGTCCTTGTAAGGATCCAGTTGACCTGAAAAAATGATTAAGATATAAATACTCAAATCAATATAAATGTATAAATTTGTAAAAAAGGTAATCTGGACTTACATCAGATAACTGAAGCTGCTCAAAATCCTTTCTCCATTCCAAAACTTTCTTTCTCTGCCCACGTGTTGCTCCTCCAAAGTTCCATCGGCATGCCCGGGGCAGCAAGGTGTTCTGATTCTTTTGTTGGGGTTGAGTTAAAGGAAGATACTCATAAATCCAAGCCTTGTAGAAACAAGGGGAATCTGTAATTAGTGAACAAGATGGTACATAACTTGAGATAACAATAGCAATACTCAAGAGATGGTACCATGAGCAAAGTTGCACTGCCAAGAAACTGGGTAGTGGCATTTGGTGTTACTGCAACAGACAATCCTCTGTACAAATGAGCAAGGGCGGCAGCCCCCCAAGCATACTCATGTATCTTCCTAAAATCCCCCAAAAGTGGTAGATATCTCGGCGATACAAAGCCCCTCACTGTGTCAGGAAACAAGGTGGAGCCAACCAAATATAGAAGGTATGCTCGGGTGCGAAATGCAATGTCATTGATGGTGAGGTTTTCTGGCAGTTGATGGAATTTCCTGTACAACCAAGTCAATCTGATCAAGCCACATAGTTGCTCTCCGCTTCCAGGGCTCTCTCCCAAGTAATGCAAGCACATGCGATTCACAGCTTCATCACCAATCGGTTCTGCCGTGACCACATGACCAGTCACTGGAATTCCAAGAATGTATGAAACATCACGGAGAGACTGATGCGGGGTGCCCGATCTTCACGGAGGATCTGCTTGATGATAGAATCAACGCCACCTGAAGGGTACGAAGGAAACCCTCGATCCCAGCCAACAACGTTGTCGGGTAATGGAGAAGTAGTGCAACCTGACAAAACCGAAGCTAACTATTGCAATGCAACAACCAGCAACAAGTATTCGCCCAACCACACTCTCAGTTTCCAATCCACACAACCACGCACGAAGTTGGAAGCACGAACTGGTCGCCGCCTCAACGGCTGCTGTTGTAAATCACAAAGTGAGTTTACCCTCTCACAAGGCAAGTTTACAAGAGCTAAGGAGGAAGTGAACTCTCAAACAATATTCTGGTTGCACTTAGCTAACCTATGCTGAAAACAAATTGCCAAAGAGTTGTGCTTGAAGTGGGGAAAGGGGTACTTATACTAGGAACAACCCTCCTAGCTTAGGTGTGAAGCCAGCACGAAAATGAGGCTCAAATTCGTGGTAACTTGGGTGGTTGGGGAGCAGAAGTGTGGAGCCTCGCGCAGCAATAAATGTCTTGACAGCTTTGCATTGGAAATCACATATCTTTTGACTTGGGTCTTCAAATGATGCACGGTTTGTTTTGCTGGAAAGTAGACTTGATTTCCTGTCCAATGTGACCCTCCAAACATGTTACACACGAACATGTTCATGTGTCATGGTCCAGCAAGATCAGCGATGAAATCTGGAGCTGCGCTTGCGATGTTTGTTGATTGGAACAACTTGCTGGATTCCTTGGTGTAATCCTCCAACTCCTTCTCGTCCCACTGGACCCATGGGGTATAAGGTGAGGTCCTCAAGCAATGTACGCCGTTGATGAAGTCTTGTTCGTTGCACTTTTCTCCATAGGCTTGAATTATCTCCATAGGTAAAAACCTGAGTAAAAGCAACACACAAGACTTAGGCAGTATATAATTCTCATTCATATCAATATTAGAATCAGCTAGGAGCGCATTCACCTCTTGTTGTATATGTTTAGCACGACTCCTTGTCATGGGACCCAAGTGTGTCTTCTTTGTAGAGGTTTCAGCTTGTATTTTTGTAGCTTCATCTTGTGGACATGATGATGGATGAGATGAACCAGGGATGTCCTCATCATCCTCCCCCTCTTCAAAAGGAGTCGTCCTCGACTCTTGATCTTCTTGATTAATGCATGGAGACAAATCTGCTACGTTGAATGTTGGACTAACAGAATAGTCTTCAGGGAGGTCGATCTTGTAAGCATTATCATTTATCTTTGCCAACACTTTGAACGGTCCATCTCCACGAGGCAGGAGCTTGGATTTGCGTCGTTCAGGGAATCGATCTTTGCGCAAATGTATCCAAACCAGATCACCGGGCTCAAAAGTCACCTTCTTGCGGTTCTTGTTTGCCTTAGCGGCATAATACTTGGATTTCTTCTCAATCTCTTCTCTTGTCTTCTCATGAATTTTCTTCACATATGCAGCACGCTTGGAAGCATCCATGTTAATTCTCTCTTGTAAGGGAAGTGGCAGCAAGTCAATTGGGGCAAGTGGTTTGAATCCATAGACCACTTCAAATGGACACATGCTTGTGGTCGAGTGAACAGCTCTGTTGTAAGCGAACTCCACATGCGGCAAACACTCTTCCCACTCCTTTAAGTTCTTCTTGATCATTGTCCGTAGCAAAGCTGAAAGTGTACGGTTCACCACCTCTGTTTGGCCATCAGTTTGTGGGTGGCATGTTGTTGAAAACAGCAGCTTGGTTCCGAGCTTTGCCCACAATGTCTTCCAAAAATAGCTCATGAACTTCACATCACGATCTGATACGATGGTCCTCGGCATTCCGTGCAAACGCACAACTTCCCTGAAAAACAAATCAGCAACATGTGAAGCATCGTCGTTCTTGTGGCATGGAATGAAGTGTGCCATCTTTGAGAACCTATCTACAACAACAAAAACAGAATCCCTCCCCCTCTTTGTTCTAGGCAATCCCAAAACAAAATCCATGCTAATATCTTCCCATGGAGCATGCGGAACAGGTAGGGGAGTATATAAACCATAGGGGTTCAGTTTAGACTTAGCTTTGTGACATGTGACGCATCGCTGCACAAATTTCTCAACGTCCTTCCTCATCTTTGGCCAATAGAAGTGATCAGCCAGCAGCTCATATGTCTTCTCACGTCCAAAATGTCCCATTAATCCACCTGCATGTGATTCCTGCAACAACAAAGGCCGAACCGACGAATCTGGAACACACAATTTGTTAGCCCTGAAAAGAAAACCATCATGCACATGGTATTTTTCCCATCCTTTTCCATCTTTGCATTTTTCATATGGCTCCATAAAGACATGATCAGTACTATACAATTCTTTTAAACTCTCAAGTCCTGGTACTTTTACTTCCAATTGATTCAATAGAACATGTCTACGAGACAAAGCATCAGCTACCATATTTTCTTTGCCTTTCTTGTACTTTACAACATATGGGAAAGTTTCAATGAATTCTACCCATTTAGCATGTCTTCTATTCAATTTAGCTTGTCCTTTCAAATGTTTCAAAGCCTCATGATCAGAATGTACAACAAATTCCTTAGGCCATAAATAGTGCTGCCATGTTTCAAGCGCTCTAACCAAAGCATATAATTCTTTATCATACACAGAATAATTCAGTTGTGCACCACTTAGTTTTTCACTAAAATATGCAATTGGTTTACGTTCCTGCATTAAGACACCTCCAATGCCTATTCCACTAGCATCACATTCGATTTCAAAAGTTTTAGTGAAATCAGGCAAAACCAGCAAAGGTGCTTCAGTTAATTGTCTCTTAAGTTCAATGAAAGCTTCTTCTTGTGGGCACCCCATTTAAAAGCAACTCCTTTTTTTGTCAATTCATGCAAAGCTGCAGCAATGCTACTAAAATCTTTCACAAATCTCCTATAGAAACCAGCAAGGCCAAGAAAACTTCTCACCTGGCTTATATTGATAGGAGTTGGCCAATTCTTAATTGCTTCCACCTTAGAGTCATCAACTTCAATTCCCTGTCCTGAAACAACATAGCCAAGAAAAACAACCTTGTTTGTGCAAAACGAGCACTTCTCAATATTAGCATATAGTTTTTCTGCTCTTAGCACATCCAAAACTTGTTTGATATGTTCTATATGTTCGTCTATGGATTTGCTGTAGATTAGGATGTCATCAAAGTACACAACAACAAACTTTCCAATGTAAGCTCTCAAAACATGATTCATTAATCTCATGAAGGTACTGGGTGCATTGGTTAATCCAAAAGGCATGACTAACCACTCATACAAACCAAATTTTGTTTTGAAAGCTGTTTTCCATTCATCACCTTCTTTCATCCTAATCTGATGGTACCCACTTCTCAAATCAATTTTAGAGAACACAACAGAACCACTCAATTCATCTAGCATATCATCTAACCTAGGAATAGGATGACGATACCTAACAGTTATATTATTGATGGCCCTACAATCAACACACATGCGCCAAGTACCATCCTTCTTAGGCACTAAAATTACAGGTACAGCACAAGGACTTAAACTTTCACGCACATAGCCTTTTCCTAAAAGTTCTCGTACTTGCCTTTGTATCTCCTTTGTTTCTTCAGGATTGGCGCGGTAGGCAGGTCGATTGGGAAGTGATGCTCCTGGAATGAGGTCAATTTGATGTTCTATGCCACGCAATGGAGGTAGACCAGCGGGTATATCCTCCGGAAAGACATCTTTAAAATCCTGCAAGAGATCACGAACAGCTCTAGGAAGACAAGTTAAGTCATTAGCAAAAATCACGTCATCCTTGTACACGAGTACAACGACAACTTGATCTGGGTTTTGTCTCACATCTCTCATTTCTGATTTTGTGGCTAACATGACTAAGTTCTCTCCCTCTCTTTTATTTTTACCACTCATATTTGGCTTGTGGCACTCACTCGCTGTTTTGTGGATGTCTCTCGAATTCTTTTTTTCTCCCTCTTTCTCACTTACTATTTTTACTTCAGAAACTTTCTGTACATGCTCAGCCATGATTTGTTGTGGTGTCATTGGTCGAAGCACCAAATCTTTTCCTTTCCACTTGATGGTGTATTGGTTGGTTCTACCACAATGTTGAGCTGAAAGATCATATTGCCAAGGCCTTCCCAACAGCAAGTGACACACTTTCATAGGCACAACGTCACACTCAACGGTGTCAATATAGTCACCAATCTTGAATTGGACCTTCACCATATGTGTGATTTTCAGTTCACCACAATCACTCAGCCATTGGACATGATATGGGTGGGGATGCTGCAGCAGTTTCAGCCCAAGTTTCTCACACATTTCTATACTAGCAAGATTGTGGCAACTTCCACCATCAATAATAACCTTGCATACTTTGTCATGAACTCTCGCCCTTGTTTGGAACAAATTGTGTCGCTGTCCAATGTCATCTTCTTTAATCTGCACACTCAAAACTTTTGTGACAACAAGGGAGGTGCCTTCTTCAAAATCACAATATTTCTGCTCATTTCCTTGTGTAGCATCATCGTCCTCATCTTCTTCTATATCACTACAGGAATCATATTCTCCATTTTCCATGATCAACATAGCACGCTTGTTGGGGCATTCCTTCCTCATGTGGATCAGATCCACCATCAAACTTAGTCATGGTAAATTTAAGTTTACCAAACCTCTCCTCCTCGTGCCACACACGACCATAGTTGCCTTGGCGATGAAATCTGCCATTTCATTGCTGCTCATAATTATCTTCCTCAAATTCTTCTTCGGTATCTTCATCGTGTAAATTGGCCCTCCGGTGGCCGCCTGCACGACCAGCAGCACCTTCACCACGACCCCGACCAGCAGCACCTTCCTCACGACCACGACCAGCAGCACCTTCGCCACGACCACGACCAGCAGCACCAACATTTCCACACCTGGGAGCTCCATGTACACTTGCATCTTCAGGACCTTGACGTAGCTCTCGCACAATATCAGCAACAAGATCAGCCCTCATTGCTTCAATATTTTGGGTGAGCTGCTCATTCACATTGCCCATAAGTTGTTGCAAATCTTGTGACAACTTGTCTTGCTTCTCTTCAATTGGGTCAAGGCTGTTTCTGAACTCTCGACGGAGATGATCACGCAAGGCATTGAAGTGAAACCGTGTGATGGGCTCACTGAGATGCCCATTGCCTTCAACCTCGTACGGGTCTCCGTTATCTGCCATGATTAGTTGTGCAAAGCCCTATACTACAACACGATATATGTGTGTAACACCTCAATCTCACCTTCACTTACCAACCGAAGCTCATGTAACTTCCAAGTGAGAGCAGAACATGTTCAACTGTGGTGCCGGTGGTTGGTACAAAGAGAGATAATTAAGCGAATACAAGTCTAGGGTTGCACATGCAGGGGCTATTTTGTGGAGCTTTGGGTGGGGTATATATGTGGAAAACAACACACTAATCTGCCGTCTAGTTCTTGTTAAACCAAGTAATCATCCACACAAGATTCGAATGCCTTAGTTGCTGAATAGGATATAAGTGCAGAACAAGAATACACACCAATGAATCAGATTTGCTGCAGCAAGAATTTTTGGATGATACACACTTGACTAGTATTTCATCTCACATCACATAAACAAGGATTTCTCAAGATATAAGTGAAGATCAGTCCCAGATTTTCTCTTCTTTCTTTCTTTCTGTACCTTTTTTTCTCTCTTTTTTTTTTGACAAACTTTTCAACAGGGGACTTTGATCTGAACACACACTTGGTGGAACTTCACGAAATTTTTGCAATGGATGAACTCAACAACAAAAACAGGAGCTGAAACTTTGGCAGCAAACAACCACGAACAGATCTGATTTTTGCAGATCGAAAACAAGGTGATAATCAGATGCAACGAGGATGGATGGATGGAGCACGAAGAGATCTTTCTAAAAAGCACAAGAACACTAAAAACGGACTCCGGATGTGAAAGATAAACACGATTTGGTGGAGGATACAGATCTGAAATTTCTGGACGAAAATGAACACAAAAGAACAGAATGGATGGGGAAACACTCAGCAACTAAAACAAAAGATCTAATGGACAAGAACCTGATAAAACTCACCAAATCAACAGATCTAAGGCTGCAAAAGGCTCTAGGTAAAGGGAAATATTTTTGTGGGGCTTTTTCTGGACTATAGGATTGAAAACAACTAAAACTAAACAAGAGATACAAGATCCTACCGTGTCAATCAAAGCTCTGATACCAAGATGATGCGGGGTGCCCGATCTTCACGGAGGATCTGCTTGATGATAGAATCAACGCCACCTGAAGGGTACGAAGGAAACCCTCGATCCCAGCCAACAACGTTGTCGGGTAATGGAGAAGTAGTGCAACCTGACAAAACCGAAGCTAACTATTGCAATGCAACAACCAGCAACAAGTATTCGCCCAACCACACTCTCAGTTTCCAATCCACACAACCACGCACAAAGTTGGAAGCACAAACTGGTCGCCGCCTCAACGGCTGCTGTTGTAAATCACAAAGTGAGTTTACCCTCTCACAAGGCAAGTTTACAAGAGCTAAGGAGGAAGTGAACTCTCAAACAATATTCTGGTTGCACTTAGCTAACCTATGCTGAAAACAAATTGCCAAAGAGTTGTGCTTGAAGTGGGGAAAGGGGTACTTATACTAGGAACAACCCTCCTAGCTTAGGTGTGAAGCCAGCACGAAAATGAGGCCCAATTCGTGGTAACCTGGGTGGTTGGGGAGCAGAAGTGTGGAGCCTCGCGCAGCAATAAATGTCTTGACAGCTTTGCATTGGAAATCACATATCTTTTGACTTGAGTCTTCAAATGATGCACGGTTTGTTTTGCTGGAAAGTAGACTTTATTTCCTGTCCAATGTGACCCTCCAAACATGTTACACACGAACATGTTCATGTGTCATGGTCCAGCAAGATCAGCGATGAAATCTGGAGCTGCGCTTGCGATGTTTGTTGATTGGAACAACTTGCTGGATTCCTTGGTGTAATCCTCCAACTCCTTCTCGTCCCACTGGACCCATGGGGTATAAGGTGAGGTCCTCAAGCAATGTACGCCGTTGATGAAGTCTTGTTCGTTGCACTTTTCTCCATAGGCTTGAATTATCTCCATAGGTAAAAACCTGAGTAAAAGCAACACACAAGACTTAGGCAGTATATAATTCTCATTCATATCAATATTAGAATCAGCTAGGAGCGCATTCACCTCTTGTTGTATATGTTTAGCACGACTCCTTGTCATGGGACCCAAGTGTGTCTTCTTTGTAGAGGTTTCAGCTTGTATTTTTGTAGCTTCATCTTGTGGACATGATGATGGATGAGATGAACCAGGGATGTCCTCATCAGAGACGGTGCCATTTCAAATCCCACGAAATGTGCAGTATTTGTTTCATTGTTCCATCTCTCACAAAAGGCTGTAAGCAAGGAACGATCAATGGTAAATCCTGTGGTAAGAGCAAGATGTCCAAGACCACTAGCATTCACTAGCTGTTGTTGTTCCTCAGTTAGAACCCATTCTTTTAGCTTCCGTGTCTGCTGGCTTGGTAGCAGAACACCATACTGCTGTAGAAAAAAAGGGTTTGTCAGTATGTAGTTTTGCTCACGACAACCAAGTGAAAATGAAGGAGGAAAGAGCTACATACTGTTCAGTTTTGCGAGCTACCAACTGCTCTTCGGCCATTTGGTTTTTGTTGCTGCGTTTTCTGACGCTGAGATGTGAGGTCCATCTTATCCTGAAAAACATGATACAGAAATGAAGATAAATGTTCCACGTCCACTATTGTGAGAAAAAAGGTAGACCGAACAGGCATGTTGTCACTTGTGCAGTTACAACTGAGGCAAATGGTATGTAAACACTAAAAAGGAAGAACAAATTGGAAGCAGTGCATGCCTGACAAGAAAACACATTGTTTCTTATAATTGTTAAAAGTGATTAACAGAAATTACCAAATTCAAATACACCAATTCTGAGATCAGTATAAAAGGGCAGCCCCGGTGCAGTAGCTCCCGCTTGCGCAGGGTCCGGGGAAGGGTCCGACCACTTTGGGTCTTTAGTACGCAGCCTTTTCCTGCATTTCTGCAAGAGGCTGTTTCCAGGACTTGAACCCGTGACCTCATGGTCACAAAGCAGCAGCTTTTACCGCTGCGCCAAGGCTGAGATCAGTATGAGTAACAATATTATCTTGCCCTTAAGTAATCAGAAGTTCAGATGTGCATGGGCATCTCTGAATGCCACCAGTATCTTGTAGCATTTTAAGGTCCACAAACAAACTCTTCTAGCAATGTTGCTCTTGCCTGAACTAATATTGATTTGGCTGTCTAGCAAAACAAAATAATAGGACAGGACGCTCGTAATAACATTGAACCTTCTGTAATAAATGTTCCAGGGATTCTATGAGATTTGTTCCATTTGGCGTTTATCTGCAAACTAGCCGTAAAAAGAGTGTTCAAAATTCAGAAAGAAATTTGGGAGTATTTGAGTTTCAGTATCATTTTTAATTGACTAAGAACAGAACAAGGTTGACTTGAAGTTAGGACCATATATCCAAATCTGTGCCCTAATGTAGAATACTATCCTCGAAGGCTCTACTAGATATCAGCATTAAGCCAAGCGATGAATCTCAGCTCTCTCACACGCCTTGTTATTGTTTGCCAATGAAACACAATTTCGGAACATCTTTAAACTCACACCATCAGTCCTTTATGTAGTGCAAGTTTAATTCTTTGCACAACTATGTCACAATTAAAACGAAGGAGAGAAAGGAGAAAATGTCCATAAAATATTTAATGGATGCCAAAAACTGTGTCTGAAATTTGCTTCATTAATGCCTTGTAACCAAAGTATAACTACGAGAAAAAACGCCAAGTCATCTAAATGTGATCGCTTTGCAATGCAAAACAGTTCTATACCATGAGAAGTCACAATCCGGTAAGTAAGCAGAACCATCCAAACTCACGCGCTACACTTATTATTGCCACTGTCCAGCTTTCTTGGAAAGTCAAGCTTTCTTAAGTTTGACCGTGTTCATACAAAAAGTCGTCGACATTTATTACACCAAATTAGTATCAGATTCATGTGAAATATATTTCCAGAATATACTTATTTGGTTTCATAAATATGGGTATATATTTGTATAAACTCGGACGAACTTTGAGATAGTACTTTCCAAGGAAGCTGGAAGTACACTCTCTGAGGCACCGAGGGAGTATTTGGCAAATGCTAACTCAGGCCAGGGTCAGGCACTCAGGCGGTGCAAGCACTTGCCACCAAGGAATATGTATGCGTGGCACATATACATAATGCGATAACCCTGCCTTCCTCGCAGCATTCAACTCACGAAGCCCTCTTACGACGGACCCCCGTAAATAAGATTGCCGAGAAGTGGCATCGATGGATCTGAGAACGAGGCCTCACTTCGATAGGGATTTTGAGGAAATACGAGGATTCGAAGAGTACCTTCTCACCGGAGAGGAGTCCGGGACGGGCCGCTCGCCTTCGCCACCGGCGCCTCCTTTCCCTTCTCTTTGGGGAGTCCTCTCAGGGTTCTGAGGTGGGGCCTTAGCGTCAGTGGTTGCAACCCGGTCAACCGTGTACAAGAATGTATGTAAATTTTTTAGGGTTCTTTATTTCAACGATGTGGCTGTAATTTAGTGGTTAGAATTCCACGTTGTGGCCGTGAATTTTTTGCACGCAGACATCACACCCTCACTTATTTTTTGTTGAGGGAAATACAAACCATCACTTTCGACACTGCTACGGTAGAAATAGAATGCATAGTTTCCTATAGTATCACACGTCTGTGAGTGCATAATGCGGTGTTAAAAGTTCTGACCTGAATTCTGCTGTTTTATGTCACTACACTCGCGAGTAACTTCCACGGATAGCCTCTTCAACTAGGCTGTGAAGCTGCACGGCGAATTCAGAAATCAGAACAAGGAAATGTCACCCGGACGATTGTGGATTGATTGTGGTAAGCAGGTTTATATAGATATAATAAAAAAAAACTTATCAACGGGCACATGTTGTGCCCTCGTGACAGTGCTTGATACTGCCATTTTTCTCTCTCCAAGTGCTGTAAATGTTGGCGTTCCAATCCACTAGATAGGGGTAGTGAATTGAGTATTAAGAAAAACGGACTAGAGTTTAAAGAATTGTGGGAAAATATGAGAATAATACATCGCTGAGTAACTTCCCAGATTGCCACCAGATTGCTGATGAAATAAAATCGTCATGCTAGGCTGATCCTTCAAGAATTGGTATACCTGAAGCTGCACGTCAAATTCAGAAATCAGAACAAGCAAATGTCCCCCGAAGGATTGTGCACTGCACAGCCGAGTAATTTAAGACGTGACACTTAATTTGAGATCAATAGTCAGTTGAGTGATTGTCGTAACCAGATTTAGTTAAAAAACATACATATAAATGGGCACCAACTAGAAATGCTTTGCCCTTGTGACAGTGCTTGATACTGCTATTTTTGTCTCTCCAAGTGATGTAAATGTTACATTCGTTCATATGTGTTGTACATACTGCAGAAGTGCACACTTGATGCTACATTAGCTCGTGAATCAGCAACATAGCACTATAGTACAGTTTCTCTCGGCTTACAAAAAACACACAATACACTGACAAAAGCTTTCTCAACTTTTGTTATCTACAAACCCATCCTCTTGGGCCTCAGATACGTCGAACCTTTCTTCAGGCCCGGCATAGAAACTTGCTGCTGCTGCTTGGCTCTCTTCTGTCGCTCCCTCTCCTTGTCCATAAGTGCTGCCTCGGCTTGCTCCTGCCTCAGCTTCTCCATCTCCTCTTCCATAGCACTCTTCTCCTCCTTCTGCCTCTTCTTGTGGTCAAGCAGGGAGGTGTCGGTGTCTTTCACGGAGAAAAACATAGGGCCCAGCTCCGCCAGCCATTGCGGGTCGACTGCGCTGACACACTGCATGTACTCCTTGGTTGTCAGGACAAGCTCGTGGTAGACGACATAGTCAGGGGTGTAGCCAAGACCGTAAAGGGCGCTGCTGGGGTGCAGGTGAGCTGGCATCCCGTTCCGGCAGTTGACATACTCTCCGATGCCCTTCAATCTTGCCGAGTTATGGAAGTACGCAGAGCAGATAGCTTTCCTCACCACGTCCCATTCCATATGGCATGATGTCAGTGGGATCTTCAGGGCTTTCAGTATGTCTAGCAATTGAGATCTCACTTCCCGAGCCTTACGGAGACCCTTGACATGGAGGAAGTGGTCATTGCACCAGCCTCCTCGATATTGGTTTGTCTTCCATTGCAGGTACACATTCAGGAGCGTTAGGTGGTCAGACTCTGGGACAAAGAATTTTTCCCTTGCAGCATCGCTCTCCTCTGCTCGATCCTTTGGCCTGAAGAAAACTGAGGGCACTGAAAGCATGGATACAATGGTTAATACTTCATCAAGGCACTTCAACTGCTCCCCCATGAGAAGCATCTTTGCCAACGTCGGGTCCAATGGGAACTCCACCATCTTCCAACCTATTTCTGTAAGGCCACCAACATTGTTCAAGGCGCCCAATACCCAGAGCTGGTACATGGAGTTGAGGATATTCTCCTGTGGGGGTGGGTCCATAAAGTCAAAATCAAGCAAGTTTTCAACTTTGAGGGATTTCAGCAAGAGAACCACATTTCCCAGGTTTGTCCTCTGAATCTCTGGCACAGGGTTAGGGAGCATCTCATTCTGGTAAGCTGACTCTGTGAACAGTCTGTAGCAGGTGCCGGGACCAGTTCTTCCTGCACGTCCTGCACGCTGGTCTGCAGCTGCTCGACTACACGGAAAAACCTGAAGAGCATCCATGCCCATCCTTGGATTGTATACCTTCATCTTTCCGTACCCGGTATCAATGACATAGAAGATACCATCTACTGTGAGGGATGTCTCAGCAATATTGGTAGCAACAATGCATTTGCGAGTGCCCTCTTCTGCCTTCTGAAAGATCTTGGCCTGCAAGTCAGCAGGCAACTGCGAGTAGATTGGCAAGATGGAGAGCTTCGGTACAGTCTTGGTGGACGATGATATTAGCTGCTCCATGCGCTCAGCAAGAGCATAGCAGGTAGCCTCGATTTCTTCCTGCCCAGTCATAAATATCAGAATATCGCCAGGGCCACTTGTTATGTGGATTGTCATGGCCTGCTTCACGGCTGCTTCCACATAATCTTCACACGGTGTTTTGCTGAACAAGATATTAACTGGAAATGTCCTGCCCGGAATGTTAAATACAGGTACACTGCAAACAAAGAAAAGAATTATAGGTTTGCAGAGAAAAACAATGAATTCAAATCTTCAACTACAGAGAAAAACTAACAAGTTAAACTTACCCTCCAAAGAATTTAGAGAATTTGTCTGCATTTAGGGTTGCAGATGTAACAATCAGCTTAAAATCTCTTCGACGTGCAACAACCTTCTTCAATATACCAAACAAAACATCAGTATTGAGGGATCTTTCGTGTGCTTCATCCATGACAATGACACTGCACAAAGAGGGGAGAAGTGTTACTACAGCAAGCAGTATTCTGAGACTCAGGTGTATAAATATCACAAGCTTTATCATCACTACGAGAGAATAGGGCAAGTTAACAGCATACCGATATTTGTCAAGGTCGGCATCTTTCAAAGTTTCACGGAGAAGCACTCCATCTGTCATATACTGCAAAACAAACGGAAGGGTGTGTCAGAAATTCCATGCTAAAAGACTAAAATTCAATCAAAACAATTACTAAACTTCAGAATGTTAATCTAAATAGTTCTGGGCATGTGGCCAGCTATATCTAATCAGAAATCATAAGGTTGATACAAAAACAAGGTTACTAGCCTATGTGTAGTTTATTTTTCGAAAAAAAGCTTATGCATATCAAGTTTTTTAAACACAAGAAATAGATATAAAACATGTTGACGCGAACTAAAGCACAAGCAGAATTATACCTTTATTATAGTTTTAGAACAAGTGACATCCTCAAATCGAATAGCATATCCGACTTTATCACCAAGTTCAGTTTCCATTTCTTCACTAACCCGCTTGGCAACACTCATGGCAGCGACACGTCTCGGTTGAGTACAGCCAACAACACCAGTTGTGGTATATCCATCCTCATGCAGATACTGAGTAAGTTGAGTAGTCTTCCCAGAACCAGTTTCTCCAACGACAACAACTACTTGATTTTCACGCACAACCTGCTCCATTGTAGCAGCATAAAACTGGTTATTCCGCATCGATGCTACCATAATCATTTCAAAGAAACTAAATACAGCAAGATAAGTAAGAAATCCAGATAACAAACTATGCCTAAATATACAACATATTCCAAAGGACATCTTTCCCGAACTATTGCAATCTGAGTGAAACAGTGAGAATTTGTATAGTTGTCCTTTCTAGATAAGCATAGGTGATATACTAGGTTCAAGTTATTGTCTCGTCCGGCTAAATCACATATTCCAAATTTCCAGCACTTTTGGATGCTGCCTAATTCCGTAATTCGCAGATCACAGTATATAGAAGTAATCTTATAGCTTTGAGATATAAGTGTCGTTTGGCAGAGGAAAGTAAAATGAAGATCATGACATAACTAAAACAGTCATTAAGTCCAGAAAACACAGTGCAAACCTGTAGCAGGTCATCTCGGACAGTATATATGGGAAGATATTGTCTCTGTTGAGCAAGAGATTTAGATTTTGCAAAATCACTGACAGCTTCTGCTTTTTCCTTCAAGTGTTGTGAAAACTTTGCTTCCTCCTTGAAATCGATCTCACCTTGATCACCAACAACTGCAGTATCTGCGTCAACCTGATTTCGGAACAGAGAGTAAAACATATGGACAAGTGACAAAAACTTTAGAGATATACAAAAATATTGGCAATAGTTTACCTGTTCAGACGTTTTCTCAACACCCAATATGTTTCCAAGACTAGATCCAGCAAGCTCCCAGAAACGTTGTCGTGACTTGTTCTGGCTCTGCTTTTCACGAATTTCCCGAACCAAAACAGAACCTTTTCGTGCAATAATAGCCATATCAGATGTTGGATCCTTCAGTGGCATTACAGGTTCTGCTTGCTTTGTGTATACAACTCGCCCATCCAGGAATGGAGGTTTGGTATCTGCCAAAAATAAAGCCATCGACTTGTTAAAGTTCAACTGTGTGAATGAACTATAAACAAGTAGAAAACATTGTGCAAGAGAAAACACTAACGGCATCGTGCCAGGGCCAGGTCACCTGACTATGTATTAAAATAAAGGAAACATAAGCAGCCTATGTTTCAAATATACAGATATGATGGAAACATTGTGCAAGAGAAAACACTAACGGCATCGTGCCAGGGCAAGGTCACCTGACTATGTATTAAAATAAAGGAAACATAAGCGGCCTATGTTTCAAATTTACAGATATGATGGAAACATGTCAGCAGTTCGATGCTTGCTGTGATATAGAAACTTTTTGGATTGAATGATCCTCTGATCACACGTTCACAGTGAACACCTACATTTACTACAGTTAGCCAGCAAATGGAGATGGGAAAGAAGACAAATAGCTGCAAAGACTTGTTTAGTTTATTACAATTGCGCTGGTTTGTTTACATTTCTAAAGTACTTAATATTTCATCACTTCAAGGAAGGAACATTCCTTGAAACCCTAATGCAAGAGAAATGGGGATGGTTTCAGAAAGGTTTGGTGTGATGCTTGTTTTAGCCGCGACTATGACGCTGCAAACAGAACATCGCCAAAAAGAATTTGTGACAGGGAACATACCATGAACAAGAAGCATTACTTTACGCTCATCCTCATCATCAAATTCTGTCTGCACCTCCGTCCCTCTAACAGCTCCAGATCTCAACAGTTGTCTGTCCTCCCACTGAGCATTATCAGCAGTCATCTGTGATAATTTCTTGCTCTGAGACAGGGTCATTAGACTACCATCCCGACGAGTCTGCAGCCAATAGAAATAGTTAACAAAACAGTATAACATATATATTAATAAATCAAGAAAAAATGACAGACTACCACATTCGCTGAAAAGTAATTGAAATATATGCTATTCTTGCATTGGCATTATATTTTTTTCTGTACGCTATTCCATACATGTTTGATCATCTTAAAGAGGTTATGTGAATTATTTAATCGGATTAATATGCACCAGGGTCCAGGAACCAGAACTTCACAGAGAGATGTACTACAGTACAATTTATGACCAAGGTAAATAAAAGCATATATCCAACATTGTGTCTTCCTACTTGAACCCTTAAAATACACTTTGACATGTACGAGTATAATAAAAGGTGGTTACAGGAAATCTGAAGCCACAATACGCGACACTTTACTAAACCAAATTCTTGGTAGAAGATGAAGTACCAGGCCCTACATGCAGTCATTTACTATATACACTCACAGTTTTGTAGTTGTCTACTTCTCTGTGGTACAGTAATATGTGATGCTCCTATTCCTATGAATTAGAGCTGGTGAATGTTAGAATGGAGTACTTCGAAGTGTGATAAATGTACAAAAGAAATTTACCAATTTCTTTGGCAATTGTGCTTCCTTCTTCTTATAGGATTTATCATCGGCAGCATAATTATCACCATCGAACACGGTGTTGTGTTCTTCACAATCATACCTGAAAGAAATTTTTTAAGGTTAGACGAATGACTAGTTAAACTTTGTTTTCTGCGACGATACTAGGGCATATGGAAATTCTACAAGGATAAGTACCATGCACGGTCCGCATTATAATCCATCTCTTGCATCATTTCCTCCGTAAGCTCATAATTCCTATCAGCAGCTGAGGGACTTCTATCAGCTTCAGCATCCTGTGATACAGAGTGATGGTTATAGTCCATAATGACCATGGATTGAAAAAACAAAATCAGAACTTGGAAGAGCACATAAAGTGATCTGAGAAGAATTATGACTTACATTTGCAAAGGTAAGCTGGTGAGACCTTCCACTAGAATTTGAATACGAAGACCCTTTTACAGAACCTGAAGCCCTCACAGGAGTAGGCGAGGGAGAAATATGATCCCAAGGGGATGCTGGGCATTTAGAAGAACATAGATAATATGAGTGTGGGTAAGTTAGTCAGGTCACCGGATATGAAGTAATATACTCACTTTCACGGAAACAAAGGGTAAATATCAGAGAAGATCAAGCTGAACTTTCTTTACCTGTGCGTGGTGTATTCCCGCCTAGCCAAGGAGACACCAATCGTGCATCAGGGGATGCAGCAGCCAGCATAGGAGATCGTGTTGGATGATGTCTCTGGGAGCCAGGGCGATCATCACGGTACTCCCGACGTGGTGTATCTTCCCATTCCCATCTGCCACTATCCCAATCAGATCTCGCTGCAATCACGACCACACTCCAATCAGCTTGCATGTTAAGCCAGTCGAACGGGAACATGACAAAGAATACTATACCAACAAAGTACCAGGTGTTCTTGAGCTTCTCGAGCTATAGTCATCCCGACTTCTTTTGTTTGTGTGGTCAATGGATGTAGATCTGTCCCGTTCATTACGCCTAGTATTTGATTCTCTGTCATCACGGTATCCTCTCCTTCCGCTGCTACTATAACCAATAGATGCAGAAGTCTCCTGTTCACCACGTGTGTCACGGGATCCTCTGTCATCGTGGGAATCGTATCTAGACTTGTGGGTCTATATGCAAAAAAACAGAGCAATGTTGAATTGTTAGCTAGGTTAAGTAAGGTGGACATAAAGTATTCTTGACAAAGTGAAGTTTACAAGCAAGCAAGAGAATGCAGAATAGATGTTATTATCTGACCTGTTGCCGAGGGGATTCATCTCGATGTCTGGGTGTCGAGCCCCTTTCATTCTCATGAGTGATTGTAGATTCTGAAATAGAGTATAAAACTTTAGTTGACTGACGAACACAACACTGATAATGAAACGTCAGCAAACAGACATAATAGGTATGTATATGGTCAACAGATCAACAGAAGGAGAGGGTACCTCTCGATGGCGTTTTCTCGCTGGAATTGGTTCCTCGGTAACGGCGAGACATGCCACCCCGGTCACCACCAGACAGGCTGCTTCCATCATTTTCCATAGATCCTGGTTTCTCATCTTCATCCATGGAAGAAGCAGCCGCTACTACCTTCTGAGGAGGTGGTTTGAATGCATTGTTACCATCCTTTTCACGCTTCCTATGAGCGAGAAGATCCAAACCTGTCAAAACACAGCTCACGATTAGCTCACTATTTGCAAATCGAGGGGGATTTAACTAGCTCTAGAATATGTAAACAGGCATAATACCTAGGGCAGACTTCCCGGGCGGAGGACGGTACATGACCCTATCCTTGTCGGCAAGATGAGACCCTGCGCCGTGTCATCCTCCGGACCTAGGGTACTCGTCGTCGCGTCCAGGTCAAGATTCCCTTCGGTACTCATCGTGGCGAGGCGTCGTTGGAGCCGGGGAGGAGGTGGGCTGCCTGGGATGCTGGCGCGAGAGGGGGCTTGTGGCGGCAGCGTCCCGGCGCAGCTGGGAGTGGAAGAGCTCGGCGGCCGCCGGCGGAATAGAGCGGAAGTGGTGTCGGGTGAGCGGCTCGGTGTGGGGAGGCCTTTTACCTTCGGGTTAGGAGAGGCGGTTCGAGACGGGGTCGGTTCGGCTCGGCTGGGGACTGAGGTAGAGCCAGGAGCCTCCGAGCTCGGCACGGACCCTGCTACGACCGCTGCGCAATGGCACCTCCGCCGCCGGCTAGCCTGCTACAGCGGCGGTCGGGCAGGTCCGGCCGGTGTCGACTGGGGGAGGGCGCGTCGCGTCTATCCGCTGGGGGCGCGCCGGCCTCGTCCGTGAGCTCGAGCGGCGGAGTAGGCGCAGAGCCGGAGGAGTCGGATGGGGTGGGGGCGGCGAGCAGACGGCGTCGGGTGGTGCGCCGGCGGAGGAGATCAGGAAAAGAGAGGCAGGCTGCGGGATGGGGAAAGACCGAAAGAAGCACCGGGATGGGTTAGGGTTGTTTGTGCAAGACTAACGGCAGGTGATTTGTAAATACCGTAGCAAACAATGTTAAAACACAATTTAACCAGGACGATATTGAGATAAATAAATAGGTAGTCTTTTTTTTTTGAATTTTCCAATATATATAACCAGAGTCAGCAAGCCGACTCATTAAAAACCTTCCAGTCCCCTTAGGTACCTGGTAAGGAAAAGAGTGCGTCAACAACTTGCTGCTCAACCAGGTTCAAACAAAGTTACATCGTTTAATACATCTGGTACAATAAACCCAGGGGGTCCATCGACCCATGAAATAATAGAGCTTGAATCATATGCTACTCTAGCTAATTTGTGAGCCACACCATTTGCCTCTCGGTTGCAATGTTGGACAGAAATGCCTCCAATTCTTCTAGCTTTCTGAAAGCAATCTGCTAATATGGCGGCATATGGACTCCAAATTTCAATCACACCATTAAATGCTTGAACTAATTCCAATGAGTCTGATTCAATAAGAACCGGCCTAAATCCCAGATCTTCAATGAGTTGGAGTCCATTCTGTAGGCCTCTGGCTTCAGCAGTAGTTGCATCATGATACCACTTGATCCCGCAACAGCTTCTCCTCTGTCATTACGTAATACTGCTGCAGTAGCTCCTGTACCGTTCACAAAGAAACAAGCATCAATATTTAACTTGTAAGTATTAAGAGGTGGCTTTACCCATGTAGCTTCACGAGGAGACGCCGGCTTTTCAGCTCTAGAATAATTTGTTGCCAGTGCCAAAATTGAGAAAGCTGAGCGTTGGGGTGATGCAACTTGTTCCTCCTTGACAATTTGTCTCCTCTGCCACCAGATATACCAAGCGACAACCAGAATAGCTTCTTTTAACCCAATATGAATCAAATGTGCTGGAGTATTCCTATTGCAACGTAGAATTTCTTCCAAAACAACCGAACCAGATCTATCAGAGTTAATGAACAGCTCAATTATACTCATTAGGACAAGAGATTTCCATACTTCTTTTGCTCGCAGGCACCCAAATAACAGATGGTGAATTGTTTCAGGACCCCGCAGGCACACAGGGCATTGTCCCGAAACTGGAACATGTCTATCAGCTAACACGGCCATCCCAGGAACAGTACCATGAAGCGCCTTCCATCTGAAGATTTTAACTTTAGCTGGTAACTTAAGCTTCCACAAAATGTCCCAGACTGGATTAGGAGCCGAAGTGCCCTGACCATCAGCCCGAGTAAGTCTATTACCATTCAGATGATTCCACTCAACATAATACGCCAATTTAACCGAAAATCTGTAGGTTTTTGTGTAGTGCCACGCCACAAAATCCTCATCAAGGTTCTCATTTAAAGGGATCCGGAGAATTCTCGCAATATCAAGAGGATGGAAAATTATCAGTAAGCAGCCTTTGATCCCAAGTCATGGTCGCATGGTTTATCAACTCATTCACCTTAGTAAGGAGCACTTGTCCTCTAGGAGTTTGGATCATACGGTCTGGGCTACCTGGGATCCAATGATCCGTCCAAATATTAATCATATTCCCTGAGCCGACTCTCCAAATATGGCCTCTCTTGAAAGTATTCAGGCCGGCCACAATACTCTGCCATGTAAAGATGATCCACTTTTTGGGCCTGCTTTAAGTAGATCTCCATGTGGGTAATATTTAGCTCTCAACACTTGCGCACATAAACTGTCAGGATTAGAGATGAGTCGCCAACATTGTTTCGCCAACATAGCCAAGTTGAAAGCATGAATATCCCTAAATCCCATGCCACCCATTTTCTTGGGTACACACAATTTCCACCATGCCATCCAGTGCATTTTCTTTTGTACTTCAGAATCACCCCACCAGAAAGCCGTCATAGCATCAGATATTAGTTTGCACAAGTTCTTGGGGATATTAAAAACTGACATAGCATACACAGGAATTGATTGAATTATCGCCTTCAAGAGAATCTCCTTGCCACCCATGGATAGGAATTTTTCCTTCCAACCTTCGAGTCTTTTGATAATTCTTTCAACCAAATAGATAAAACTATCACTTCGATCCACCCCAACCATAGCCGGCAGACCCAAGTATTTTTCAGAAATAGCTTCGGTCATGATATTTAGTTCTGTACACAGAGCCACTCTCATATTGACCTCCACATTAGGACTGAAGAAAATGCTGCATTTAGGTTCACTAACCAATTGTCCTGAGCTTGCACAGTATTGATCAAGTACCTGTCTCAATGAGGTTGCATTAGTCATATCTGCCTTCATAAGGATTAGGGAATCATCAGCAAAAAGTAAATGTGAGACTGATGGTGCATTTCTGCAAACCCTGACACCTTCTATACCACGAACCTCCTCTCTATGAGCCAGTAAACTCGACAGCCCTTCTGCATAAAGCAAGAACAAATAGGGAGACAAGGGATCACCCTGCCTTAGGCCCCTACTAGGAATAAATGAATATGTTTCTTGGTTATTAAATCTGATTTTGTACTTAACTGATTGAACACAAGCCATTAGAAGAGCCACAAACTTAATATCCAATTTCACCGCACAATATCCCCACTTTCCTTTCTTCTTATTTTTAATTGTATGCATACTTTCATAAGCCAATAAAACATTATCTGTAATTAATCTACCAGGGACAAAAGCACTTTGGACCGGGGAGATAGGTAGTCTTATACTCTTAAATTAAATAAATAGGTAGTCTTATACTCTTATTACATATACTCCCTCGTTGCTAAATGTAAGATGTTTTTGTTGGGTTGCGCGTAGGGAAAACAAAACACCCAAGATCAATTTTTCTAGTACTCACCCGGACCTTTAGCGGAAGACGGTGCCGGTGAAGATGTCGGTGTAGCATGACCAATTCAAACCAGGTGGTGAGAATGTCGCCAACTCCCTGCGCTCCACATACAAAGGTATGATCCCTACTCGGGTATTCACGTGTCCATCACTTCAATCTACCAGCACTTCATCGTCCAGAACTTAGTCTATCGATGAGAGAACAACCTTTCAGCGTAGATGTTGATTAGATCTAATCTAATAGACTAGATATACATGAGAGGTATAGCAATTTCTCAACACATAGATATATATGAGAGGTAGAGCAATTTTTCAACACATGAGATTTAGGGAGAGAAGCGCGAAGGCAATTGTGTCTCTCCAATAAGGGGGTTATGTGGGTATATGTAGGAGGAGGGGAGGGTTCAGGGCAAACGACTTGGGGAAGGGTTTCCCTAATCTTGCCGCCTCCTCCACCTCCTTGCCCACACCCTGTCCTGCCTTCCTGGGAATTGGACCTCGTGTCCATTCGGCCCAGAGAGAGGCCCAATCCAAATTGCCTTTGGGGAGGAGTCCTCCCCCTGGGCCCTGAGGCCCACGTGGCTGGCCCCACCAAGTGTGTTGGAGCCTATGCACCCAGTGCCCCCTCCCAACACTTCCCGCCTTTCCGGGTTTTCTCCAAAACTCAACGGATTAATATATACCATCCATATAAAATATCGAAATAAACCTGACAGTTATAGAGACTCTTTATACAACCCCGGGACATCTCATCCTGCTTACGAAATTCTCGGAACACTTCCGGTGTCTCTCCGACATCACATGTCTCATCTAGAATATGTCTGAAACACTTTCAAACTGTCACAGATAACATCGACATGTTTCTATTGTCTCTCAAATCTACCTACCTACTAAATAACTCTCAATAAAGATTAAAGCACCTTAAGCGTGTAACCCAGTAGGTTCGGTGATACACAGACATGTCCGGAACACCTTCCGGTTAATAACATGATGGTTCCCATGCATGTACGAATACATCGAGCGAACCTTTCGTTACTCATGTTGCTAATCCCTTTGCTTCACGATACTAGTGATTTTCCTGAGGTGAGATGTCGGTATCCTCGTGATTAAACTCTTTAATCACTATACCCATTATCCTCATACCACTATCACCCTCACTTTTCTCAGTCTGTATTCTGATATCCTCGTGACAACTTTCATGTTGTGTCTGACCAGATGATAGGATGATATCTTAATACTGAGAGCACCCAAAGCATATCTCTCCATCGTTAGAAGGAACAAGATCCCACTCTTGAATAATCTGAGGCTCCCAGCTCTGTGCATACTTTAGGATATACATGAGAACCACCGTTATGATCACCCGACTACGGGGTGATGTTAGATGATAATCTAATCATACCAGTGAAGTATGTGGTCACTAGATATTCTCATGGTCTAAGGACTTATGCAAAATTACAACTTCATATAAGACATTGCTATCAACAACGACGAATAATTAATATCTCATAACAAGATCATATAATTGCCTAATTGGGTCAGTTTAGTACTACTGTTCTGCCAACAATATACTCTCACAATTGTTGACTTATTGCTTTTTCCGTATTACATGTACAAGTTCTTAAAGAAAGACGGAGAGATTACTACCGCGAGGTCCTCGGAGTTGGCGCCGGAGCAAAGGTTCTTAGTTGGTGTAATGGATTCTTAGAAGATTTTTTGTTGTCTTATAAGAATTTTGTTGATAGATCATGTTGTTCATGACATTTTGCTGGTTTAGAATAGTTTTTTAGTTGCTGTAGTGGATGCTTAGATTTGGCATATTATGTATTGTTAGATTGTATAATCCATGTTTGTAAACATATGGTTGTTGAATCATGTCTCTATTTAGTTTTAGTTGTGTCTTTGTCTGCAAAAAAAAAGTTTTAGTTGTGTCATGTGTAATATTATTTAGGTATACGTTGTCGTGGATATGGGGTGTATTTTTGTAATCATTTTTGGTACTATTGCAGTCGGTTGTTTGTATGGAACCGTTTGAGCGTGTAGAGTCTGCTATCTAACTAGATCGACTGTGATAGAATAGTATCGGAGTCTGCTGTTATTTAAAACCGAGTGAGGGGTGATTTTTTGGAGTCGTATGCCAAAACTGCCTCAAAAGACCCCATATTGTTGTCAACTCTTGCTTCCAGCCGGATAAAAAAACGACCGAGGGTTGTTGTGTTTTACCGACTCTAATAGTCAGGTCTTTAGTAGTGCCACCTCATAGCTCCAGCGCCGGTCGACACCATTTTACTTCTTTCAATATATGAACAGAAACAATGGTCACCGTGTTGGTCGAGTTCAAAGCACATCAGGCATTTGTGTCCAATTTGTTTTGAAATGGGGAACGAAGTCTCAGCCTTTCCATCGAAACGATGCACCTAACTATTTTATGTTGGATTTTATTGGGTTTGGCCATTTAGTTAGGATAACAAGTTCTGAAATCTCAATTGCCCATTCAGTTTGGTGCATATTGTGTACAGGAAGTGGGAGTGGGACTAAGTTTAGTCCCATATTGCTATAGCTGGGAGAAAGCTAGATCAACTTATAAGGGGAGTTTTTCTACTCTCGATAAGTGATTGAGCATAGAAGGAGTTACAACACACTCCTCTTTTGCCGCCGCCACGCCACGTCTCACACGTTGCATTTCGTGAGTCGAGTTAGAGCTCATTTTTTGTCGAACATTAATTTTTGCATGGTGCACCAGATGTGTGTATGTGTCAATAGGCATGGTGCATGGCTGACACCTGCATTGCTTCTTCCACCGCGTAGCGCTTGCGATTTCTGTCTCTCCAGAGTATACCAGATACCACTCTATTGTTGTTTCCACTATGTAGTTTCTTTTGTTGTGCTGCTTCAAGAATTTCTCATCTCGACGATCGTGTGCATGGTAGTCCGGGAGAGCAGGTGAAAGGGCATATTTTATATCCCTCATGAATTTTGGATGTTAGGCAACAACACTAGGAATACTCTTATGTGCTGTCAAGTGATGCAGGAGTTATTAGGTATTTCTACATAAAGCTTCATGCGTTGGAAAAGGTTTCAGTGTGAGATTTCTATTCCTGTGTACCGGTTTTTCAGACTACCGGACGGAGTCCGGTACTACCGACGGAGGTACCGCACCATGGGGTGCGGTAGTGCTAAGTTAGCCGGAGAGGTTTCTGTGGTCTCGCCATTTTATCTCGGTACTACCGGGCTAGCTCGGTACTACCGGCTGCCTAGAAGTATCGGGCCTCCTTGCTCGGTACTACCGCCAGTGCATTATGAGGGCAACAGGACTTCGAAGACCAAGTTTGAAAGGACATATTTTATGTCCCCCATGTTTTGTGTGTTAGGCAACAACATTAGGAAGTATTTAATATGATGTTAAGTGGTGCAGGAATGAAAATATATATTTACACTTTGCATCGAAACAATTATCGAAGAAAAAGGGAGTTTGCAGTTTGTCTGCCCAGGCCGAAGTTTCCGGCCTGAGGGTGCTCAGGGGCCAGAGTTTCCGGCCCATCGAGCTTTGGAGCAAAGAAGCTCCTCACGGCGGCAGTCGTTGTTTCGAGGCCGGAGTTGGTCCGGAGTTTCCCCGGAGTTTTCGGCCGAGGCCGGAGTTTCCGCCCTCAGGGGCCGGAGTTTTCGGCCCATCTGGAATTGATGCGAAGATAGCAGCGCGTCGGCACTCGCTGCATCGACCCCGGAGTTACCCCGGAGTTTCTGGTTGAAGGCCGGAGTTTCCGCCCCAGTCAGTCCGGAGTTTCCGCCCTGGCCGGAGTTTCCGGCCTCCCAGACCGGAAACTCCGGTCTAAGTGGACTGCAACGGCTAATTTTCTGGGAGGGGTATAAATACCCCTCCACCTACCTCCAGCCAACTAGCTCATCCAGAATTGAAGTCCACCATTATTGCAAGCTCAAGAATCACTAGATCTCCCAATCCCTCCACCCAAACTCGTTGATCTTTGGAGGATTGAAGGAGAAGGCCCGGATCTACTACTTCACCAAAGCGTTCTTCATTTCCCCCTCGTTCACTTGAGGGAGTCGAGCCTAGGGTTTCCACTAGGAAAACCTAGGCATCTTGTTGTACTTACTTGCTTGTTACTTTTGTGTAGCATGTGTTGTGGTGCTTGGGAGCCCCCAATCCTTTCGTGGGTTGAGCCTCAAGTTGTTATAAGGGCTCCGGATTTCGCCTTGAAGGATTCTGGTAGTGGAAGGTGAACCGAGCTTTTGGGCAAGGTTCATCGGAGAATAGGGTGAGGCCATTTGTGGCGTTTGAGTTTGAAACTCACACCCCTCCAACGAGACGTACTCCCCTAAAAGGAGGAACTCGGGAATACATCCTTGTCTCCGCGTGCTTCCCGTTCGGTTACTCCTTACTCGCTAGCTCTTACTTGTATCGTGCCTAGTCTAGTATTAACTTGTCATATAGGTAAATTCACCGTAGTTGCATATCTAAAGAATTTACCTTTGTGTCAAGCCTAAACTCGAAAAAGAGCTAAAAATTGAGCAGCGCCTATTCACCCCCCCTCCCCTCTAGGTGGCCATACTAATCCTTTCAATTGGTATCAGAGCCAGGTTCTCTTCATTCGGGCTTAACCGCCTAAGAGGAGTATGGCCATTGACGAGCATGGAAATCAGATACCCGATCTTCCCTCCGCGTCCACTTCGGTTTTCGTGGAGGACTTCAATACCATGAAGTCCACTATGGAAACTAAAATGGATAAGTTGCAAGATATGCTCTTGCAACTCATGGAAGCGAAGGGTATCTCATCTCCACCCACCACCCATTCTTCGGAGGTTGACAAACCCGAGAATGATAAGGGTGATGGGAAGAAGACGGGGGTTGAACAGGATAAAATTGACAACCCTATTAAACCACTTAATGGTTCGGGAGCATATGGTGACGTTCCTTTTCCATACTCTCCCGACCCACCTATCCCTCATCCTCCTATTCACCTAAGGGGTAACCCACCTAAGCTAAATGCATATTTATTTACTAAATGGCAATCTTCTATGAGATCTTATGTGAACAGTGCATCCATCGAGCTTTGGAGGATCATTGAGCAAGGATATCAAGCCGTCGATAAATCCAACAAGACAAGAAGAGAAGTAGTTGATTGTCAACTAAATGCCACCGCTCTTGACTTGATTCGAGATGCCGTGGGAGAAGATGACATGTCTCATATCGAGCATTGCACCACCGCCAAAGAAGCTTGGGCTTGTCTTATTGAGGTGTTCGTTGGAAATGAAAGCATGAAGAGAAACTGGTTTGAGGAAATGAGCAACAAGGCCGAAGGGTTCTTCATGGAAGATGGAGAAGACCATGAGCAAATGTATCGAAGACTCAAGTCTCTTGCCAATGCCTATTAAGCCCTTGGTGGAACTCATGTGAATGATGAGTGGATCTAAGAGGAAGTATGTGAATGCCCTCTTGCCCTTTGAAGCGGCCGACTTGAAGAGTCTCCAAGGAAGGCACAACTATCCTCAATTGACCTCCAATGAAGTCATGCAAGAGATGCAATCTTTCAAGGTCCAAGCCAAGATTGCACAAGACTCTCGTGCCCGAGCTATTGGAATGCAACAAGGAGCATCACTTGCTTTGAAGGCCAAGGTGGATGAACAAAATAAAGATCAAGATTGTGAAGATGTGTCCTCCATGGACCCCAAAGAACTCAAGATTGCTCATAGGGACTATGTGGCTCTTGCGGCAAGGACCTTTTGGAAGAACCCATCCAAAGCTAGAGCCCAAGTGGAAGAAAAGTTCAAATCTAGTGGCTTCAAGGACGGCAACCCAAAGATGAAGACTTGCTTCAATTGCCAAGATAGATAGCACTATGTTGCCAAGTGCCCCTATGAGAACCGTGAAGATCATGGAGGAAGGCTTGTCCTCAAGAAGGCCTCAACATCAACTTCTCCTAGCAAGAAACCTTTCTTCAAGAAGAACCTTCCCAACAAGAAGCCTCCTTCAAGAATGGTATTGGTGACTAGAGAGGAGTACATGTCCGGAGGTGAGAGTGATGAAGAAGAAACCACAGGTGAAGTGGCCGCTATTGCCATTACTTCATCAACGCCGTCATCTCTTTTCGAATCTCCAAATGAGAATGTCCCAATCCAATCCGCCAAGTGTCTCATGGCCAAGGCCTCCGAGGTATCATCTCCTTCCCTCTCCAAAACTACAAATGAAATGGATGATCTTATATGTCTTAGAGTAAAGGAAGAAAATGTTGCTTTGCATCGTTTCATGACTAACTTGCAAGGTGAAGCCAAGAAACGCTTTGAAGCTCTCATGAGCGAGTGATACGTGCATTTTATATCATCATTTATACAACTTATATTATCATATTAGAATATTATTGGCATTGTTATATCATTGTTTTTACATGTTTTAGATGATTTATGGAACTTTCATACAAAGTCCCTATTTTTGGTATTTAATTTCTGGGAGGCAGAAAACCTCCTTTTTCTTGTGTTTAATGTTTCACGAGCTACAGGGATCCAAATAAGAAAAGGGAAAATTGCACAGCTAGTTTTTCATCGGGAGAACAACAGTGGGAAGAAGATCGAAGGAAGAAGAGCCACGAGGCCCAAAAGAGGGGGGCCCACGCAGCCAAGGAATCTAGCCGCGTGGGACCCACTAAGTGGAGCCTCGAGCACTTCCTCGCTCGGGGCTTTTTAACACACCGTCGTCTCGGTCAAAAAGGGACGCCCTAATTTTTCCAAGTCTATCCGAGGTCGCGGCGGCGGCGGAACTCCTGATTCCCTTCGAGGGGGGGTCAGATCCTGCTGCTCCGGAGCTCCGGAGAAGGGGGATATCATCGTCATCGTCATCACCTCTCCTCCTTGGCATGTGAGGAGACCTCTACATCATCACCATCACCAAGACCAGCACCATCTCCATCTTCATCTTCGTGATCCACTCCGTCCCCCTCGTAGTTTGAGAGTTGCTATACCCTAGATACTTGTCTTGTGCTCCTATTCATGTTTGTGATTGAGTACTTGTCATTATTTGGAGGTGAAGTTATATTTTCAGATTGTGTTGTACCATTTATGCCACTGAATATCATCATGTTTGCACGTTGTGAGTAGTTCCCGTATGTTCCTGAGGGCATAGGATGAATTGGCAATGATTTATATATGACATGTGTTGGTATTTTGTCTAGTGTTTATCTTTTTATGTGATTCTATGCTGGTGTTGTGCGAACGTCGACTACACACCACTTCACCTATATGGGCTCATAGGAGAACACCGTAGTGTAATGGAGTGAGGGAGACTTGGGAGGACATGTAAACCTGAGACCGAGTCATGAAGTTACTTTATGGGGTATTAGTATCGGGGACCTTAGAGTGTAATGCTATGGTGGGACTTTATGTCTTAATAATTCTTGTGCAGTCATTTACTTGGCCACAAGATCCATCATAAGGGGTTTAGTTTATTTATTTAGCTATACCTAACAATGGCTCCGTCCAAAGAAGATTAAAACTTGACAAGATATTCAACGTGTTGTTTAATAAATCCCTATGCCTAGCAATATCCATGCCGCCCTCGGGAACGTTTTTCACATATAAGTTACACATCACTTGAGCTTGTCCTCTTGCCACATAGAGGATTGGGCTTTCTCTCTTTGAGAGCTTTTACTTGCTACCATTTATCTTCAGCATTTTTACTCTCTTGCAACTATACAACCAAAAATCTCAAAAACACTTGCATCTTTCATTGTTTTATTTATCATTCTTGCTAACCAATACCTTCAGCTCCTCGTGGGTTCGACAACATTTTCTAATCGAAAGGTACTACAATTGATCTCCTGCACTTGGGAGTCATCAAGATACTTTTCTGGCGCCGTTGCCGGGGAGCATAGCGCTATTGGTAAGAAGTTTGGTAAGGAAACTTGAAAGCTGAATTTTATTTAGAGATAAACGCACCATTGGTCACTGAACTTTAATTAGATGAGCACATTGGTCACTGAACTCTCAACTTGTTACAAACTGGTCACTGAACTCTCACAAGATGAGCACATTGGTCACTGAACTCTCAACTTGTTACAAACTGGTCACTGAACTCTCACAAGATGAGTATATTGGTCACACTTTGTCCAGCGGAGCTAATTTTGTCCGACGTGGCATGCTGACTAGACAATTGAGATTTTTTTATCGGTCTCACAACTACAGGTGGACGTCTTCTCCCTGCTGCCCCTCGGCGCTGACTGGGACCCGCGCGACGCCACGCCCTGCGGCTGGACGGGCGTCTCCTGCGACGCCGGCGCCGGCACCGGGGTCTCCCTCGCGGGAGCCAACCTCGTCGGCCCGTTCCCCGGCGCGCTCTGCCGCCTCCCCTGCCTCGCGTCCCTCGACCTCAACCTCCAGGCCATTCGAGCTCGCCCCTGTGCCGGCCGAGCTCGGCGGCCTCACCGCGCTGCGCGTACTCTGGCTCGCTAGCTGCAACCTCGTCGGCTCCATCCCGGCGTCTCTCGGCAACCTCACCGACCTCGACCTGTCCACGAACACGCTCACTGTGCCGATACCGCCGGAGATTGCTGGCCTTACGAGCGCCGTCCAGATCGAGCTGTACAACAACGGGGCCGAGCTCGGCGGCCTCACCGCGCTGCGCATACTCTGGCTCGCTAGCTGCAACCTCGTCGGCTCCATCCCGGCATCTCTCGGCAACCTCACGGACCTCGACCTATCCACGAACGTGCTCACTGTGCCGATACCGCCGGAGATTGCTGGCCTTACGAGCGCCGTCCAGATCGAGCTGTACAACAACTCGCTCTCCGGCCCAATCCCGAAGGGATTCGGCAAGCTCGCGGGCGCCTACGCTGGTGCGGCTGTCCAACGCGGCGTCGGGCGGCATGCCACGTCGGACAAAATTAGCTCCGCTGGACAAAGTGTGACCAATATACTCATCTTGTGAGAGTTCAGTGACTAGTTTGTAACAAGTTGAGAGTTCAGTGACCAATGTGCTCATCTTGTGAGAGTTCAGTGACCAGTTTGTAACAAGTTGAGAATTCAGTGACCAATGTGCTCATCTAATTAAAGTTCAGTGACCAATGGTGTGTTTATCTCTTTTATTTACTATTTTATCTCATTGTTACTATGGCATTTATGAATCGTGCCTCGCTGCATCTTGCTTTATATGAAAGTGCTTATGCTATTGCTCCTAAAGTGGTTGAAACTACTGTGTCTGAGGTACCTAAAGTGGGATTTAAAATTCCCGTTGGTCATGTTAAAAGAGTTATGAAAAATCGATTTACAGGGGATGGAACTAAGTCTGCACGTGAACACGTGGAGACAATTGAAGACATATGTGGTTTATTTAGGCTTCCTGGTATTTATGATGATCAGGTAAAAAGGAAGCTATTATATTTGTCTTTATCTGGTAATGCTCGTATTTGGTTCAGGTCTTTGGATGAAGAAGTCACTATTGAATGGAGTATTTTGAGGAAGGTTTTCTTTCTTAAATATTTTACTCCTAAAGAAGCTTATGAGAACCGCTGCTATATATTTAATTTCTGGCCACATCTGGGAGAGAGTATTACTCAAGCTTGGGGGAGGTTAAAGGAACTCCTTCGCAAGAATCCTTGTCATGATCTTACAAGGAAAATTATATGATAAACTTTTATGTGAGGCTACCAAGGAAACAAAAGGAATTTCTGGATAATTCATCTGGTGGAAGTTTTACAAATAATACTGAAGAAGAAGCATGGAATTTATTGGAGACTATTGCTGAGAATACTTGTCATTGGGATCTTGATAAAGGTAATGAGCCCTATTTGGACTATGGATATTCATGTGTAGAGAACTTCTCTACTTCTATTTTGTTTAAGAATCTGAGTGATAATTTTGGTCTTGATCCTTATGTTTTAATTGAGACCTAAAAGTGGGTTTGAAGTTTATGTTGAACCTGTTAAACAATCTATTGTTGTTCCTAAAGTTATTAAACAGGTAGAACCAGTGTCATCTGTGACAATTGAGGAGTATGTTGAACCACCTCCATATCCAAACCAAGTTAAGGAGAATTTACTTATTGCTGTTACTAACAAGAGTAAAAGAAGATGTTCTCAGCCTTATGAACAGGTGGAAGTCAACAGTCAAATTTCGATTATCAAACAATTAAATGAAGAAGACCCTGTTGATGTTTATTTATGTGAAGATGCTACTAAAGTTATTAAAGGCAATTCGGCCAAGGTTGGTAAGCCTGTTATATCATGCTCTATTGGGACTTCAAGTTATCATGGTTTGTGTGATATTGGAGCAAGTATTAGTGTCATTCCATATTCTCTTTATCTTGAAATCAAGCCTGATATTGATCCTATCATTATGGAAGAGACAGGTATGACAATTCTAATAAAGATTATATTAGTCCACTTGGAATTGTTAGAGATGTTGAAGTATTGGTTGGCAAAATAAAATATCCTGCTGATTTTATTGTGCTTGGTTGCCCTCAAGATTCATTTTGTCCTATCATTTTTGGTAGACCTTTCTTACATACTGTTGGTGCTGAAATTAATTTGCTTAAAGAGAAAGTGTTTATTAAATGTGCTGGAGAAAAACTTGAATTCAACTTTTCTAAATTTGCTGATAAACATTCAAAGAAAGAGCCAATTTCTGAAGATAATTGAAACTCTTGCTCATAGCTGTAGCTTCATCAGACGTGGTAGAACGTTATATGCTTAATCAAGATGAACCATTTAATGAAGAAAAAGATGCTTTAGAACAAATATTTCACAACAACCACCACAATTACAATTGCATATCCCACCTGATAATTTAGGAGTGCTACCACCACCTAAAGGGGATCCTAGTTTTGAATTAAAACCTTTGCCTAAAATCTTAAATATGCATATTTGGATGAGAAGAGCATATATCCTGTCATTATTAGTGCTAACCTTTCAGCTGAAGAAGAAGAGAAATTACTTGATGTGCTTAAAGCTCACCGACCAGCCATTGGATACTCTCTTGATGATCTTAAAGGTATAAGCCCAGCTCTATGTATGCATAAAATTAATTTGGAGGAGGATGCAAAACCTGTTGTTGATTATCAACGCCGTCTCCATCCAAAAATGAAAGAAGTGGTAAGAAAGAGGTAATAAGACTTATTGAAGCTGGTATCATTTATCCCATAGCTGATAGTAAGTGGGTTAGTCCTGTTCATTGTGTTCCTAAAAAGGGTGGAATGACTGTTGTTCCAAATGATGAGGATGAACTTGTGGCTCAACGTACTGTTGTTGGTTATAGGATGTGTATTGATTTCAGGAAGTTAAATAAAGCAACTCGTAAAGATCATTACCCATTGCCATTTATTGATCAAATGTTAGAAAGGTTATCTAAACACTCTCACTTTTGCTATTTAGATGGTTATTCAGGTTTCTCACAAATTCCTGTCCATAAGATGATCAAGAAAGACCACTTTTACTTGCCCATATGGTACATTTGCTTATAGGAGAATGCCATTCGGTTTGTGCAATGCTCCTGCTACTTTTCAAAGATGCATGAATGCTATATTTGCTGATTATATTGAAAAGATAATGGAAGTTTTATGGATGATTTTTCTGTGTATGGTACTTCCTTCGATAATTGCTTGTTCAACCTTAACAAAGTTTTGCAGCGTTGTGAAGACCAACACTTAGTTCTTAATTGGGAGAAGTGTCACTTCATGGTTACTGAAGGTATTGTCTTGGGCATGATTTCTGGAAGAGGAATAGAAGTTGACCCAGCAAAGATAGAAGCTATTGAAAAGCTGCCATACCCAAGGGACATCAAAGGTATAAGAAGTTTTCTTGGGCATGCAGGTTTTTACCGTAGGTTTATTAAAGATTTCTCCAAAATATCAAAACCTCTAACCAATCTTTTGCAAAAGGATGTTCCTTTCTCTTTTAATGATGATTGTATTGAGTCCTTTAATATTTTGAAGAATGCTTTAATAAGTGCTCCTATTATTCAACCTCCTGATTGGAATTGCCTTTTGAAATTATGTGTGATGCTAGTGATTATGCAGTTGGGGCTGTTTTGGGCCAACGTGTTGATAAGAAACTGAATGTTATTTATTATGCTAGTAGAACACTTGATGCTGCTCAAAGAATTATGCTACAACTGAAAAAGAATTTTTAGCAGTGCTATTTGCTTGTGACAAGTTTAGACCTTATATTACTGATTCAAAGTCACATACATACTGATCATTCTGCTATTAAATATTTAATGAATAAGAAAGATGCTAAGCCTAGACTAATAAGATGGGTACTTTATTGCAAGAATTTGATTTACACATTGTTGATAGGAAAGGGGAAGATAATCAAGTAGCTGATCATCTTTCTAGAATGGAAAATATACCTGATGATCCTATTCCTATTAATGATAGTTTTGTTAATGAACAACTTGCAAAATTAATGTTTCTAGTGCTAAAGTTGCATCTCCATGGTTTGCCAACTATGCAAATTTTATTGTTGGTAAAGTTTTACCTCCACACTTCACTACTCAACAAAGAAAGAAATTCTTTTATGATCTTAGACATTATTTTTGGGATGATCCTTTCTTTATAAGAAAGTGTGGATGGTATTATTAGACGTTGTGTACCTGAGCATGAACAACAGGCTATTATAAGAGATTGTCATGACAGTCCCTATGGAGGGCATCATGCAGGAGATCGTACAGGTGCAAAGGTATTACAATCTGGTTTTTATTGGCCTACTTTATTTAAGGATTGTGCTGAATATGTTAAATCTTGTGATAAATGTCAAAGAGTAGGAAATATTGGTAGGAGAAATGAAATGCCTATGAATTATTCTTTACCACTTGAACCATTTGATGTGTGGGGTTTTGACTTTATGGGACCTTTCCCAGAATCAAAGACAAAGCATACTCATATTTTGGTTGCAGTGGATTATGTTACAAAGTGGGTGGAAGCAATTCCAACCAAAAGTGCAGATCATGCCACAGCAATGAAGATGCTTCAGGACATCATTTTCCCCAGGTTTGGTGTTCCTAGGTTTTTAATTACTGATGGTGGTTCTCATTTCTTACATGGTATTCTTAGGAAAACTTTGGCAAAATATGATGTTAACCATAGAATTGCATCTCCTTATCATCCCCAAACAAGTGGACAAGTTGAATTAAGTAATAGGGAAATTAAACTCATTTTGGAAAAGACAGTGAATAAGTCTAGGTCTGATTGGCCACTTAAAATTAATGATGCATTATGGGCTTATAGAACTGCTTTTAAAAATCCTATGGGAATGTCTCCTTATAAAATGGTTTATGGAAAAGCTTGTCATTTACCTGTGAATTAGAACATAAAGCTAGATGGGCTATTAAACAATTGAACTTTGATTTTAAAACTGCGGAGAGAAGAGAATTCTTGATTTAAACCTACTAGATGAATGGAGAAATGAAGCTTATGAAAGTGCCAATGTTTAAAGAAAAGTTAAGATTTGGCATGACAAGAAAATTAAAAGAAAGAATTCAAAGTAGGTGATCAAGTTTTATTATACAACTCTCGTTTCAAGTTTTCTGCAGGGAAGTTAGCTTCAAAGTGGCAGGGACCATTAGTGATACAGGAGGTGTACCGTTCAGGAGCTATCCGTCTTCACGGTGATATGAAAGGTAAACCTCATGTAGTCAATGGACAACGCCTTAAACATTATATTGCAGGAAAGCTTCATCGGAAAGGTGGAGGAGTTGAATTTACAGACACCGGAGGAGGTAATTGCGAAGAATTTGCAGTTTCAGAAACCCAAAATCAATAAAGGTAACTTTTGTGTTGGAAAGTTTCTCGGAATTGCGTAAATTTTACGGAAGTCATTTTTTATGGAAATTAACGTGTGGGACAAGAAAATTGGAAGGAACGGAGACCCGAGGGAGAAAAGAGGGGGTCCCACGCGGAGATTCTTTGGCCGCGTGGGCCCACTCCTTTTGCCCCTCGGAGTCCCGTTCGTCTCGTTTTCGACTCCGACGCTTCGTCTTGACCTAAAAACCGTCAATATATACCCCTTCGCGATCTAATCTCGCACCGAGCGTTCTCGAGCGATCTTTGCTTTTGCTGTTTCTGTCTGTCAGGTTTTAGCCATGTCTAGCTCCGATCCAACCATGAGGGGAGAGCTTCCCCAAGGGAGGTGTTGTGAACCACTACCTCAACTCCGTGATGGCACCAATGAAGACCTTGTCCTTCAAGGAGGGTGTGATGCTCGTGGAGGAGGTGAAGGCTCCCAAGACCACGGCACGGTGGAGGAGAGGCTGGATGACTGGAACAGAAGATTCAGGTACACTGTTGTTGAACGCAGCCTTGATGCTCATCACTTCATGAACCTGGAGCTGGAGAAGAAGGTTGAAGAGTACAAGGAGAGGCAAGGACTTGGAGAAAGGTATCTACGTCATCAGAGTTGGACAGATCAATGCTTATGTGGGATGTAGAAAATCAAACTGCGAGTATGAAGAACGCTTCAAGAAGATTGCAGCAGCTGCTACCCTCAGGTATAATGATCCACCTACTCTTTCCGTGATGGGAGGCCTTTCCCATGGAAGATGGCTGAATGGGAGGAGAATATGAGAAAGAAGAGGCTGCAGCAGAGGAGCACTGGCAGAACGTCAAGCTTGGGGGAGTTCACCTAGTTTTATCTTTACTAGTTTATCATATCTATCTAGTCATGGTGTGTTTTGCTTTTATCGTTTAGTTATCAATCTCTTTTAGGCTTGTGTGAGCTCATGGAGCATTATCATGTATCCCTATCTTGTGGTTTATCAATGAATATTAAAGTATGGTGTCATCCATGATTCTCTTGTTTGGAGATTTATGGGTAACACTCATGCAAATGAGCGTGGCATATTTAGAGTTTCAGTCACATCTTGCCTTGAATTTAATTAACTTGAGTGTGTTGGACAATTGTAGAATTACTCATTATAAAATAAGTAAAGAGAATGAGTCATATGACTTGAAAATTAATAGTTTAAGGTTGAGATATAGTCTTGTAGGATAAAAAGTTAGGAAGGGTTAATGAAAAGGATATGAAACACTCTTGTTAGAATCTAGTATCTTTTGAGCAAATTAATGATCATGGATGTTTCAATACTTATGCTCTTGAAAGTGAATGAAAGGAAGGCACCGAATTCGGTTAGCCATGGAAAGTGTAAGATAAAGGTTGTGTAGAGCATAAGAACTTGATTGAAATATCCATGACTAAAGTTTGCACTAGTTACTAGTGAAGCAAGGGTGTAAACAATTTTATATCTATCTTTTCATTTGTCTTCTTTAACTTGTTATCCAATGAGAGTTTATCTTGTCTTTAAATTTCAGCAAAGTATAAAATTATAATGCTTGCCATAAGAGCAAAAGCATGTGAAAAATAGTATGATTCAATTGTCCAACATACAATGGTTATTTGCTTTCAAAGTAAGGGGTGATTGCTAGAGCTTCTACTTATGCTGCCCTATGTGTATGAGTTTTAGTTCATTAATCTTTCATTGCAATTGAATATGATGATGATACAATGCTCGTATTTATTTATCAACCATAAGTCCATTGATGCATGTAATGATCTATGTCCTTACTTACTGAGGACGAGTAAAGGTTTAAGCTTGGGGGAGTTGATACGTGCATTTTATATCATCATTTATACAACTTATATTATCATATTAGAATGTTATTGGCATTGTTATATCATTGTTTTTACATGTTTTAGATGATTTATGGGACTTTCATACAAAGTCCCTATTTTTGGTATTTAATTTCTGGGAGGCAGAAAACCTCCTTTTTCTTGTTTTTAATGTTTCAGGAGCTATAGGGACCCAAATAAGAAAAGGAAAATTGCACAGCTGGTTTTTCATCAGGAGAACAACAGTGGGAAGAAGATCGAAGGAAGAAGAGCCACGAGGCCCAAAAGAGGGGGCCCACGCGGCCAAGAATCTGGCCGCGTGGGACCCACTAAGTGGAGCCTCGGGCACTTCCTCGCTCGGGGCTTTTTAACACGCCTCGTCTCGCCCGAAAAGGACGCCCTAATTTTTCCAAGTCTATCCGAGGTCGCGGCGGCGGCGAAACTCCTGATTCCCTTCGAGGGGGGTCAGATCCTGCTGCTCCGGAGCTCCGGAGAAGGGGGAAATCATCGTCATCATCATCACCTCTCCTCCTTGGCGTGGGAGGAGGCCTCTACATCATCACCATCACCAAGACCAGCACCATCTCCATCATCATCTCCGTGATCCACTCCGTCCCCTCGTAGTTTGAGAGTTGCTATACCCTAGATACTTGTCTTGTGCTACTATTCATGTTTGTGATTGAGTACTTGTCATTATTTGGAGGTGAAGTTATATTTTCAGATTGTGTTGTACCATTTATGCCACTGAATATCATCATGTTTGCACGTTGTGAGTAGTTCCCGTATGTTCCTGAGGGCATAGGATGAATTGGCAATGATTTATATATGACATGTGTTGGTATTTTGTCTAGTGTTTATCTTTTTATGTGATTCTATGATGGTGTTGTGTGAACGTCGACTGCACACCACTTCACCTATATGGGCTCATAGGAGAACATAGTGTAATGGAGCGAGGGAGACTTGGGAGGACATGTAAACCTGAGACCGAGTCATGAAGTTACTTTATGGGGTATTAGTATCGGGGACCTTAGAGTGTAATGCTATGGTGGGACTTTATGTCTTAATAATTCTTGTGCAGTCATTTACTTGGCCACATGATCCATCATAAGGGGTTTAGTTTATTTATTTAGCTATACCTAACAATGGCTCCGTCCAAAGAAGATTAAAACTTGACAAGATATTCAACGTGTTGTTTAATAAATCCCTATGCCTAGCAATATCCATGCCGCCCTCGGGAACGTTTTCCACATATAAGTTACACATCACTTGAGCTTGTCCTCTTGCCACATAGAGGATTGGGCTTTCTCTCTTTGAGAGCTTTTACTTGCTACCATTTATCTTCAGCATTTTTACTCTCTTGCAACTATACAACCAAAATCCCAAAAACACTTGCATCTTTCATTGTTTTATTTATCATTCTTGCTAACCAATACCTTTAGCTCCTCCTGGGTTCGACAACCTTTTCTAATCGAAAGGTACTACAATTGAATTTCTGCACTTGGGAGTCATCAACGAGTATGGGCGAATCCAAGAGGAGTTTGATGAGAAGGAGAGACTTGAAAGAGAGTATGCTAATGAGATTGCTTCTCTCACCGTGGCTCTTGAGGAAGAGCATGAGCTTTGTGTTTCTCTTGAATAGAAACTTAACAATCTTGATGAGTCACAAAATGCAATCTTTTCTCAAATCATTAAAGAACGTGACCATGCAATTGCAAAATATAAGCTTTCCAAGAAAGAAAAGGTTGAATTTGGTGTTGGTCATGACAGACTAACCGATGAGCTAGAGAAGCTCACCAAGGCTCACAAGGCCTTGGAGAGTGATCACTCTACTCTCATCAAGTCTTTTGAACAACTTCAAATTCAATCATCTAAAACCAATGTTCCTAGTTCCTCTACTTCTTCTTGTGATCATGCAAATGTTATTGAGGAAAATGCTAGGTTGAAGGGCGAACTTGCCAAGGCCTCTATTTCCCAAAGTAAGCCTATCAATGATTTTTGCAATTGCAAAAGCCACACATTGGGAAAGAGGGCCTTGGTTATGTTGCCAAGAAGAAGAAGAAGAACAAGAAGGCCAAGCCCGCATAAGCAAAGAAGACTACCATTGCGAGTGGTGATGCCACAAGGGGCAACACTCCTCGTAGTGACTTTGCGGGACATGCTAACCACAACTATATTCTTTATGTTGATTATTATGGGGATGTCTATGCTAAATATGTTGGTCCTTATGATGGTTACATTGCTTACTCTATTTGGGTTCCTAAGACCCTTGTTGCTAACAAAAGAGGACCCATTGCAAGATGGGTACCTAAAACAAAGCAATGATTTCTTGTAGGACTATGCTTCCGGTGGGTCGAAATGGGTGATTGATAGTGGATGCACTAGTCATATGACCGGAAGCAAGGAGCTTGTGACGGAGTTGAGACAAAGACAAATCAAGCAACCGTCACTTATGGAGATAACTCTAAAGGGAAGGTATCGGGTCTCGGCAAGGTGGTAGTTGCAAGGGATATCACCATTGTAAATGTCATGCTTGTTGAGTCCCTTGGTTACAATTTAATGTCCGTTCGTGCCGTTAATAAGATGGGTTTTGCCGTTCATTTTGATCTTGATATTGCGGTACTTATGTGGAGCAAGACTCTAAAGGTCGCTTACATTGGGTATGTCAAAAATGAGTTGTTTGTGGTAGACTTTTCAGAGTCAACCAACTCTCAAGCGATGTGCTTATTCGGAAAGGCCGACGTGGGGTGGTTGTGGCATCGCCGCTTATCCCATGTCAATATGAGAACTTTGCAAAGTCTTCACAAGGGTGGCCACATCCTTGGACTAAAAGAGAATGTTTCTTTTTCTAGAGATCGTCTTTGTAGGGCTTGTGTTGAAGGAAAGATGCATGATTCTCCCCACCCACACAAGACCATCATTTAATCAACGAGCATATTGGAACTTCTTCATGTTTATCTCTTTGGTGCCGTGCCTCAACCAAGTCTTGGTGGGAAGAAGTATTGCTTGGTGATTGTCGATGAATATTCAAGATTTACATGGGTTTATTTCTTCAAGTCGAAGAGTGAAACCCAACAAGCCGTCATTGACTTCTCCAATGAAGTGCAACGTCAACACAATGTCCCTATATTGGCCATTAGAAGTGACAATGGCTCCGAGTTCAAGAACTACACCCTAAATGAGTTTCTTAGTGAAGAGGGAATTCGTCGTCAATATTCCGCTGCGTATACCCCTCAACAAAATGGTGTAGCTGAGAGGAAGAACCGGACCCTTATGGATATGGCAAGGTCTATGTTGGCGGAGTTCAAGACCCCACTTTTCTTGTGGGCCGAGGCCATCTCCACGGCATGTCACTCCTCTAACCGCCTCTACTTCCGCACGGGCAAGAAGTTCACTCCATATGAAATGCTTACCGGTAACAAGCCCAATTTTTCCTACTACCGGGTGTTCGGTTGTAAGTGTTTCTATAAGATTAAAGGTTATCGTTTAACTAAATTTGAATCTAAGGCTTTTGAGGGTACTTTTGTTGGTTACGGTGCCGAATCTCACACTTATAGAATCTACGACAAGACCTTCGGGACTATTGTAGAATCTTGTAGTGTGGAGTTCAATGAGAATGACGGCTCCCAAGTGGCGCAATTTCATGTTCGTGATGTAGATGATGAGGAACCTCAAGATGCAATAAGGCGAATGGGCGTGGGATTCTTTCGCCCAATCGAGATACACCATGAGGCGCCTCAAGAAGGACCAAGCTCCACCCATGTGGAGCATTCATCATCACAAGTGGAAACTGCGCCATCCAATGGAGCAAATGATGTACCAAGCCAACAAGTTCAAGACCCTCCTCAAGTTGATCAAGTTGCTACGCAAGAACCAAGTTCTCCAATTATTGATGCTAGCCATGATCAAGACCAAGGTCCATCCTCCCCTTCTAGTGATGAAGGTGTGCATATTGAAGACCAAGGTCATCATTCCGGTCAAGACGGGGACACAAATGATCAAGATGATCAAGAGATTCCTCCAAGCTCTCGTGAGGAGATCAACACCCGTCGTCGTGCAAGAAGTGTCAAGACCTTGTTGAGAAGACAACACCTTTTGGATAATATTATTGGTGATTTGAAGGGCAAGGTTGTGACTAGAAGGGAATGTGCAAACTTTAGTGCACATCAAGCGCACATTTCCTTGGTGGAACCAAAGAAGGTCTTTGAAGCTACTGCAGATCCGGATTGGTTGGATGCAATGCATTAAGAGCTCAATAACTTCAAGCGCAACAAGGTGTGGAAGCTAGTTGAGAAGCCAAAGGAGTGCCGCAATGTTATAGGCACTAAATGGATATTCAAGAACAAGCAAGATGAACATGGCATGGTGGTGAGGAACAAGGCAAGATTGGTGGCTCAAGGGTTCTCTCAAGTTGAAGGCATTGATTTTGGAGAGACCTATGCTCCCGTGGCTCGCCTTGAGTCCATCCGTATCCTCCTTGCATATGCTTCTCATCATAATTTTATCTTGCAACAAATGGATGTAAAAAGTTATTTTCTAAATGGTCCACTTAAAGAATTAGTATATGTTAAGCAACCACCGGGTTTTCTGGACCCCAAACTCCCTAACCATGTCTACAAGCTCGATAAGGCGCTCTATGGACTTAAGCAAGCTCCACGTGCGTGGTATGAGCACCTTAGAGAGCTTCTAGTGGACCGTGGATTTGAGGTTGGGCAAATCGATCCCACTCTCTTTACCAAGAGAGTAAAAGGGGAGCTTTTCATATGCCAAGTCTATGTGGACGATATTATCTTTGGCTCATCTAACAAAGCTTTCAATGATGAATTTTCAAAGCTTATGACCGATAGGTTTGAGATGTCCATGATGGGAGAGTTGAAGTTCTTCCTTGGTTTTGAAATCAAGCAATTAAGGGGAGGGACTTTCATTTCTCAAACTAAATATATCCAAGACATACTCAAGAAGTTTGATATGATTGGTGTCAAGGAGAAGCGCACACCAATGGACACAAAAGTACATCTACAACTTAACCCAAATGGTCTAGATGTGGATCAAAAGGTATACCGTTCCATGATTGGTTCTTTGCTCTATCTTTGTGCATCTAGACCCGATATTGTGTTGAGTGTAGGGGTGTGTGCAAGGTACCAAGCCACTCCTAAAGAAAGCCACATGGTGGCGGTCAAAAGAATCCTTCGATATTTGGTTCATACCCCAAAGTTTGGTTTGTGGTACCCTAAGGACAAGGTTTTCTCTCTTTGTGGGTACACGGACTCAGATTGGGCCGGTGATCATGATGATAGGAAGTCAACTTCCGGGGCTTGCCAATTTCTTGGTGGTTCCTTGGTGAGTTGGTCTTCCAAGAAGCAAAATTGTATATCTCTCTCCACCGCCGAAGCCGAGTATGTGGCGGCCGCAAGTGCTTGCACCCAATTGTTATGGATGATGCAAACTTTAAAGGAATACGGTGTCAATTGTGACAAAGTGCCTCTTTTATGTGACAATACAAGTGCTCTCGAGATCGCCCACAACCCGGTGCAACATTCAAGAACCAAGCATATTGAGATTCGTCATCATTTCATTCGTGATCATGTTGCCCGAGGTGATATTGAGCTAAGCCATGTTCCCACAAGAGATCACCTTGCCGACATATTCACGAAGCCTCTTGATGAAGCAAGATTCACCTATTTGAGGAATGAGCTAAATATCGTGGATTCAAGGAGCTTGGCTTGACTATTTTGGATACACACCTATGTCTTAACTATCTATTGTGTTTAGGTGTAGGCATGGACATAGGGGGAGTGCGGTTCTAATACATTGGACTATCCCTCCCCCCATTATGCCGATAGTAAGATTTCGTTTGCTTTTCTATTTTCAATTCATGAAAATGTGAGCTTAAATGACGAGTGTTGGTTGTGAACCCAAGATACATCTTCGCGGTGTCACGCCATAATCTCATACATGGTGGCCTAGGCCACCGCCCTCCTCTTTGTGAGGAGTTGGATCTTATTTGGGCTTATTGGATTTATTTGGGTTTTCTAGACCTTTATTTTATTTTTGGGGAGAAACACTTGGAAATTGGCCTTTACATTTGATCTTGCAACTACCAAGTGTGTATCCCACCATCAGTGACATGGTTCTCATCCCAAGCCAAATCTCATCTTAAAACGTGCTCTTCTTGCCCACATACATGTCCCTAATATATATGAGTGTTTCTGACATGGAGGGGCTGGAGACTCCGGTCCTAAGGACCGGAAACTCCGGTCGGAACAGAGTTTCCGCTCCAAACCCCGGAGATTCTGGCTAGTCCGGAAACTCCGGTGTGTTTGGGCCAGAAACTCCGGACTAAGGCAGTTTCCTGGGATTCTAAAGGGGATCGGGGTGGGGGTTGGCTCACAACTCCCCTTCCACCCCCACACCAAAAACACTCCCAGCCGCCGCCTCCACGACAGGGACTCCCTCCGGCCGCCTCCCTTGCCGCCGGAATCTGTCAAGTCGTCATTTTTCTTCTCCTCTCCGGTGTGGGGACCTTCTCCTCCACTTGGAGCACCATGAAGGATAAGGGTATGCTATCTTCTTCTTCTTCTAGATCTTGTGCTATATCTGAGGTTTTGATACATGCCCCTGTCCCATTCTCATGGTAGATCTTCTAGACGACAAATGCACATCTTAGATAATACTTGCACAATCCTTTGCTGGTAGATTTGACCTAGATTGGATTCTCTAGTTTCTGGACCGGAGACTCCGGCCTGGCCGGAAACTCCGGCCTCAGACCCCAGAAACTCCGGTGTAGATCAAGTTTTTCTAGCCCGGAATTGTTTAAGTGTTGTCTCTTTGACCTCCTGGACATGTATGCTTATCTCCTTGCTATCTATCTACTCCTTATTCACAGGTAACAAGAGATATCACTCGGCTTCATCATCCTCCAAACCCAATGTACCCAAGCCGTCCGGTCGACACTATTTGGACTATGATGAAGAAAATGACATCCATGTGTAGCGTGGTACTGCTACACAGGAGAGGGTGTCCGATGCTAGAAGGGCTAGGCAAGAGGCTGCCCTCCAAAGATAAGAAAAGGCCAAGAAGGCAAGGCTTGACAACATAACCACCGTCAAAGATTTGAACAAGGAAGATTTCTAAACCATGCGGGCACAAAGTTTCTATGATATGCCCCAAAACACCACTGATGCACACTTTTGGAGGAAGGAGCAAGAGCTCATCATGAAGGAAATTTATGCCAATTTGGACCCCAAAGCTCTAGTGTGTCCGCAAAAACCTTTGAACCTTGAAGCTTTGGGCAAGAAAGAGTACTTTGTTGAAGCTATTTGGGTTGCTAGGAAGCTCGGGCTTGAGAAGCTAATCACCACTCAACAAGACTACAACATAGAGATGGTCCAACAATTCTTTGCCACTCTTGTACTCGGCCCGGAGGAGAACACCTCGATGACTTGGATGACGGGCCCGGTCAAGTGCACTTCTTCGTTTGAAAAGTTTGGGCAAGTCTTGGGTTATGAGTTCAAGGGAGCCACCGTGGCCATTGGTCGGAGGATGCATGTTGAAGGCGTGGATTATGACAAGAAGCTCCTTGCGCCTCTTGTTGCTAAAAAGGGGGAAATTGCCACCACACGTGGACTCAAGCCAATCTACAACATCCTAATTCGCATGTTCCGTGAGTGCATTGCCCCCTCAAGCCGGGAATACGAATGCAATCCGTGGGGCACTTGTCAACCTTATGCATCATGCCCATAGAACATATCTTGCCGGACCTAATTGCCAAGGGTATGAGATTGATGTGATGGACTACATCAAATGTGAGATCAACATTGCTATCCATGAGAAGAAGAATCTGATGTATGCCCCGTATGTAATGAAGCTTATCCTCCAAGAGCTCCCTCAACTCGACACATCTCGCTTCAAGAAACACAAGGTTGGAACTCTCCATGTGCTTGCCATTCATCTCACTCCGCAACCTACTTATCAAGAGAGAGAGGTGGAAGAAGAAGCTCCAAGGACTAGAAGGAAGAATGCCACACCACCATCTTGGGCTAGTGGTGGCAAAGAGAGGGTCAACAATGAAGTTAAGCATCTAACTTGGGTGCAAAAGATCAAGCTTTGCATGGGGCTTGCCATTCACAAGGAGAACTACGAGGGCTATGTTGAGAGGAAGCACATCCTCTCCAACCAACACAAGATGTTCAATGAGTTGCGCAAGATCAACAATGGTGGAAGGACACCTCCTCGCCCCGTAGGTGCTCCCGCATCTCCGGAGTCTGACACTACTCTTCCTATTGTGGAATGGAAGGTGGATGAATTCCCTTGGGGAGACTTTGCCGATGTTTCTTCCATGCCATCGTCTTCTCGCAACACCGGCAAAGCTCCAATGCGCTATCAAGAGGATGATGATGATGAAGATGATGATGAGGATGGTGATGAAGCCTACAATGAGGAGGAGACTCGAGAAGCAAGTGGTGAGGATGCCGACGAAGATTACGAGGATGAGTGATCTTCTTGGGACGCATTAGCATCGCTCTTTTCCCTTTTTGGCGTTTCGATGCCAAAGGGGGAGAAGTAGTTCTATTAGGCCTTTCACCGTGGGATTTGCATGGGTCGGACACAAGCTTGTGCGTTTATCATTTCTTTGTGCTTGTGTCCATTTATCTTATGTTGTTGAACCTATTTGCTTTGGTTTTATTGTGTGAGACTATGTTACTATTTGTGGTACTATGTCACTAGTAGAGAACAAGGCAACAGTACCGGCCTTATTGGGCCTTTAGTACCGGTTGTGCAACCGGTACTAAAAGGTCGGGACTAAAGGGGTACCCCTTTAGTACCGGCTGTATATACAACCGGTGCTAAAGGCTCTCCACGTGGGCGAACCTGCGCGCGCGCAGCTGAGAACCTTTAGTACCGGTTGGTAATACCAACCGGTACTAAAGGTTCCTGCTTTTTTTTGCCCCCCGCTTATTTTTTCAGGGGGGTTTAGGTTTTCGGTTTTTTTCTTTTCGCTTATTTTTCGGGGTTTAGGGTTTCTGTTTTTTTCCTTTTCGCTCATTTTTCAGGGTTTCGGAGGAGATCACGTATAAAGTACTCACTACACATATAAAGTACTCATTACACATATAAAGTACTCTCGTTACATATAAAGTACTCATAATTACAATGGAGATCACCGCTAGCTAGTACATGCATGGAGGGAGTCTATTTTTCGACATAGTGGAATTCACCGAATTCATCTACGACATGCGTCAGAATGAATCCCGCCAATTCCTCCGCAATAGCTTTTACGCGGTTTTTTGGTAGGAGCTGGTTCCGCTTCCTTGACATCTTTAAAAGAAGGAGATCAAATCAGTTATGATCGAAACTAAACACAATTGATGGTAGCAAAATAAAAGTTGTGTATGATGTTTACGTACCTCTCGATTTCTTACACTATTGACTCTCTCATTGACCCTCATGTGAATAAACTCGCAAACGTAGTATCCACATAGTTCCGTCCCCTGTGGTTGTCGCAGACACCACTATACAAGAATTTAATTTAATCAAATAATAATCAAGAGAATGATAATGGTATTAGAAAGATACACAGACCTAGATACGTAGTAGTACTTACGTTGTTAGCCTTGAACTCCAGCTTATCTTTCCATTCACCACGTTCTTCCACGATGAACTTTTTCCAAACCCTGCCCGGAAAAGAAAATGAATTGAGGAGTTATTACTTATACTTTTGATATCCGGAAATGAACGAAAGAGACCGATATAGTGCGATTGAAATTACCTCTTGAGCATTAGACGCACGCTTTTGTACTCATCTTGATCTCTCCTTAATGAGTCACAGACTTCAACTTCTCCTTCCTCGAGTCTAATGATTAGCAGAATGAAGTGGTACCTGCGCACATTTATATACGCAGGTATTCAGAACTCATCAATTACACTTAATATCGGGAAAGCAAAATAAAATGTGTACAAGACAGTAACACTCACCCGAAGTTGTAAGGAAAAAGTATTTCCTTTTTGGTACTTTGTCGCTTAAAAAACGTTAGCAAAACGTCCTCTGTGTCCTCGGGATGGTCAGCTATGGTCCGGACATGAACTTTATCCGGGTCAATGAACCCAATGTCCCAAATTCCTCCCATTCGACATTCACGAATCTTCATTCTGCATAATAGCGTACAAAAGAATGTTGTGAGGATAATTACAAGCAATGAACGAGCTTAACTATAAATAATTAAATTACACGAATAAATTACTTACAGACAATAGCAGCTTATGATAGATTTGTCGAGAGCAAGTTGATTGTACATCTGAAAAAGTTCGGAGAACTCAACCTGCACACCATATTGTCGGAAGTAGTGTTGTTCCTTAACTCCCGCCATGAGATAGATTTTCCCTTCTTTTGCGGCGGCCATGTACCAGTTATGCAATTTATATAACTGTATTGTTAGAGCACTCGGATTTTTGACCAGAGGCAGCCCGAGTTCAAATTTATATTGAATTGTTATCTGCGCTAAGGGGTAACCTGTGTCGCCAATGACAATTTCTCCATGCTCGATTTCCCGAGCTTCAGAAGGCACAATGAGCGGGGCGATCAATTGTGCTTTTTGTTCTCCGAGCTGGGCAACTTTTTTCCCGCACGCTTTATCTTGCTCCATCTGTGAGGAAAGTACCTTGTCAATACCTCGCTCATAGTCTGAAAGGGGCGGTGGTGGAGGGTCATATAGGTTGTCAACGGTGTGATCTTTTACCTCAGTTGGTATAGTCTTCAGAAGTTCCTTTATGGGGTCAAGTCTTGCCTCCAGTCTTTCCTTTTTTTCTGTTCAAAAAAGGCTCTAGCCTCGCCTTGTGCGCTCAGTTTTAATTCCTTCATAGTCATCTCGCCAGCTAACTTCTCAGGAGCCTTGACTTCCTTGGTTTTTTTGCACGTTTCTTGACAGGGGACGACGTGAACAGCTTCCGCTTTGTCAAATTACTAGTGGGCGCAGCAGTCGGCTGACGGGACGGCGCGGGCGATGGACTCGCGGTGGGCTCCCAATCATCGGGGAAGGAGGGTGGACTTTGCTGTGGTGAATTTCTAACCGGAGGAGTCGGTGGCCTTGGCGCCGAGTCTGGAAACTTGATGTATTTCTTCTTCCACAGAACGATACCAAGTTCGACTTCTCCCAATGTCTTCTCGCCTTCAGCTCCGGGAATGTCAAGATGTATTGAGTTGAATCCCGACATAACTTTCGTGACCCCGACATGAGCAAATCCAGCTGGAATCTCACCAAAATGGAAGGTTGATCCAAGTTGATGTGGTAAAGCATAGCCATTCGCCACCGGAAAACTAATGTTCTTCATTGGCGCATGTAACTCACAATTTGTCTTCTCCGTGATATCATCCACGGGGTAGCGCGCCGCCGACGGTTCATCAACTGGTTCATCAACTGCAGGATCTTGTAGCTGCGTGGAACCCACGCTGCTTTTCCGCTGAGATGGGCAGACATCGACTGCATGATCTTCTACTCGCGGCTGAGATTCCCTTTGCTGGGTAATTAAGGCCAGTTGCTCCTGCACAACATGCATCTGGCGTTCTAATGCAGTAAACCTCTCCGCCTCCCTCTTCTTACCTGTGCAATGTTTTCTATAAGTTGCAGCGTCCTCCGGAAACCCTTCAAGAAAACCAACCCCGCCTCCTCTGCCTCGACATCGTCCCCAGTGTTCTTTATTCCCGAGGGCGAGTGAAAGCTCGTCGTCCTCTCTATCGGGAACATATTTTCACTGTCGGACTAGTTCTATTGCGTCAACTAGTTTTTTGGTGACTCTTCTAATTCTTTTCTTCCATTTTCCCTGTGCAACAATCAGCCCTGTGTCTGGGTCCAACACTGCCCCATGCGCGAACAACCAGAACTTGGACCTGTCGGGCCAGTCATCTGTCTGTGGAGGGATCCCTTTTTGACGCAGCTTGTTTTCATAGGCTTCCCACTTAGGCACGGCAGTCTTGTAGCCACCTGAGACCAAACGATGGAAATATTTCTTCTTCTTAGCATTCAACTTATTTTGGGTCGATCGGTCCACAGCGACGGCCGATTTCTTATACGCCACAAATTCAGGCCAGTCATCTTTTAGCTTCTCTAGATGTCCAGTGAAATCTGGAGTTTTGTTCCCATATTTTCTCCACAATGTTTTCTTCCAGTTGTTGAATTGCTCGGCCATCTTGCTAAGAGTCCACTCCTTGACTTTATCCTTCCTCCTCTGTGGGAGATCTGCCGGTAGGCTGAAAGAACCCAATATCGACTCCCAAAGGGTTTCTTTAATTCTTTGCTCGAGATATTTTGCGCCAATGTTTTTTTCTTCGGCTCATTCCATTCTGCAACGGTGATCGGGACCATGTCCCTTACAAGAAATCCATACTGAGCTACATATTTAATGGAGATTCCATCGGGTTTCTCCGGTTTGCCTTTTATGCTAACTTCGTCGATCGACAACTTTGCACCATCCGGCAGCTTTAACCCTTGGGCCGGGCCTCGTTTACGGATTGACGTAGATCCAGAGGGCTGAAAGAAAAATGTTTCGTTAATAAGTGCGCATATAAATCAACTAATGCATCTAGCTAGTGATCAACAAGACTTAATATATACCTTGCTGGAGTTTTCTACGGAGTTTTCTAACGGCACTTCTTCGTCGTCGTCGTCGTCGTCGTCTCTGAAGTTTTGTAACTCAAGTCCCTCACCGGAGTCGTTCAAACATTTCGCGCTGAAATCTTCGCCGTCTTCTTCGTCGGTCTCTTCTCCATCGGAATTGGGTCCAAGGGTCTTATCAAATATAATTGCTTGAAAGCGCTCTTCTTCTCCAAGTCTCGGATGAAGGCCGGGGCGTCGATGATGGGGGCATCGTCCTCCATAGCTCAATGTCACTGCAAATTTGTAATTCATAGCAAACAACTTTAATATTCTTATACACTAATAAAAAACTTTGCTACTAAAATAACAATATTGCAACTAAAATGACTTAGCAAAATTTTCAAACTTAGCTAAATTTTCAAACTTTGCTACTAAAATTTTCAAACTTAGCAATATTTCAAAGTTAGGAATATTTCTAACTTAGCAATATTTCAAACTTAGCAATATTTCAAACTTTACAATGTTATTTTTAGTAATGTTATTTAAAACTTATCAAAATGACTTAGCAATATTTATAACAAAATTTCTACACTAATAATAACCTAAACAATAATGAAAAAAATTGCTACACTAAACTTTACTAAACAATAAACTTTAATAATAATATAAACAATAATAACCTATAAACAATAAACAAAATTGCTAAGTTTTTCAAATTCGCTACACTAAACTTTACTTTACTAAATAATAACACTAAACTTTACTAAAAATGACAATAATAACACTAATAAACAAACCTCAATAACACTAATAAACAATAATATAACACTAATAAAGGACGATGGCGCAGGCCGGCGCGGGGGGCGACGACGCGCGTCGCCAGAGCAGGCCAGAGGGCAGAGGCGGGCCGCAGCGCAGGCCGGAGAGGAGCAGGGCGCGGTGGCGGCGGCCGGCGTCGATGTCGACGACGTGCGTGGACGCGGCGATGGCGCAGAGCTTCGCGCCGGAGAGGAGCAGGACGGAGGGCGCGCGGCGGAGGACGCGGCGATGGGCGACCGGAGCGTGGATTCGCCGGGGAGAGCAGGCCGGAGAGGAGCGCGGGGGACTTGGCGAATTTGGGGATCGAATCGTCGATCCCCACACTTAACCGCATTGAAAACCCCTTTAGTACCGGTTGTTCTCTACCACCGGTACTAAAGACCCCTTTAGTACCGGTGGTAGAGAACAACCGGTACTAAAGGTCTGTTTTGGGCCGCGGCGAAATTTCGCGCGCGAAGCCCACCCCTTTAGTACCGGTTGTAGTTTACAACCGGTACTAATGGGCTTTTGATTTTTTTTTCTCTAGTTTCTTTTTTCTTTCTTATGTTTTCTGTTTTTTATATCTATTTGGTTTCTATTTTGTTTTTTTCTCTTGTTTCTTTTTCTTTAATATATATTTAATTTAATTGTCTACAAAATTGTAATAATTATCTATCTATTTGTTTTCTGTTTTTATATCTATTATCTATTTGTCAACGACGTCAATACGTAGGAGGGGACACGTGTCCTCCCCAGCGCTAGGGTAGGACACGTGTCTGACACGAGTCATGACTGCGAAGCCCGCCTTTAGTCCCGGTTGGTAACACAAACCGGAAGTAAAGAAGCACACAGATCGTGTGTTTTTTTCAAGCGCTTGTGAGCCGTTGGATTAGGGTGTGTTTCTTTGAAGAACTTGTGAGCCGTTGGATCAGGGGGTGTGTTTCTTTTGAGGGCAAAACCAGTGTTGGATCAGCCACATGACCCTATATAAACCCCCCCTCTCGAGCATGTTCGACACTCATTTGATATACAAAGCATTTGGATTCCCTGCATACGTCCAACAGTGCATTTGATATCGGGCACTCACGAGCCACTGTTGGGCTGTATGCAGGGGAAACCGTGTGTTTTGTTCTATCTACAAAATACTCCAGTTCATCGACCGAATACAAATCATTCGGATTCCCGTCATACAGCCCAACGGTGCATTTGATATGCAGGGCACTCACGAGCCACCGTTGGGCTGTATGACGGGGAAGCCGTGTGTTTTGATCCAACTTTTTTCGAGCGCTTGTAAGCCGTTGGAGTTTTTAGAACCAAAAATTAGTGTTTAGATCTCTCTTCTGAGTTTTCAGAACATAGTTACATAAAAGGTTTAATACATTATTACACATCAGCAAGAACATCAATATCTAGTGTTCACTTTTTCTTCGTGTGTGTCCCTTTCTTCTGATTGCGCCGTAGCCATGGACATTCTTCATCATTTAACACGGTGCTTGGTCAGTTTTCACTTTGAAGGGCGGAATTTCATGAAACTTATTGTAATCTTCTGACATGTCTGTCTTGTCCTCCACTCCCACGATGTTTCTTTTTCCTGAAAGAACTATGTGGCGCTTTGGCTCATCGTATGATGTACCGGCTTGCTTATCTTTTCTTTTTTTCGGTCTGGAAGACATGTCCTTCACATAGAAAACCTAAGCCACATCATTGGCTAGGACGAATGGCTCGGTGCGGTACGCAAGATTCTTGAGATCCACTGTAGTCATTCCGTACCGCCGGTCTATCTCTACCCCGCTTGAGAGGTTGACCCATTTGCACTGAAACAAAGGGATCTTAAAAAAAGGTCCATAGTCAAGTTCCCATATCTGATGTATGTAACCATAATATGTGTCCTTTGTCCCATCGTCGTTTGTTGCATCAAAGCGGACACCACTGTTTTGGTTAGTGCTCTTTTTGTCTTGGGTTTCCGTGTAAAATGTATTCCCATTTATCTCGTACCCTTAGAAAGTCAATATAGTCGAAGATGGTCACTTGGCCAACAAGTATAGCTCTTGTCCAACAGTGGTGTTATTAATGAGATGTGTACGCAACCAACTGCCGAAAGTATCCACGTGTTTCCCTTTAATCCAGAAGTTAGTCTCCTCCGGTATTGGGAGCGTAAAATATCCATGTGTTTCACGATATACGAAGCCACCAATCTGGAATTTTGTAGAACTGTGTAGTGTGCTTGAGTGAAAGAATGCCCGTCCATACATCTTGTTGCTTTCTTTCCTAGCGTGCCTTTTCCACGCAGTCTCCCCTCATGGCGCGATTGAGGAACACCGATAGGCTTAAGATCAGGAATAAAGTCAACACAAAACTCAATGACCTCCTCTGTTCCATAGCCCTTGGACATGCTTCCTTCTGGCCTAGCACGGTTATGAACGTATTTCTTTAAGACTCCCATGAACCTCTCAAAGGGAACATGTTGTGTAGAAATACAGGACCGAGAATGGAAATCTCTTCGACGAGGTGAACTATGAGGTGCGTCATAATATTGAAAAAGGACGGTGGAAACACCAACTCGAAGCTGACAAGACATTGGACCACACTCGTCTGTAAACTTGGTAGAGTTGCTGGATCGATTACCTTCTGAGAAATTGCATTCAGGAATGCACATAGCTTCACAATGGGTACTCGAACGTTTTCCGGTAGAAGCCCCCTCAATGCAACCGGAAGTAATTGTGTCATAATCACGTGGCAGTCATGAGACTTCAGGTTTGGAACTTTTTCTCTGCCATGTTTATTATTCCCTTTATATTCGACGAGTAGCCAGACAGGACCTTGATACTGCTCAGGACTTGAAAAAAGATCTCCTTCTCTTCTTTGGTAAGAGCGTAGCTGGCAGTACCTTGGTACTTTTCTGGATTCAGGTTGTCTCGTTCGTGCATACTTTGCTGGTCCTGCCGTGCATCCGATGTATCTTTCGTCTTCCTATACACGCCTAAGAAGTTTAGCAGGTTCACGCAAAGATTTTTCGTCACGTGCATCACGTCGATTGCAGAGCGAACCTCTAGGATTTTCCAATAGGGTAAATCCCAAAATATAGATTTCTTTTTCCACAAGGGTACGCGCTTATTAGCGTCTTTCGGAACATTCAGACTGCCAGGACCCTTTCCAAATATTACTTCCAAATCTTTGACCATGCCATATATAACATCACCATCAGGGCATGTAGGCTTCGTTCGGTTATCTGCCTCACCTTTAAAATGCTTGCCTGGCTTTCTTACGGGATGCCTGTTTGGAAGAAATCGACGATGACCAAGGTACACATTCTTGTTACCTAAATATATACTGTCAGTTTTATCTAAACAGTGCGTGCATGCATTGTATCCCTTGTTTGACTGTCCTGAAATGTTACTAAGAGCAGGCCAATCATTGATGGTTACAAACAACAACGCTCGTAGGCCAAATTCCTCGTGTTTGTACTCATCCCACACACGTACACCTTCGTCAGAACACAACTGTAAAAGTGTCGGGGGCTGCCCCCGGGTAGGACAAAGATGATGTGTTATGAGCAGTTAAGGTCTAACCGGATCAAGGAAAGAAGAGCCGGCTAAGTTATCCGGGTCGGATCTCAAGGCGATTCGGTCAGTCCTACTTCAAGCCAGTGAAAGAAAAGACCAAAGGGGATCCGGTGAGGTTTAACCGGATCCAGGAAAGAAGAGCCGGCTAAGTTATCCGGGTCGGTCAGGAAGGACCCGGGTAGGGCAACTCGGATGATGCACAGGGGCCAAGTAATGTCAGTAAAAGTCACGGGCACTGTAAGGTTACTGACCGGGGCTCAGAAGACAGCAAGGTGCTGCCACAGGTTTTCCGGGTCACAAGCCCCTAGGCGCTGACTCGGCCTATTCGGGAAAGGGGCAGTGGCTAGGCTACTGTGGTCTACACTGCCTTAAGCTCAAAGAGGAAAGATAAGCCTGTGGTGAACAGAGGGTGAGCTGGGCTGAGTGACAGTGGCCAGTGTTTGTCCTGTTCTCCTTGTCCATGCCATTGTCCTCTGCGGCCAGGGGCAAAAGGGTAATTCGGTTACTGTATATAGGCAACACCACTCCTTCTGTGGAGAGGATCGACCATTGTGAGCATCATTTCCCCCCCAAGCTTCATCTTCTACCTAGAGCCCGTTCCTTTGTTCATCATACAGCTCAAGGAGCGCTCTGTACTTGTAAACACTTGAGATATAAGAGAGTAGGCTAGAGCTGCAGTAGGGGTGTTACCTCCACAAGAGGGCCCCGAAGCAGGGTACATCGTGGTGTTCTTCGCTGTTCTTGGTTTGCTTTGTTCTTGTTGATTCCTGCGAGGTTCTTGTTTGATCTTCATGCGTGCTTCGTAGGCGCGCAAACCCTCCCCGGTTCCCCCAACGCCCAAGCGAGCCCACACTTAAGCCATACCCATGGCATCTGCCGTGACACCACCACGACAGTTGGCGCCCACCGTGGGGCAAGCATTGGCGTTGGCTGGGGTTTCCATCCGGACGGGCTCCGTCACTGGTGCCGGCGAGCGGGTCCTCTCCGGGCTCGTGTGCAAGCTCGGCGAGTTCAACTTCATCAGCGACAACGCGGGGTGCTTCTCCAACAAGCCCTTCCCCGCGGATGGCTTCCTCATGACGCTGGGCAGCTTCGTCACCTACGTCGCCACCGAGCCAGTTCGCGAGTACCCGGCGCAGGTGCTCGTGGCTGCGGATCCTCCCTCTTTCCGCGCAGCTCGCGGAGGGCGTAGCGCTCGCCCTGGGAGCAGCGTGGAGGTCATGGTGGCTGCCGCAAACGCTGCTGCAGGCAAAGGAGGTGCCAGCACGAGCGTGCCAGAGGAACTGGCCACGCCAGTCGATCCGGCTGACAAGCCGACTCGGACAGCTAAGTTCCCTAAGGAGAAACCCGATCCGGTTGGTCCCCTTGGCATGTCAAGCAGGGGTGCTTCCTTAGAGGGTATCTTGGAAAAGCTAGCTCGGCCAGTGGCTCCTGGAGCAAATGTTGATCTTACTGTAGCTCAGCTAGAGGCAGAGCGCCTGAGGTTGCAAAAAGAGGCTCGGTTAGTGATAGAGTCTAGGCAAGAGTTTGATAGAGACCTGAGAGAATACAATGCTGCCAATGGTATCACAGATGGCTTTACTCCTGTAGTGCACCGCTCGCGCAAGAAAGCCGAGCTACGTAACAGAGGCAAGGACCTCAACGACGAGTTGGCTAGAGCTGCAGGTTCGAGCTCAAGTAAAGCCACTAGTCATAGGTCCGGAACAGGCAAGCCGGTTTATAGCTCCCCGGCTAAGAATCTTAGGGCTGCAGCAGCAGCGCGAGCTGAATTAAGTAACCTGACCGGGGATGCTTGGCGCAAGCAGGCGGAGAGAGTGAATGAGCTAGTGGATGTGTGCAACAGGCAGAATGAGGCCTACAGGAAAGCTAATCCGGATGCTGGTGGTTCCCGGGTAGTTGTCTCGGTTAGGGCTGCTAGCCAGAAGTCTAAGGGGCAAGCGTCCTCTCCGCATGTTGGGATTGACCGAGCCCAAAGTGTGAACTCGGGTAAGAGCAAGCAGCTGCAAACTTATGATGCGGTATACGCAAGCAAGCAACTTGCAGCCCAAGGAAAAGGCGGACAAGGCAGAAACAGTGGTGGTCAAGGCAATCCGGGTACTGGAAGGGAGAATTCGGCTGGCCGAGGTCAACCGCCTCGCCACCCCGGACAGCAAATGATGGCACAGGTGCAGCAGCAGAGTGGTGGCCAGGTGGGCTACCGTTATGACGATGGCAATTCGGCTATGGCGCGAGCCGGATACCAGACGTATGACAATGCACTGGCGTCGAGACTGGGGCCTCGGATGTTGGATCCGGATGATCAGCGTCTCAAATTGGACAGAATCTACCAGTCCGAGAAGCTGGAAGAGCAAGGCCCACCGGGTCCACCATGCTTTGGACCTCGGATAATGAATGAGCCAAGTGTGCCTTTGTTTCAGCTCGGCCGCAACACGAAGCCGTATAATGGGAGCACCAAGCCACAGGATTGGCTGACGGACTATGTATCATCAGTGCACATTGCGGGGGGCAATCGCCGATGGGCGGTCCGGTATCTCCCGCATATGTTAGAAGGTCCAGCCCGGATCTGGTTGAATAACTTGCCGCCGGGTAGTATCAATTGTTGGATGGATTTGGAACAGGCGTTTAACAGCAACTTCTCCAGCACCTACAAGAGGCCAAACCGACCTCAGCTCCTGGCTGCGTGCAAGCAGGAAGAGAGGGAGACAGACCGAGAGTATTTGACTCGGTGGAGCAACATGCGCAATTCTTGCGAAGGTGTAGTGGAGGAGCAGGCCATTTCATGGTTTGCACAGGGATGCAGGCATGGTACACCACTTTGGCAGAAACTCCAAAGAGATATGCCGAAAACCCTGGCAGATATGATCCGGATAGCAGACACGTATGCGCTGGGTGATCCAACACAGCCCGCATTGGATGCAGTGGGAGCAAACAGGAGGCAACCAGTTAATAACCGAGTTGGACCATTAAGGCCTAGTGACCGACATGAATTCGGTTACAAGAGAAGAGATCCGGATTACAGATACGGTTCTGATCAAGTTGCTGCGGTAAACATGGATCAACCCGGTGGAGGAGATGCGCAGAGGCAGAAAACTGATGGTCCAGCTTGGAGGCCGAATCAAGGTGCTTGGCCGAAGAAAGTGTGGGAGGGACCAAGTCCACCTCTGACTTTTGAGTCCAGATTAGATGGGCCTTGCTGTTATCACACCACCGATCCGCGCAAACCGGCTAATCATTCGACCCGGAACTGTAGTTGGCATCACCGCATTCAGGCGGAAGGTCAAAGAGGAGCACCTAGACCGAATTTCAGGCCAAACATGCCGCTAACCGGAGCCAATGCGACCCCGGTCAACGCTGGAACTCCAAGGCCAGCAGCAACGAAGCCGGTTAACCTGGTGAACATGGGAGGCAGTGACAATGGTGATGGCCCAAGTAGGCAAGGTGGATACCCTGGGAATGATTACAAGGAAGCACATCAGAGTTATGTGGTTTTCGTGACCGAGCCAACTGACAAGAAAAGTCAGTTGAGACGAGCAAAGGAGGTGAATGCCGTGATGCCAGCAGTTCCAAAGTACTTGAACTGGTCTGAGCAGGAGATCACTTGGAGCAGGGCGGATAACCCAAGGATCATGCCAAGCCCAGGGAACTATGCACTGGTGGTGGATCCAACTTTGGTTGGACCCAAGCTGAACGTGAAATTTAGCCGAGTCTTGGTCGACAATGGCAGTGCCATAAACATCATGTATCGGGACACAATGATCAAGTTGGGTATTTCGCCGAATCAGTTGCAACAGAGCAGCTGTACTTTCCATGGCATAGTACCCGGGGTATCTTGTTCCCCCATGGGTAAGATCTGGGTAGATGTGTTGTTCGGTACCAGGGACAATCACAGGCTTGAGAGTCTCGAGTTCGAGGTGGTGGATTTGGAAAGCCCATACCATGCTCTGCTTGGCAGGCCAGCATTAGCCAAGTTCATGATATCTACTCATGTGGCCTACCTCAAGATGAAAATGCCTGGCCCGAATGGTGTTATCACCGTTGCGGGAGACTACAAGAAGGCCATACAGTGTGCTACAGTTGGTTCCAACTTAGCCGAATCACTGGTGATACAAGCTGAAAAGAGCAAGATGCACGAGGTGGTGGCAATGGCGAAGTCGGCTCAGTTAGGCGTGCTGGCCATGACCAACCCGGATGGCGGCGCAACCTTTGAAGTGCCCAAGGAGACAAAGAAGATCCCCATTGACCCGGAGAACCCAGAGCGCATGGCCATCATTGGAGCCGGTTTGGGCGAGAAATAGGAAAGCGCGCTCTGCCATTTCCTCCGTGAGAATCGGGATATCTTTGCATGGTCGGCTAAGGACCTGCCTGGTGTTCCGAGGGAATTGGCAGAGCACTCTTTGTTTGTCAGGCCAGAAGTAAAACCGGTTAAGCAACCGACTAGGCGTCTCTCAGAAGATAGAAGAAAAGTGGTGCTCGATGAGCTGGCTAAGCTACTGGCAGCCGGATTCATTATGGAGGTGCTGCATCCAGACTGGATATCCAATCCGGTTCTGGTAGAGAAGAAGAAGGACGAACCAGCTGTGGTCAAGGTGTGGCGCATGTGTATAGACTTCACCAATCTGAACAAGGCGTGTCCGAAGGATCCATTTCCTTTACCTCGGATTGATCAAGTGATCGATTCCACTGCTGGGTGTGAGTTGTTGTCTTTTATTGATGCGTACTCTGGTTTTCACCAGATACCACTGAACCCTAAAGATCAAATAAAGACTGCTTTTATTACCCCGTATGGGGCGTATTGCTATCGTGTCATGTGTTTCGGTTTGAGAAATGCCGGTGCTACTTATCAGAGATGTATGCAGAAATGCCTACACTCCCAGATGGGCAAAAATGTGCAGGTCTATGTCGATGATATTGTTATCAAAACTAAAGAGAAACATACTCTCCTCGGGGATCTCGAGGAGACATTTGTGAACTTGAGAAAATATCGGTTGAAATTGAATCCGGATAAATGCACCTTTGGTGTCCCGGCTGGAAAGTTGCTTGGCTTCCTTGTATCAAGCCGAGGCATTGAAGTTAACCCGGCTAAGATCCGAGCCATAGAAAACATGAAATTGCCTAAGTGTCTAAAAGATGTGCAAAAATTCACCGGGTGCTTAGCCTCATTAAGCCGGTTTGTGAGTCGGTTAGGAGAGAAAGCTTTGCCCTTATATCAATTGATGAGAAAGAGCACCGGGTTCACATGGACCCCACAGGCAGATTCGGCTTTCAATGAGTTGAAAAAGATGTTGTCCACTGCTCCAGTTTTGGCATCACCTTTGCCGAGTGAACCGATGTTGCTTTACATTGCGGCCACTAACCGGGTCGTAAGTGTGGTTATTGTGGTAGAAAGAGAGGAAGAGGGCAAATCCGTGCAGAGGCCGGTGTACTATTTGAGTGAGGTGATCTCAACTTCGAAGCAAAATTATCCTCACTACCAGAAGATGACATATGGTGTGTACCTGGCGGTCAAGAAATTGAAACATTACTTCCAAGAGCACCCGATTACAGTGGTGTGTGAAGCTCCAATTGCGGAGATCATTGGGTGCAAAGATGCAACTGGCCGAGTTGCCAAATGGGCGATAGAAGTGTCTCCTTACACACCGCATTATGAGAGAAGAGACGCTATCAAGTCTCAGGCTTTGCCGGATTTCCTTTGTGACTGGGCTGAGATGCAATATGAGCCACCTAAACCGGATTACAATTACTGGAGGTTGCACTTTGACGGTTCCAAATGCAAAATCGGGCTAGGTGCTGGAGTGGTGCTCACATCACCAAAACAGGATCAATTGCGATATGTATTGCAGATTCATTTCTCAGCGTCAAACAATGTAGCCGAGTATGAGGCACTGATCCATGGGCTTAATGTGGCTCGGGACATCGGCGTTCGCCGAATTGAATGTTTCGGTGATTCGGATTTGGTCGTACAGCAATCTTCTGGAAATTGGGATGCTCTTGATGCCAATATGGCACTGTATCGGTTTCATGTTTGGATTTGGTCGTACAGCAATCGTCTAAGGACTACACCAAATCGGTCAACAGGCTATACGCCATTCTTTCTGGTGTATGGGGCAGAAGCTGTCCTACCCACTGACATAGAATATGATGCACCAAGGGTGGCAATGTACACTGAAACCGAGGCAAAGGAGGCCCGGGAAGATGCAGTGGATCTGCTAGAGGAAGCAAGAGAGTTGGCCCTGTCTCGGACAGCAATATACCAGCAAAATCTCAGGCGTTATCATAGCCGGAAAATCAGTCCTCGAGTGTTTCATGAGGGTGATCTAGTGCTGAGGCTGGTGCAGCGCAGCAAAGGCCGACACAAATTGTCACCTCCATGGGAGGGACCATTCATTGTGAGCAGGGCTATGCACAATGACTCGTACTATCTTATAGATGTACAGGAACCAAGGGAGGATGGCTTGGACAGACCCGGACAGGAAACCAAGCGACCTTGGAATGTAGCTCTGCTTCGACCCTTCTACTCTTAAAGGGCGCAATGTATGTATTTCAATTTATCATGAATGAAATCGCAGTAATCCGAGTCTGGACTCGGGGACTGCTTCGTCCTTATGCGTGTGTTGTTTATTACGGCTTTGTTTGTTGCCGTTCATGTGCCGAATCGCTTTGAACCTTGTTCTGAGTTTCAGGTAATGTATGTTGTGTTGTTGATCTCGTGACTCGACTGACAAACACCAAAATGGTAGTCAAGAGCAGAGATGAGGAATATGGGAAACATGAAAATGGACACGGGGACTCGGTCCAAAACCGATTCGGCACATGTCGTTTACTAACCCCTGTTATTTTTTTTTTTTCGTTTATGTTGAATGATTCTAAACCACAACTCGCATGTTTCAAGTACTGTATGCTATGATTCCTATCTTGTGACTCGACTGTCAAAACACCCAAAGAGGTAGACAAGAGCAAAGATTTGGCAAAAGTAGTAAACAAGAAAACAGACTCGGGGACTCGGTTTAAGATGATCCAACATAAACCTTGTCCGGATCACGTTAAGCATGATAAGCATAGTCTCGAAAGAACTTAAAATAGTCTATTACATCTGCTCCCGGCATACCGGGGATTTAATGTTTTTGTTAAGTACTTCAGGGGGCAGCGGACTCGGTCGCGGCAGACTCGGTCATAGGAGTTTCGGTTGCGGGAACTTCTGTGGGAGGAGCTTCGGTTAGCGGAGCTTCGGGCGCGCGAACCTCGGTTACGGGTATTTCGGTGGAAGTGGACGCGGTTACGAGAGGTTCTGTTGCTGGAGCAGATTCGGAAGATGGTGGCGCTCCGGAAGTAATCTTGACTGGAGAGCTTGAAGGATGGGCGGATTCGGAAATTTCCGGATCGCGTGAAGCCTGTTTAGTAATCACAGTCAAGTTAGTGGCTGAAATCACAAAAGACTCGGTTGGAGTTTGTTCGGTGAGCTTGGCCGAGTCGGAGGCTGGTACCTTGCTGGATTTTTCTTCATCAGACTCGCCCTCTGAGTCGGCATATTCTTCAGCGGAGGCGTCGTCTGATTCCTCTTCTTCAGTGTCTTCTCCATCCGAGTAGACTGGAGCCTCCAGATCAAGATGCTTGGTGCGTGCAAATTCGGCCATGAAGTTGGCGGCTTCTTCACGGATCTTGATCCGGATAGGGTCTGTAGCCCATGAAGAACCCTCGCGAAAGGAGCGCACTTTGGCAAGGTCAATCAGCTCGTACCAGGACATGATGAATAACAAAGCTGCGTCAGCACCAGCGCGGGCAGACGAAGACCTCCACTGTTTTAACCGGGTCATTGCTTGATCCAGGTCTCTGATCAGCTCCTCCACGGGCACAACTTGCCGCGCTTCAGGAAACAAGATTCGGTGAGCCTTGAGACTTGCATTAAGCAGACCAATGTGGGAATCCTTCAGAGGAGCAATCCGAGCCTTAAGTGCTGTAATATGATCTTCGATGTCCCATGTCTCGGATAGGGGAGCCTCGGTTAATTTAGCTCTCTCAGCTCGGGCGTTTCGCACAGCCTTGGCGGCTTGAAGCCGAATGCTGGTAAACTCTCCTACAAACAAATAAGCTAATACTGAGTTCAGCAAGAAGGAACACAAGCATATGTATCGGTTAAGAGCAGAAAGAAAAAGGGGATTCGGTGAACTTACGATCCATGTCATCGTTAAGGCTAGCAAGTTGAGCCAGCCATTTCGCACTGGCCGCTTGGTGAGCAGCCAGTTCTTCTTTAGCAGCTTTCAGTTCAGCTTCAGACTCGGCCACTGTGGTTTGAATCTGCTTATCCATTTCGGCTCGCCTCTGTAGCCCGGCGTGCAAAGTGTCTCGCTCCTTCTGAATTGTATCTTTCTCCTTTTGGAGCGTGTCTCTCTCCCTCCGCAGTGCATCCCGCTCTCCTTTAACTTTGTTCTTCACTTTTTCAACCCGGTCAAGCTCCCGCTGGACTCGGGCTACCTCTGATTTTTCCTCGGATAAAGCACGCTTTTGCTCTTCCTCTTTGCTATTCATCTTGAGGACCAAGGCATCAAATGATTTTTGGAGCTTGTGGTACTGGTTGGCAAGCTGCTTAAAGAGGTCGCTGCGAGTGCCCGTGCTTTCCTGAAAGAAAGTAGATAGCGTCAAAAGAGACTCGGGGACTGATACCCGAGACAAGGTGGAGCCAAAACAAATCTCGGAGATTGGCCGAGACTGACCGAATCGGTTAAAAAGAAACCCGGGGACTGGGGGTCTCACAGTTTTTTCAGTTAAGAAAAAGATCATGATCAAATTTTTTAAAAGATTCAAGCCGAATGACTTTCTTACTCCAAAGAGTATCAGTCGTTCGACCCGAATCTCGGGGACTGGGTGTATACTATTTGATCATGACGAACTAAAAGCAAGATTCGGCAAACTTACCTCGAAGACTTGGTGCGATGCAGTAAACGCAACCTTCACTGAATGAAGAGATTGCATCATTCGGCTAGGACCAGCAGGGTGCGGCGTTGCAGCGGAAAAGCCTGGTGCAAGGTCCACGGCGTTCCAGGCCTCAATAAAGTCATTGGCAGTGCTGAGCTTAGGCTTGGCTTGGCCGGATTGAATGGCAGAGGAGGTAGCGGTGGTTTGCTTGACAGCAATCACTTGCTTATCCGGAGTGGAGGAAGTTGTGCCAAAGACAACTTGAGTCGGCTTGGGTGGAGGTGATGCACCCGGGGTCTGTCTCTGATGTTGCGGTTTCTGTGGTTTCTCGGAAGTTTGTTGCTGTTGTTGCTGCTGTTGCTGCTCTTCAGGGGTTACTTGTGGTTGTTGCTGCCTCGGTTTCTTCTTCTTCTGCTGCTGCTCTTGGCTCAGTGCAGATTGAGTTGCAGGAGCAGGACGGGAATCCGGCTTAGGTGTGGACTTAACCGATGTCTTAGCCTTTTCCTTCTCCAGCTCCTTCAAAGGACGTGGCCAGCTTGAATCTCGGATTGGAGCCGAGGTTTCCTCACTCTCCAAGTCGATAACCGGCTCTGAGATGGGAGTCGGCTGGGGAATATTGGTAGTTGGGACACGCGTGGGTGAGGTGGCAGTTCGGTCAGGAGACTGGGTTTCCATGGCCGTATCCAATGGAGGAATGGGAGAAGAGATGGATGAATGAGTCTGCGCGGTGATGAGGACATCACTGCATAAAGCAAAGCAAACAGTTAACTCGGATAGATATGACTCGGTTAATAGAGGAAGAAAGCAAATAAAGTTCGGTCAATGTTACCCCTTGGTGGTGGGCATCGGTTTGACACGGCTCGGCTTGTCGCCGGATTTCTTTCTTCGCTTGGTCTCTGGGGCATTTGTCTCGGGCGCCTCAGCGCGTTTCCGAGATGTCTCTTGGGTATCATCTTTGGCTGGAACATAAGGTGGTGGTAACCATGAAATCGGAATAGCATTGATGGGTTCTAAGATGCAGCAATCTTCATCTTCCTCGTCGGAAAGGTTGTGAGTGTTTGATTGCTTACCCTTGCGGACTGGCTTGGCACGGGGAATGGGCAAATAGTCATCCGTATCCGGATCTTCTTCGCCCTCGCGCGGCGGGCTGAGATCCGGTGTCCATGCCTTGGTGGAGAGATCTCCGTCTTCAGTAAGTTGGCGATCAAACAGCTACAAAGAAGGTAATGCGAATCCGGATCAGGCCGGGTTATGCGGATGAAGTAAGATTGGGTTCGGAGAGTGGTGAGCTAACCTGTGGAGGAAGTTTTTCCCGGTAGAATGGCTTTACACCCCACCGCCATTTGTCCGACATCTCATTGGCAGCAATGGCGTTTACCCGTCTGAAGACGGAAGCTTTGTCAAGCTCGTGCTTGCTGATCCGGGTAGGATCTAGTGCGCCACGCATGTGGCATATCTTGTGGTCACGCCTTTGAAGAGGGCTGACCCGGCGAGAGATGAAGGTCCGGAGGAGGTCGTCAGAGATCATGCCATTCTTCAAAAAATCCTCCAGAGCGGTGTGCACTGTCTGGAGTTCAGCAATCGTTTCAGCCGGATTGTAACCGAAGTTCAGCTCGGCTCTGGGCGGCTCCATCCTGAATTCGGGCAGATTAAGAGCGTCATGGCCCTCAGCGCTCTTTATGTAAAACCAGGTCCTTTGCCATTTCTTCACCGTGTCTAGGCCGGTGACTCGGGGAAAGGCGGATCCCTGCCGTGGCGTGATGCTAACCGAACCGCAAGCGGTCAGCTCTTTCGGCTTGGTACCTGGGATGGTGTGCTTGCGAAGGTGGAAGTACTTTGCCCATATATCCACACTCGGCCAAAGACCGAGATAGCCTTCGCAGAAGGAAGAGAAAGCTGATAAAGAGACGAAGGCGTTCGCCGGGAGGTGGTGAAGCTGTAATCCGAAGAAGTCCAGAAAGGCCCGGAAGAAGTCACTGGCAGGTAACCCGAGCCCGCGCTCGAAGTGTGCTATGAATACCACGCGTTCACCGGGTTCGGGCGCCGGTGCGAGTTCTTTTCCGGGTCGGCGGCAGATGGCTTGGGGCGTTATGCGTCGGGTGGCTCGTAGCCATTCCAAGTCATTTTTGGTAACATCAGATCCTTCCCATCGGCCAGGGGGAAGTTTGGCCATAACCGAATCGGTCCTGCAGCAAAGAGTCGGATAACCGGGTCAGGAAATTCGGAATCCATGGGACCAAAGAAGAATCGGATAACATTAAAGCCGAATCAGATCTATGGTGACTCGGCTAATCCTATCCCGGGTAGGGTTAACCGGGTCCGGTGGAGAAGGTGAAGCGGTTGGAAGTCGCAAACATCTTTCCGCAAGTTTCTAGGGTTGGGAAGATCTACAGCGGTGGTAAAAAAGAAAGAAAATCACGGGTAAAAACATGGTTGAACTGCTCCAACGGGGACAGGTGTATCTAGGCCAGTCTATTGCGGAACTTGGACAGAAAATTTGCGGAGTGTGCTACGGCAGGAACACGGGCTTAGATACGCATCAATCTACCAAGAACAGGTGTGTGTATTCCGAGAGTATGAACTCGTCACGGTGGCTATGGCGAGAGGAGGAAGAACTTACAGTGCGAGTCGCTCGAAGGAGGAGTTCGACGGAGAAACGTCGGAGATGGGCGCGAGGCGCGGCTCCGATGGTCTTGCTCTGGTACGCTGTGCGTCCCTGGCGCGGCAACCTTGAATGGCGAGGTTGCGGCGGCGTCGATGGAGCGGGTTAGTGGGAGTTGAGAGGAAGAAGAAGGGGAAAAACCACCGCGCCCTCTTTATAGCCTCCAGCGGTAACTGCCCCCCACTACCGCGCGGTTACCGGAGCACGGTTAGATCCCTTGCGTCGCGGAACTCTGTGGCAGCTGCTGTGGCCGTGTATTTCAAGCACTCGTGGCCACGCCGCAGAATTGGAAGCGGTGGAGCGGATCCTATGTGCCGGTCAACGGAGAAAACGAGGAGACGTGGTCTTCTGGTCAAACACACTCGAGTACTCGGTGGATCCGGATAACGAGCTGACAACCCGGGTTATACGGCTTTGCACAGGCTTTTCCTGCCAAATGTCCCGGAAAATTCGGTGACAGCTAGAGGTGATCCGGTTAGTGATGTTGGTTTAGAATCTGGAACGGCCCTTCAGCCGATGCCGTAGGACCGCACCAGCTTCGGGGACTACTGTCGGGGGGCTGCCCCCGGGTAGGACAAAGATGATGTGTTATGAGCAGTTAAGGTCTAACCGGATCAAGGAAAGAAGAGCCGGCTAAGTTATCCGGGTCGGATCTCAAGGCGATTCGGTCAGTCCTACTTCAAGCCAGTGAAAGAAAAGACCAAAGGGGATCCGGTGAGGTTTAACCGGATCCAGGAAAGAAGAGCCGGCTAAGTTATCCGGGTCGGTCAGGAAGGACCCGGGTAGGGCAACTCGGATGATGCACAGGGGCCAAGTAATGTCAGTAAAAGTCACGGGCACTGTAAGGTTACTGACCGGGGCTCAGAAGACAGCAAGGTGCTGCCACAGGTTTTCCGGGTCACAAGCCCCTAGGCGCTGACTCGGCCTATTCGGGAAAGGGGCAGTGGCTAGGCTACTGTGGTCTACACTGCCTTAAGCTCAAAGAGGAAAGATAAGCCTGTGGTGAACAGAGGGTGAGCTGGGCTGAGTGACAGTGGCCAGTGTTTGTCCTGTTCTCCTTGTCCATGCCATTGTCCTCTGCGGCCAGGGGCAAAAGGGTAATTCGGTTACTGTATATAGGCAACACCACCTCCTTCTGTGGAGAGGATCGACCATTGTGAGCATCATTTCCCCCCCAAGCTTCATCTTCTACCTAGAGCCCGTTCCTTTGTTCATCATACAGCTCAAGGAGCGCTCTGTACTTGTAAACACTTGAGATATAAGAGAGTAGGCTAGAGCTGCAGTAGGGGTGTTACCTCCACAAGAGGGCCCCGAAGCAGGGTACATCGTGGTGTTCTTCGTTGTTCTTGGTTTGCTTTGTTCTTGTTGATTCCTGCGAGGTTCTTGTTTGATCTTCATGCGTGCTTCGTAGGCGCGCAAACCCTCCCCGGTTCCCCAACGCCCAAGCGAGCCCACACTTAAGCCATACCCATGGCATCTGCCGTGACACCACCACGACAAAAAGTTCGTCAACTAATGGCCTTAGATACACATCAATGTCGTTGCCGGGTTGCTTCGGGCCTTGGATAAGCACTAGCATCATAATATACTTTTGCTTCATGCACAACCAAGGAGGAAGGTTATAGATACATAGAGTCACGGGCCAGGTGCTATGACTGCTGCTCTGCTCCCCAAACGGATTCAAGCCATCTATACTTAGACCAAACCTTAAGTTCCTTGCGTCAGCTGCAAATTTCCCAAACGCACTGTCGATGTTTCTCCACTGAGACCCATCAGCGGGGTGTCTCAGCATCTCGTCTTCCTTACGGTCTTCTTTGTGCCATCGCAACAACTTGACATGCTCTTTGTTTCGGAACAAATGTTTCAACCGTGGTATTATAGGAGCATACCACATCACCTTCGCGGGAACCCTCTTCCTGGGGCTCGGCTCGCCCTCAATATCACCTGGGTCATCTCGCCCGATCTTATACCGCAATGCACCGCATATCGGGCATGCATTCAAATTCTCGTACTTCTCACCGCGGTAGAGGATGCAGTCATTGATGCATGCATGTATCTTCTCCACCTCTAATCCTAGAGGGCAGACAATCTTCTTTGCTTCATATGTATTGTGCGGCAATTCATTATTCCTTGGAAGACTCTTCTTAAATATTTGTAGCAACTCCTGAAATGCCTTGTCAGATATTCCATTCTTTGCCTTCCACTGCAGCAATTCCAGGGTGGTACCCAGCTTTTTCTGGCCATCTTCACAATTTGGGTACAACAATTTTCACTTCCGCACTTCATCTGTTCATCAAGAATGACCCGACGAAGATCATCATCATCGGACTGATCAACAATGACCTCGAGCTCAACTTCGTCTTCCCCCATTGTAGTATCACCGTGTTCAGAGAACACATGATAGTTGTCATCATCCTCTTCTTCAAGGTCTTCCATTATTACCCCTCTTTCTCCATGCTTGGTCCAACAAAAATAATTGAGCATGAAGCCTTGTCGCAACAAGTGGGAGTGTATGGTTCTTACGCTCGGGTAATTCCTCGTATTCCGACATTCATCACATGGACAAATCATAAAACCATTCTTCAGCTTGTTTAACTTAACCACATCGAGAAAACGATGCATGCCATCAATGAACTCGGGACAGCGTCGATCACCGTACATCCATTCTCGGCTCATCTGCATTACATAAATATATCAAAAACCATTACACCAGCTAAATAATGAATAGAGATACGTGACCAAATTAATTAATACAAGTTCATCACATTAAAACCAAAGTAGAGTAGTGCCCAAATGTAATACATAGTTCTCACGAAACATACATCAATCGAAACTAACATACAACTATCTAAATAATTTAAATCCAACAACAAATGCGACCAGAATCGCAACCAAGGTAACTATTGAAGCAACAACATAATGATACCAAGCCTCTTGACTAATGACATATTTTCTAATCTTTTTAAGCTTGAAGCGCATTGCATCCATCTTCATCTCGTGAGCAGCGATGACGTCGGCAACCTCGACCCGTGAGCATCAACGATGTCGGCAATCTTCAAGTCCAATACCATCTTCTCTTCCAGGCATTGGAGACGAAGATCTTCACTTATCTTCAATTTTGCTTTCAAATCGTTGTTTTATTTTTTAAAAAACTCGACAATAGGGTCGGCTGGAATTTCCGGTTCAACTACCTCCTAAATAAAAATATATCTATGTCAAGTTGGTCGTCATGATTGTTATAAACACGAAACAAAATAAATATTTATAAAAATATACCACATCCGAATCATAGACCGGACGAGGGCCGACGGGGACGGATATCAAAACCATGACACTATACATATAAAAAAACATAAGAAAATTATACAAGAAATAATTATGCATTTAAATCATATAACTAACATTTTTAAAAATAAAAGATAGAAAAAGAGGCTCACCGAGGTGGTGTCGGTGATGGAGCGGCACGGGCGATCGACGGCGGTGAGGAAGGGGACGGGACGACACTATATAAAACCACAAATTATACTTTAATTTGAGCTCAAAATGCATATAAAACAAATGAAATCCCTAACTTAGGCATTTCATCAAACATCTTGCAAGCACCACCAAAATCAAACTTGCTAAACTTGCACGAAAATGAGCTAAACTTGAAATGCCGGAAGAGAAGATGAAGTTGCTAACTGATGGGGGGATAATAACCCGGTAGGCCCATGAAGAGGAAAACATGACCCGCCAGGCAGGAGGCCCGGCGAAGCCAGTTAACCCTCAGCATAGGCCGGGTTATGGTGCTGGGCCGGTATCTTGGCGATGACCCGGCTATTCATGAAGAGTATTCCAGAAGGTCCAGAGGCGGTTCAAGAGGCGGTTCTATACTTGGAATACACGAAGGATAAAGGAGTAGTAATAGGACTCAGAGTTCGGGTAGAACCCGGCTTATCATGTACGCGACCAGGAGGCCCGGTATCTATATAAACCGGCTCCAGGCCCTTAGACAAGGAGGACCTTTTCGTAACCCCAAGCTTTAGGCGAGAGACATACAATCCTTGTAACCTAGATCGAGATCCGGCTCTGTTGTAGTAGCCGGGTTATCGAGACAGAGATCGAGATTAATAATAAGATAGCAGGAAGTAGGTCTTTATCTCCAATGGAGAGGCCGAACCTGGGTAAACCTTTGTCCCCTGCCGTGCTAAACAAACATCCAGACACCAGAGTCGCCTTGCCCAAAAGTTTAAGCTACCCTCAAGTAGCATCTGCCGTGTTTTCTACCCCACGACAGTTGGCGCCGTCTGTGGGAATCGCGTCCAAGGGTGTCACCATCATGGGTGAAGCAAGGCAAGGGGTCGAAAACTTCGTCTTTGGCCAGATCACAACCAATGAGCAAGGAGAGCTCATCGTTGATGATTTTGGCTGGGGACCGGACTTGGATCTACTAGAATCAGGTGATGTTATTCCAATTGGCAAAGTTAATGTTTTTGTGGGCATGATTACAACTAGATTTGCTAGTGATGGAGATTATGAATCTGTGTCAGGAGCCGCCACAATTGTTCAATCTGATGGAGAGGAATCAGTTGGCACAGCTGAAGTTGATGGGGTCCTGAACACGCTGGAGGAACGGCTGGATGACCCGGCAGGAATCCCGGGCGACGCGGTGGAACGAGCCGGGTCGGAATCAATCTTGCCCCTGTTCGAAGGCCGGTTTGGGTATGATGTAGAAGAAGAGGATGATGAGGAACAAGAGTCAAGTCCAAGCCCGGTACGTAGGGTAGCGGTGTACACCGCGCCCTCGTCCAGCATGCAACCGTCACCATCAGCTGTTGTTCCACCGGCCTTCACCCCGGGTCAACAGCAGCTGCCCCCAATTCTGGAGTTGGCAGAACAGAGAGTTGATGGAGAGCCGGCTTCGGTCTCAGAGGAAAGCGAGGGTACGGCAAGGTACAGAAACAGTTTTGGGTTCCTGCATAACCGGGCCCAAGGAGAGGAAAGAAGTAACATAGCAGCTGCCCCGGCCTTGTTTAACAATGGCCTGGTCTTAGATCCATCAGCACTTACAAGGTTGGTTACTCCAGAAAACGCAGCAGTTAGGGCAATGGAATTGGATACAGCACGCCGAGCGTTGGAGCAGATGCGCAGGGACGCCGAGGCAGAGAGGCAAGAAATAGAAGCGAGAAAGAAGCAAATAGAAGAAGAGGAAAATCGTCTCAACGAGGCAACCCGGGCACACCGGAGGAGGCATCAAAGCCGGCTGGGCCTTGGGGAAAATATAGCAAACCCAGTACCTGTGGCCGCATTGTTCAGAACTCCAGAAGACCAGCCTATTGGCGCAACTCAGGCGGCACCAGTGGCTAGGGCAAGTACAGAGCAGAATAGAGGAACAGCGAGAACTGATGTAGCAGCAACAGCAGCGCCGGGTTTGCCCGCTGGAGGAGCCAGGGGAAATCCGGGTCTGCCGCCTAGAACACCGAGGTTTCACACGCCGGTGGGTCACTATTCAAATCCAGCGGATAACGTGTATGCAGCAACTCTGGCACTTGATCGTATTCCATTAGGAGATACACCAGCAGAGATTGAAGCCCGGCGTGCCATAGATATGTTACGTACTGCAGTAGTTCAGCAGACGCAGTATTCAAGAGAGAAAAGTGCGTTGCATTCTACAACGTATCGTAGTAGGAGCCGCAATGGAGGAAACCCGCCGTTGGCCGGGCCTGCAGCAGCACAGCAGCCAAACCCGCCCCAGCAGAATCAGAATCAAAATAATCAGCAGCATCAACCCGCCCCAGCAATTTCTATAGCACAGCAGATAGTTAATAGATCACGTGCAGGGAGAAGTGCAGGTAATGCAAACCCGGTAGTACCTGCAGCAGGAGTACCTCAAGGAGGACCGGGCCCTGCGCCAGCCGCGTCTGCAAGCTCACCCGGCAATGTCAATGTTTCAGCAAGTTCTTCTAGTTTAGCCGGGCCAAAATGTCTTTCAGATTCCATCAGAGCAGAACCTTTCCCTGAGAAGTTCAAGGAGCCAAGCAAGATATCCAACTATGAACCTAGCATGGACCCAGCCAGTTGGTTGAGCAGTTATGAGATGGCAATGTGTATACGCAATGCCACAGAGAATGTTTGCGCCAAGTACATGTATTTGATGATGAGTGATGGAGCAGCAAAGTTGTGGTTTAAAAATCTACCAGAGAAGTCCATTAATTCCTGGGATGAGTTGAAGGCAGTTTTCACCAAGCATTTTCAAGGTACGTGCAAGCGTTTGTTTTCCATCGAGGATCTTGATCGTTGTATACAGAAAAAAGGCGAGTCAGCACGTCATTGGATGGGCCGGGTCACGGAAATCTTGCACTCCTCATCTGGTATCGAGCCAAAGGACGCAATTTCATCAATGGAGAAAACTTGTAAGTATGCACCACTTGTCCAGAAGCTGGGTCGCATGAAGGAAGGGCACCGGGTTAAACCGGTCACCATGGCAGAGTTGATGGATGCTTGCAACAGGCATGCAGCCACAGACAAGACTCAGGATGAGCCTGAGGAGGAGAAGGGGAAAGGCACGGCAAATAATGGTGGAAGGAACAATAATGGCTCGGGTAACAACAATAACAGTAACCAGAATCAGCATAAGCGAGGTCACAATGATGGTAGTTCAGAGTTAGTGGCAAATACCAATGCCGGGTTTCAGAGGCAAAGGATGGACGGGAATTATCAGGAAAACAGGGGTTCTCAAGGCAACAATTGGAATTACAACAGTGGAAATAATTACCAAGGATCGCGTCCAATGAGTAATGAGGAGGCCTTCAGGATGCCGTGTCCTCGTCATAGCAAGAACGGCAGAGCCGCCAATCATTCTTTGGCTCAGTGTGTGGATCTGAACAGGTGGAAAAACAATGAGGTGCAGAGAGCTTTGCAAGGAGCAAATAGAAGTGGAGGACCCGGCACGGGTGGTAACCCGGCCTCGGGACCTTTGACTGGAGCAAATGCGGTACCTACGGGAAATCCGGGTCAGAACCAAAATCAGAACACAAGTAACCAAGGTGGATTTTCACAGCAGCCAAGGCAACTTGGTCAGTATCATATATACACAAGTGGCACAACCAAGAGAGAGAGGAAAATAGTCAAGAGGGCAGTTAACACAGTGGCTGCAGGAGTTCCGAGATATTTGAGATGGTCAGAGCATACAGTTACTTGGAGTAGGGCGGATCATCCAGAGGTGGTGGAGCACCCGGGTCTTCTTGCGTTGGTTGTGGCTCCCCAAGTTCATGGTTTTGAGTTAAAGAAAGTGCTGATGGACGGTGGCAGTAGCATCAATATTTTGTACTGGGACACGTTTGTGCGCATGGGTTTGAAGGAGTCACAGTTGCAGAGAACGTCAACAATTTTTCATGGTATAGTTCCGGGAAAATCAGCCACACCAGAGGGTAAAATTTCATTGGAGGTAGCTTTTGGTGAGTCTATCCATAACTTCAGATCAGAGTGGCTCACGTTTGAGGTGGTAAAGTTTCCAAGTCCATATCATGCATTGTTGGGAAGGCCGGCCTATGCCAAGTTCATGGCAAGGCCGTGTTACGTGTATCTCCAGTTGAAAATACCGGGTCCTCATGGGATCATTACAGTGCATGGTAACAGAGATATTGCGGCAGAGTGTGATGAGGGGGATGCAGCCTTAGCAGAGCATGCTTGTGCTAAGGAGGAATTGAAAGCTTACAGAGCAAATCTTGACCCGCAGGATAACACAGCACTTAAAAGGCCAACAACAGAGGATGATAGGGCAAAGTTCAAAGCTGCCAGAGATACAAAGATGGTGGATTTTGTGCCTGGAGATTCTTCCAAGCAGTTCGCCATTGGGACCAACTTGACTGATAAATAGGAAAGCGCGCTCATCGAGTTCATCCGTGAGAATAGGGATGTTTTTGCATGGACACCTAGTGACATGCCAGGCATTCCAACTGAACTCGCTGAGCACAGCTTACATGTTGATCCTAAGGCAAAGCCGGTAAAACAGGGTATGAGGAAAATGAATGCAGAAAGAAGGAAAGCAATTGGAGAGGAGATAGCCCGGCTTTTGGAGGCCGGCTTTATCATGGAAGTGTTTCATCCAGAGTGGTTAGCTAACCCGGTTTTGGTTCTGAAAAAGAACAACGAGTGGAGGATGTGTATTGATTTCACAAGTTTGAACAGGTTTTGTCCCAAAGATCCGTTTCAGTTACCGCGTATTGATCAAATCGTGGATGCAGTAGCAGGTAGCGAGCTTTTGTGTTTCTTGGATGCTTATTCAGGGTATCATCAGATCAAGTTGAACAAAAATGATTGGGAAAAGACGTCATTTATCACTCCCTTTGGTGCTTTTTGTTACAAGACCATGACTTTTGGGTTAAAGAATGCAGGGGCAACTTATCAGAGGTGTATTCAGAATTGTTTTCATGATCAGATTGGACGTAATGTGCATGCTTACGTTGATGACGTGGTAATAAAGTCAGAGAAAGCCGAGTCATTTATTCGTGATCTTACAGAGACATTCAAAAATCTGAGGGAGTACCAGATGAAGCTTAATCCTACAAAGTGTGTGTTTGGAGTCCCAGCGGGAAAGTTACTTGGTTTCATTGTGTCAGAGCGGGGAATTGAGGCAAACCCGGAAAAAATTAGAGCCATTCAAAGCTTGAAAAAGCCAGAGGAACTGAGCGATGTTCAGAAGTTGACGGGTTGTGTGGCAGCGTTAAGCCGGTTTATTTCCCGGCTCGGAGAGAAAGCAATTCCTTTGTACAAGTTATTGAAGAAAACAGATAATTTCGTGTGGAATCAAGAGGCAGATGAGGCATTTGAGGCTTTGAAGAAACAGCTGTCAGAAGCGCCAGTTCTGGCAGCGCCGGGTCCCAAGGAACCCATGCTATTATATGTCGCTGCCGGGCCTCAGGCTGTGAGTGCCGTGGTGGTGGTCGAGAGAAAAGAGGAAGGAAAAGAGAACCCGGTGCAAAGGCCGGTCTATTATGTTAGTGAGGTGTTATCAGAAACCAAGCAAAGGTACCCGCATTGGCAGAAGTTAGTGTATGGTGTTTTCATGGCCAGTAGAAAGTTGAAACCATATTTTCAGGAGCATCCAATTACGGTGGTTAGTTCTATACCCTTGGCAGATATTATTAGAAATTCAGAAGCTACTGGGAGAGTTGCCAAGTGGGCCATAGAGATGGGGGATTATCACATTGAGTATGTGCCTCGCACAGCTATTAAATCTCAAGCATTGGTGGATTTTCTTAATGATTGGACGCAGTTGAATGCGCCACCTCTCACCCCGAGTCTCAAATCGTGGGTTATGCATTTCGACGGGTCTAAACAAGAGCAAGGTTCAGGAGCTGGAGTTGTGCTAACTTCTCCCAAAGGTGATAAGTTGAGTTATGTTTTGCAAATTCACTTTGATTGTTCCAATAATGTGGCAGAATATGAGGCTTTGTTGCATGGTTTGCGTATGGCAAAAGAGATGAATGTCAAGCGTATCAAGTGCTATGGGGATTCAGATCTTGTGGCGCAACAAGTGTCAGGAACTTGGGACAGAAAAGATGCAACGATGGCGGCTTACAGGCGAGAGGTGGACAGAGTAGCCGGGTTCTTCTCAGGCTTTCAGGTGGATCATATTGACCGCAGAAAAAACGATGCTGCAGATGCTTTGTCAAGACTCGGTTCTCGCAGAGAGCCGGTTCCACCAAATGTTTTCTTGGACGAGCTATGGACGCCATCAGTCAAGCTTCAGGATGCAGAGGAGCTGGCGGGTCAGGAGGACCCGGATTCACAGTTGGTAGCAGCAACACATGAGATCCCAGAGTGGACAGAACCTTACTTGGCGTATCTTTTGCGTGGTGAGTTGCCACAACAGGAAGTTATAGCCCGGCAGATCGTGCGCCGGTGCAAGGCCTACGTGGTTATTGATGGCGAGTTGTACAAGAGAAGTGTCTCAGGCGTGTTTCAGAGGTGTGTCTCTGGAAAGGAGGGCCGGCAAATTTTGAAGGAAATTCATGAAGGGGATTGTGGTCATCACGCTTCAACAAGGTCATTGGTAGCAAAAGCTTTTAGACATGGTTTCTTTTGGCTCACAGCCCAGGCAGATGCAGAGCGCTTGGTGAATAGATGTGATGGGTGTCAGAGATATGCCAGACAGATTCATGTGCCGGCTCAGGAACTGCGCACCATACCTTTGACTTGGCCTTTCGCAGTTTGGGGGCTTGACATGGTGGGTCCTTTCAGCATGTCTCCTTGCAAGAAAACCCACCTCTTGGTTGCTATTGATAAGTTTACAAAGTGGGTTGAAGTTATGCCTGTTACAAATTGTGAGGCGGCTACAGTGGTCAAGTTTATGAAGCAGATCATACATAGGTTTGGATATCCTCATAGTATTATCACAGACAATGGTACTAATATGTCACTTGGAGAGATGGCAAAGTTTTGTGGAAATAATGGTATACGTTTGGATGTGGCCTCAGTTGCTCATCCTCAGGCCAATGGACAGGTTGAACGAGCAAATCAGGAGCTGCTTAGAGGTTTAAAACCACGTCTCCGGGTCCCGTGTCTCAGAGCCGCCGGAGCGTGGGTTGAGGAGTTGCCATCAGTTGTTTGGGGAATTAACACAACACCCAACAGATCTACAAAGATGACCCCTTTCTTTATGGTGTACGGGGCAGAAGCAGTTTTGCCAAGTGATATTATTCATGACTCGCCTCGCGTGGCGGCTTACGTTGAAGCGGAAAATGAGAAGACCCGGCAGGATTCTGTTGACCTGCTGGAGGAAATAGAGAGCAAGCATTGGAAAGATCAGCAAGATTTGAGGCGGTATCATAGTCGCCGGGTTAAAACTCGCACTTTCCAGGAGGGTGATCTGGTATTACGATGGGTGCAGTCCAAGGAAGGGATGCACAAGTTATCACCTCCTTGGGAGGGGCCCTTCATCGTAAGCAAGAAATTGGACAATGGTTCATACTACTTAGTGGACGCAAGAGAAAAGTCAGAGACAGTCAATGATACCACACGCTCCACCTTTTCCATGGAAGAGCGTGAGAGGCCGTGGAACATTGCGCAGCTGCGCCCATATTACACTTAGCAAGAGAAAGATGTAAAAGTTGTAACACACGATGTAACAGGCAGCAGGTTTCAGACGCGCTCTTTTCCTTACCAGGGTACCTAGGGGACTGGAAGGTTTTTAATGAGGCGGCTTGCTGACCTAACCTTTTCTATCAATAAAGTAAAGGTTGAACAGAAATTTTCTTTGTCTCAGTTTACTTTTCAGTTTTTAAGCCGGTTATTTTTTATTGGCATCATAATAGTTCTTTTGATCAGCTTGGTCCTGGGGGCTTGTTATTGAAAAGTGCTAAGTTATTTCCCCGGGACCCGGCCCCAGAGGTTATCCGGGTTTCAAATATTGTAACCCGGCTGAGCAGTTCACAGTTTGTTCTCTTGAGTAATATGTGTGTTTAGTTTCAGTATCAGTCATTTTTAGTTGATTTTATATCTTGAGGACGCCCAAAGAGTGCGTCCCGCCAGTATTTTGGATCAATGGGGTACTGTGGCATAAGCCCTTTACTTTATAAACATTGATCCAGGTCTTGGGGGCTCTTACTGCAAAAGTCTGTAGCTGCAATCCCAAGACCCGGCTTTTATGCCACTAGTATTCTTGGTTATCTTGCTGTGCAGCTGATGTGACTCGCGACTTTATGGCCTGATTGCACACCTGGAAATTCAATCAACCATGAAGCCCATTGGGACTTGGTTCGACCCTGTTTTCTCAGAGAAGTTGCGCCAGGGTATCCATGCGAAAGCCGGCTCACAGTTAAAGACACCAAAAGGGTCATCGAAACCACAGAAGAACAAGTATTTTGACAGGTAAAGACACAATACGATTACTGCAAAGTTTTACAGCGCATGAGCGCACATCACAGGCATAGTATCAAAATACGGCTAAGTTATTACAATACTGTGCCCCAAGGGCCAAATAAGACAAGTTTTTAGGCAGACGCAGCTGCTGGGCAAATGTTTAAGAGCCGGCCTCAGGCGCCGGGTTAGTAGAAGGAGTGGTGGCTGGAGTATCATCTTTGGCGCTGGCCGAGTCTTCTTTTGCCGGCTCTGTTTCTGCTCCCGGGTCTTGGGGGCTTCATTTGTGCGCCAGGTGACAAGTTGAAGAGATTGGAAATATCCTTCTTCATCGTCTTCTACGGCCGCACGTGAAGGAGGAGGCACAGTTGGAGTTGTTGAGCTTGGGGCTGCAGAGGAGCTGGAAACATTTTGCTCTGTCGCAAGGAAATCCTTATAACTTTGCAGGAGGTTGATGCGCTGAGGTTCATCCTCCACAATCTCTTTATTAGCTTCATTATAGCCATATTGGATGCTGTTGAGCTTCAGAGCGTTGGCAATTTGGGTGGCTGCGACCCGGGTCTGCTTCACAACCCGGCCGTAGGCCTTCCTGTCGAAGGCAGTTCCATCTGCATTGTACTCTGGAAACCCTGAAGCAAGTTTAGCCGGGTCAAGACTGGGATAGTAGGCCTTAGCTAAGGCTAGGCTGCGCATTGCGCCGGCTCTGCAAGCAGATTTCTTCAATAACTGAATCCAGCCTGGCATTGTGGATAAGTGACCCAGCACTTCAGTATAAGTGCTGGGCGGGTTCTCCCAGTTCCTGGCGGCCTTGATCACCTCACAGCTTCCAAAGTATAACTGGCGAACCAGTGTATACATGCATTTTATCTTCTCAGCTGCGGTTTTGCGGACGTTTCCGTCACGTGAACCTGTATTCAAGAAATAGAAGTTGGAGTTAGTTCACATTCCGGGTCTGGTTAGACAAATATTACAAGGTTTCAAAGTTTTGTGCTTACCAACAAGTGAAGTAACCATGGAGGTGATCATCTTTTTTAGGCAGGCAAGCTCATTGGTGGCTGAGTCCAACTTCTGTTGGAGGTTGGTCAGCTGCTCTTGAAAGTTATCCTCATGCTCTTGCATGTTCCGCGTCAAGTCAGAATTTTCTTGCGTCAAGGCAGTTATTTTTTCTTCAAGGGCCTGAATTTTGTTCGTATCTTCAGTCCGGGTCTCAGTTTCAGCTTTCAAGGCTCCTTGGAGCCGGGCCACTTCTTCGTTGGCTTTGTTAACATGCTCCTGTTACACAAAAAAGAGAGCAGTTCAGAGTTTTTTCTAAAGTTTCAAGTTTATAAGTGAAAAGTGCAGTCCCAGGTTGCTGCGGGCAGCTAACCCGGCACTTGGGGGCTACAGTCTTTAAAAGTTGTTTTTCGCAGTTTGATTGTGACGAAGGAAAAGTGATTTCAAGACCCGGCTTGTTGTAAACATACAACCCGGGCCTTGGGGGCTACAGGTTGAAGTTTTTTGGTAAGTTATTATTTTTTCAAGCACCAAGTCCATCAACAAGTGATAGTCTTGGAGCTTGGGGGCTAGTAAGGTTATAGTTATGCAAAAGATAAAAGGTCAAGCAAAGATAAAAGAGTACCTGGTATCGTTTTTGAAGTAGAGAAACAAGTTCAGTTTCCAAATTCTTGTGATGAGCAAGGCGAGAGAAATACTCCTCGCATAGTGCAGGTGTGGACATGGAATCCAAGGTCGCCAAATCTAAAGAAGAAACCGGGTCCTTGCCCTTGGCAGAGGGATCTACTTTGACTTCAGGAGCAACAATCTTTGCAAGAACTTGAGAGACACCAGGAGCTGGGCCTTGATGAGACCCGGTGATTAGAACTTCTGGTTCAACTTCTTTTGTACCAGAGCCATGCCCGGGTGAGGGAGTGTTCTTTGTTGGCTCTGGAGCAGGTGCAGGGGGACTTGGTGGTGATGCTACCACATTTTCGGCGCCAGATTCTTCCTTCTGGACCGGCTCCTCAATTTGTACCTCCATTACAGAGGGTTCAGCAGTTGTGTGTTGAGGAGAGGCAGCGGGAGAAGATTCCGGGTCTTCTTCTTCTTCCACAATTGCCTTAGCGCTGAAACAAAAGAAAAGCAGTTAGTCATAGTAAAGATTGCAAAGTACTGAAAAAAAGGAAGAGATAGTGAAGCATTTCTAACCCGGCATTGATGTGGAAATCCTCGGGCGTGCTAACCGCGTCCGAGGAAGAAGTATCTGATAAACCAGAGCGTTTAGGGACCCGGATTTTTCCAGCTAAAGGATACTTTGAGCTGGGCGTCTTCTGGATGGATTTGGCCCAGCTTGATAAAGATTGTTGAGGGATACCTGAGCTCAAGGATACGTGGGCTGAAGAGACCGGGTCCGCGGTCTCTTGTTTGCCTTGGCCTCCTTCTCAAGCTCCTTCTCCTGTGTTGGTACTTGAGTTTGAGATGAGTTCGTTGTACAAGTTGAAAAACGAGAAATTGGCACCTTTGCAATGGCGGCTCGGGTCCGTTTTTGTGGAGTGGGTGCAGCAGTTTCAGGACCCGGCAATACGTCCGGAGCCGGGTCATTGGGGCCTGGAATGAGAAGAGCCGAGTTATCAGTAGAAGTGTCCTTTTTGGGGACTTCGGTGTTAATCAGCTCGAGGAAGAGCCGGCCTATGGAGTCTGGCTCACCTTCTTCTTCTTCCTCTTGATCGTCACTTTCTGTGTCCTCTTCAGTAGAGGATGTAGGGGTGAAATCTGCGCTCCACCATTTGGAGTCCTGGAAAAAGAAATATCAATAACAGTTTGCAAGAAGTACCGGGTTATAGTTTACAGAAACAATTAAGGGCAAGTTTTTTACCGTAGGAGGCTTGTTTTTGGCACTATATGGGGCGAGCCCGTCCATAGCAATATCGGTCTTCTTTTCGCCAAGGAGCCTCTTGGCGTTCTTCACGATTTGGTCATCCAGCAGAGTGATCTCTGAATAACGCATGTCGTCAGTGGTCTCTTCCGTATATTCATGGAAGAGCCGGTTTCTGATGCTGAGGGGCTGGATGAACCAGCCGATCCAGCATTTGACCAGGTCAGTCCCCCTGAGTCCATGTGCGAGCAGGGCTTTGGCCCGGCGGAGCGTGGGCTCGAGTTTGACCCGGTCTGCGTCTGGGGCATAGCTGTTCATCTTTGCTTCGTAGGTCATGCCAGAGTTCAGAAAAGCCGGGTAACGAGCATCATCTGACTCGGGTGAAGTGTCTTTGAAATAGAAATAAGTGTTTTGCCATCCCTTTGGATGGCTGGCGAGAGCAAGAGCCGGGAAATCACATACCCGCCGGCGCTGGATCGCCACTCCACCGTAAGGGCCAAGGTTGTCTTTGCGGGATGGGTTGCAGTAGAAAAATTCTAGGAAAAGTTCAATGCTGGGGGCAATTTGCAAGTAATCCTCGCAGAAAACTACAAAGTTGCTTATGTTGAGAATGGAGTTGGGGCCTATGTCTTGTGGCCTAAGACCGTAGTATTTTAAGACCCGGCGAAAAAACAGGGAACCCGGTGGGCGGAAACCACGCAGGACATGATCTAAGAAGGCTACCACTTCACCTTCCTTGGGGTTTGGGCGGATCTCCTCCCCAGGGGCGCGCCACTGGATCTCCTCCTGAGGTGGGAGTTCACCCCGGTTCACGAAAGACTGAAGCGTGGTCTTGGTTGCGCTGGACCGTGTCCAGTTCACAGGAGCGGTTGCGGGCGCACCGCTAGATCCGCCCTTTGCGGAGCTGGGAGGTTTCTTTGCAAGAGATTTTGCAGCTTTGGGCCCTCCTGCCATCTTCTTCTCCTTCACCATGGCTGGAGATCAACGAGGTGCCTAAGCGGCAACAATGGCGAAGAATGATGAACATGATAAGAACCCTAGCTCAGATGCAAATGTGGGTAGAGGAGTGCAGATTGAATCTAGACAAAATGAGGAGCGGAATCGGATGCGCAGCACAAGTAAAAACAAAGATTGGAGTTACCTTGGAGATTAGTTGAAGTTGGAGAGCTCGATTCGAGATCGGATCCGCGGCTGCTACAGTGCTTGCGCGAAGTTGGAGATGAGTTTGAGAATGGGGAAAATGACTGCGCGAGGTCGTGGTCAGATATTTATAACCGCGGTGAAAACCCTAGGGGTAACATGGTAAAAATGAGTGGATAAGATAAGCATCTTCTCCGGGAAGTCAGCGACAATTAGACAGGACAAAAAGAATATTCCTTGACTCATTTATGGTGTCTCAGTGAGATGGCCGAGCAGAAATTTTCGCTAAGTGTTGGGTGTGAAACCCGGAGATACACGGTGTAGAATGAGAAAGCCGGGTCATGAGATAACCCGCCAAGAAGAGCTGGCTTAACAAGACAGAGGGAAATGAAACTTGATATCTTGTACATATTTATTATCTTTGTATTTCAGGTGATTAACCAGGCAAGCCAGAACACCAGCATTGGTCAAGAAACAAACAACGCAAGATAGAAGCAAAGCGTGGCAATCTGGTTACCTGGTTAACCTGGGGGCTACTGATGGGGGGATAATAACCCGGTAGGCCCATGAAGAGGAAAACATGACCCGCCAGGCAGGAGGCCCGGCGAAGCCAGTTAACCCTCAGCATAGGCCGGGTTATGGTGCTGGGCCGGTATCTTGGCGATGACCCGGCTATTCATGAAGAGTATTCCAGAAGGTCCAGAGGCGGTTCAAGAGGCGGTTCTATACTTGGAATACACGAAGGATAAAGGAGTAGTAGTAGGACTCAGAGTTCGGGTAGAACCCGGCTTATCATGTACGCGACCAGGAGGCCCGGTATCTATATAAACCGGCTCCAGGCCCTTAGACAAGGAGGACCTTTTCGTAACCCCAAGCTTTAGGCGAGAGACATACAATCCTTGTAACCTAGATCGAGATCCGGCTCTGTTGTAGTAGCCGGGTTATCGAGACAGAGATCGAGATTAATAATAAGATAGCAGGAAGTAGGTCTTTATCTCCAATGGAGAGGCCGAACCTGGGTAAACCTTTGTCCCCTGCCGTGCTAAACAAACATCCAGACACCAGAGTCGCCTTGCCCAAAAGTTTAAGCTACCCTCAAGTAGCATCTGCCGTGTTTTCTACCCCACGACACTAACCCTTATATATGTAGGTGCCACCAATCTTGGAAGTTGTTGGAGAAAAAAGGGGTGAATTTGAGCTTGGGAGAGCAAAGAGAGAGGAAAAATGGATTTGAATTCGAGCTCAAAATGGAGTTGGCTCGGGGTGGAAGAAGGGTTATAATGCCCGAGACCTTTAGTACCGGTTGTTATTACCAACCGGTACTAAAGGTCTCGCCGTGGGGCCACCAACCGCGGCCGCATGTGCCGCGGGGCCTCCAACTCTTTAGTACCGGTTGTTATTAGCAACCGGTACTAAAGGGTAGCCTTTAGTACCGGTTGCTAAGACCAACCGGTACTAAAGGTCCTCGCCGCGCTGCCGTTGCTGGCACACGAACGCAACCGGTGCTAATGCCCCCTTTAGTACCGGTTTTTGTACAACCGGTACTAAAGGGGGCGCACCGTTGCCCCCTTTTCTACTAGTGTGTGTGGTATGAGACTTTATGGATTTCATAATTCCTATGGTTGAGATGATATTGTATTATGGTCTATTATTGTGCATTGGCCTCTATATCATATTATTATGCACAAGGTATGGTTCCTTTTCATCTCAACCCTCTCTCATGATATGTCTCAATTTGTTGAAATTTATCTTGTTCCATTTATTACTTTTGAGTTACCTCTCTTCTACATGTTGAGCATTTGTATTCCAATGCAAATTTCTCACATGCACACATGTAGGGGGAGCTTCTCTAATCTTTTATGGAACATGTCGATATTATTGTTTATGCTATGTTGCAAATCCTATTGTTGTCATCTAACACAAAAAGGGGAGATTGAAAGGACATATTTTATGTCCCCCATGTTTTGTGTGTTAGGCAACAACACTAGGAACTATTTAATATGATGTTAAGTGGTGCAGGAATGAAAAGATATATTTACACTTTGCATCGAAACAATTATCGAAGAAAAATGGAGTTTGCAGTTTGTCTGCCCAGGCCGGAGTTTCCGGCCTGAGGGTGCTCAGGGGCCGGAGTTTTCGGCCCATCGAGCTTTGGAGCAAAGAAGCTCCTCACGGCGGCAGTCGCTGTTTCGAGGCCGAAGTTGGTTTGGAGTTTCCCCGGAGTTTCCGGCCGAGGCCGGAGTTTCCGCCCTCAGGGGCCGGAGTTTCCGGCCCATCTGGAATTGATGCGAAGAGAGCAGCGCGTCGGCACTCGCTGCATCGACCCCGGAGTTACCCCGGAGTTTCCGGTTGAAGGCCAGAGTTTCCGCCCCAGTCAGTGCAGAGTTTTCGCCCTGGCCGGAGTTTCCGGCCTCCGAGACCGGAAACTCCGGTCTAAGTGGACTGCAACGGCTAATTTTCTGGGAGGGGTATAAATACCCCTCCACCTACCTCCAGCCAACTTGCTCATCCAGAATTGAAGTCCACCATTATTGCAAGCTCAAGAATCACTAGATCTCCCAATCCCTCCACCCAAACTCGTTGATCTTTGGAGGATTGAAGGAGAAGGCCCGGATCTACTACTTCACCAAAGCGTTCTTCATTTCCCCCTCATTCACTTGAGGGAGTCGAGCCTAGGGTTTCCACTAGGAAAACCTAGGTATCTTGTTGTACTTACTTGCTTGTTACTTTTGTGTAGCAGGTGTTGTGGTGCTTGGGAGCCCCCAATCCTTTTGTGGGTTGAGCCTCAAGTTGTTGTAAGGGCTCCGGATTCCGCCTTGAAGGATTCCGGTAGTGGAAGGTGAACCGAGCTTTTGGGCAAGGTTCATCGGAGAATAGGGTGAGGCCATTTGTGGCGTTTGAGTTTGAAACTCACACCCCTCCAACGAGACGTACTTCCCTATAAGGGAGGAACTCGGGAATACATCCTTGTCTCCGCGTGCTTCCCGTTCGGTTACTCCTTACTCGCTAGCTCTTACTTGTATCGTGCCTAGTCTAGTATTAACTTGTCATATAGGTAAATTCACCGTAGTTGCATATATAGAGAATTTACCTTTGTGTCAAGCCTAAACTCGAAAAAGAGCTAAAAATTGAGTAGCACCTATTCACCCCCCTCTAGGTGGCCATACGAATCCTTTCAAAGTTTGCCTGGGTGCTATTTTGGCCAGCCGGTACTACCGGACGGAGTCTGGTACTACCGGGCTGCACGTTTTTCATCTCCAACGGGCAGAAAACACCTACCTCCAGCTCTTTAGCTCGCCCAAAATCAGTTGACCTCCATTGTTGCAAGCTCAAATCTTTGATTACTCCCAATTCCTCCACCCAAACTCGCTGATGTTTGGAGGATTGAAGGAGAAGACTCGGATCTACATCTTGACCAAGCAGATTTTCATTTGACCCTCATTCACTTGAGGGCCCCTTTGCTAGGGTTTCCATTGGGAAAACCTAGCTCATTGTTATTCTTACTTGATTGTCTTTGTGACAGATTGTAGCTGTTCGGGAGCCCCCAATCCAGTTGAGTGTTGTGCCCCGGATTGTTGTTGTAAAGGCTCCGGACTCCGCCTTGAAGGTTTCCGATAGTTGAAGGTGAACCAAACCTTTGTGGTCCGGTTCATCGGAGAAGAAGGTGAAGCCTTTGTGGCTGTTGAACAATTGTGTTGGTTCACACCTCTCCAACGAGACGTACTCCCCTAAAAAGGAGGAACTCAGGAATTCATCCGTATCTCCGCGTGCTTTCACTTCGGTTATCTCTATCCTTATTTACCGTGTTTACTTCGTGTATCTTGCTTAGTTGCTAGCTTGTCATATAGGTAATTTTACCGTAGTTGCATATCTCGAGAATTTACCTTTTGTGTCATGCCTAATTTGAAAAAGTACTAAAATTAAAGTAGCACCTATTCACCCCCCTCCAGGTGTCAGACGATCCTTTCAGCAGGCCGATAAGATTTTTGGGGAGCGTCTCGCGCGACAACTCGCTTTCGTTCGACTACAGTTGTGGCAACCTTTCTTCTGCATCATCGTGACCACCATGGCCAACGACAACGAAGATATGGTGGGGACCATCCAGGTCGAACATGTGTGTGCTACTTCTATCTCTATTTGCACTAATACTAGTCCATATACAAATCTGCTAGATATGCCTGTTTGACATACGTGGTTAGATCTACTAGTGCATTTGCGACGTTACTTGCGATGTTAACCCCATGCGGGAAATTGCTTAATATATTCCAACATCTTATTGCAAAGTTCAAAAAGGTACAAAATAAACAAACCCGAGTCCACGTGCCTCTCAACAATATCTCCACCAGACTATCACTAACCTTTATGGTAATAGACAAAAACATAGAGAAACTACACAATTTTAGGCAAAGTCTTCAGGAAAGAAAAACCGCACGTGCGTCGATAATGATGAGTCCTACCAAAGGTCGAGCGTGGGATTTTCTTCCTCAAATACGAGATTCGACCCACCACCTCTGGCAAGGGAACGATGCAAGTGCGCGCCAACATTGCCAAAAATATATTCGCCGAAGTGTGTAAACTCGATGTTGACGCTTGTATCATGATCACATGTCCGGCCAACGACTCATCGCTAGCCAGATGCCGCTGTAGCAGGAACTGGAGGTCGATGACATCCCATACCGCCACGCCTCCAGGCACTGTCGCCCCACCTTCGATCGAGTAAGAACAAACATGACTTGATATCCATGAAGAGAAGTCATACCTAGCACCTGCCAGGATCGTGCATAAAATATCCGAATGTACACATAATGTTTTATGTGTAATTATTTGATATTTTTAAATCCGGTTTTTGAGTTGTTGGTGTGAAATTCACTTTGGCACCCGAGCTCACATGCTCCTGTTATGTTAAACCAAATTAAAAAAAATAGTAAAACTTTTTAAAAAAATTGAAAAAATGGAGGTGAACACATACCAATGTCCAACATACGTGCAAATTTTTATGATGAAATGACATTTGGTATGCCCTGTACAAAAAAGACAAATCCATGGTAAGAAATGCAATTTCAAAAACATACTTTTAGGGCTCTGATTTTGTTATTTTTGCACAGAGCAGAATACATGACATTTCATCACGAAAATTGGCACGTTTTTAGAAAACATGTATATGTTCATCACCAAAAAAATTCGGAATTTTTTGAAATGCTTTACTATTTTTTTAATTTGGTTTAACATAACAGGAGCATAATAACAGGAGCATATGAGATCGGGTGCCAAAATGCATTTCACTGTTTTTTCTCCAGAAGTTGTTATGTGCAAAATATCTGTTCGTCGGAGTTCCCCTCTATCACCCCGTCGTTAGGGTTCCGGCGAGTCCGCATGGCCGGTCGTCACCGTAACCCGTTGCCCTCCTCCTTTTCCCGCGGCGCCGGCGGCGGGAACCACCCGCACCCTCCTCCGCTACATCACCCCCACCTCCCGCCTCACCACCTAGAGGAATTCCGGGAGCCGCCGCGCCTGCCCCTGCACCACCTCGATGACTTCCGAGACCCGCGCCGCCCGCCACCTGGTCACCCCGACAGCTTCCGCGAGCATCCTCCGCCCCCTCGCCACCACTTCGAGGGCCACGGCGTCGGGGCCCTGCCCCCCGCGTCGCACATGGCCGCTGCGCTGGAGGAGCGTATCGGCGCGGAGATCGAGGAGGCGCACGCTCTCCTCGGGCAGAACCAGCGGCTCGCTACGACGCACGTCGCGCTCATGCAGGAGGTCTCCGCCGTGCGGCACGAGCTTGGCCACACGGCTCGCGCCACCGGCGCTGCCCAGCAAGAGGGAGATCTCCGTATTCGTGAGGTGTGGATGCTCTCCCCATATGCGTTAATTCATGAATCTACTCTCTGTGCAGCGTAAATTTAGTGCAAATGTACTCATCCTTTCTTGAAGCAAACTGCATTATTTAACCCATAACAAGAAGCTCCACAAAGCCTTGAGTCTGTATGATGCGTCTTTGGTGTTGCATAGAGTCCTAAATTCGTCCTAGCGTTGCACATTCAGGGATATGTTTGACCTTTTTTACAAGTAATTTGTGATGCATACGGTCTATTTTTAACTGTCATGCACATTCTAATTTAACATCACCTATTTTATACTATAATTCTCCGTCATCTGTTAATTTTACATATGGCAAATAGATGGTGTAATGGACAAGCTGAAAAGAGTTCGAAAAGTGGCACCCATTGGTGCCCTAGAATGCCAGTCGTGTGGAAATGAGACAAACATGTCCAGGAGACAGTATTATACCATATTTGGCTTCCTGCACCAGTATCTGCTGCAGATGAGAGAAAAGATAGCAACACTGAAAATGAATCAGCGCGCTTCATTTTCCTTATAGGATTGGGCAAAAGCAAGGAAAGCCACTCTCGGCCCACATTTTGTTTCCCTTGGTAGTCTAGGGTTAGTCTCCTCCTTTATCCACCCCATTTTCTTCCCATCCTCCCTTCTGTTGATGATGCTTGGTTCTTGGGGCACTAGTGTTATCTGTTATGATAGTAGAGGTATGCGAGATTCAAGAAACCACTGATCTAGAATCCTGGTTTTGTATTTCCCTCGTGTGGGATGTCAAATTGGCGCCAGTTTTGAGATGGGATAAGCTTTGCTGCTTTCCACTGGACTCCTGTCGAGTGGAATTCATTCAGCAGAGTGTGGGGTATCGCGGTCGTTCTTGCTGTGCCAGATATCTAAGTGATAACGTGAGGTTTGGATATAACCCGAGTAACTGCTGCCTCTGCCCCTATAGAGAACCTAAAGCCTTCCATACTCGAACTCTTTGCCCATAAGATGATATTTACGAGCATGAGATTTCGCTGCTTCAGCTTGAATTATGTAACTTCTATAACATGTTTGCATTGAGTTTTATATAAAATTACATAGATACTTCGTTCCTTGAAATTTTACACGTGCTCGTTTCTAATATTTCCCCAATCCCACTCCTCTTGTTTATCAAGCCGCACAGTCCATTGCACATATTTCAGTTACAAAATTGACCTAAGTTTTTACCCTTTTTCAGTTTGTGCATTTTGCATGACATGTTACACTACTGCATCAGTTACTGGTTTGAAACTGTATAACCCGCAATAGTTTTTGTTCCCAAGATACCCTATTATATGGTAGTGTTATAAAATATATTCCAACTTTGCACGTCAATATTAAATTCACTTCTCTTTGAGTGTATTCTGCCCGAGTGAGTTTATTAGGTTACTTTTGTCATGTAACTTTTTTACCTGTTCTTTGTGTTATAGACATATGAGAGGTTAATGAAAATGGAAGCAGAACTCCGAGCAGTAGAGGAGATGCGAGCGGAACTTGCGCATGTTCGTATGGACATTCAACAGCTGGGTGCAGCAAGGCAGGAACTCATGGGTCAGATCCAGGGATACACACAAGATTTGGCTCGTTCAGCAGTGGAGTTGCAGCAGGTGGCTGCAGTAAAAGCTGAGACCCAAGAACTCAGGCATGAAACACAACATTTAAGGTTGGTCCCTCTTAATCTTGTGTACTCTCTCCTTTTGAAAACATAGTGCCTATACTTTTTCATTATTTTTAAATACAACACATTCATAATCTAGCAATGTTTTCCTCCGCCTCTCAGCTCTAACAGACATTCTCTTGGTCCTATAGTGGTATAGCCTCCTATTGTATGCCAGATGAAAGTACACCTGCCAAATTGAAATGACGTTTTTTATGGATAGGGTCCACCCCCAAAATTGTCTAGAAGTCCACTTAACCCCTTGGGCTACCCCTGAACTTTAAATACTGGAATCCCTAACCCCCTATAGTAATTTTGAAAGTGGTTTCACCACTGTGGATATGAACCGGCATATCTGCTAGAAAAAGGCCGCACTAGGAAAATTTCTCTATCCCGTCTATCTTTAGAACACATGTGTCTGTCAGCTGAGAAAAATGCTTGAGCACCGGCTCCGCCCACCACCTACGTGGGTTCTGGGTCTGCCTCTGCTTGGATCTTTTCAAGCCAACATGTCAGTCACAGTGTGTCCACTGGCAAAACTGTCTCCAAAACCACCCTGGGGGCTAAGTGCTCTGTTATTAGAAGCCCAGGGTGAAGAATTTCCAGCTTTGTTGTTCTGGGGGTTAAGTGGTTTATTTTGAAGCCCTTGGGGAAAAGTGGGTTTATTCAGTTCAAACTGAAGTGATATGTTACGGGACTCAGCTGAATCTTAAAGAGGCCTCAATCTTAAATGCCCATGAAGTAACACAGAGAAAGGTGAAGTTACGAGAAAATCTTTGGTTTATTCTGCACTTACTTATTAATTGACTTGCAGATCTGGTATCGAGCTTGAGAAGAAAGGATATGCAGAGAGTTATGAGCAGGGGCAAGAGATGCAGAAGAAATTGGTTTCAGTTGCTTCTGAAGTGGAGAAACTTCGTGCTGAGGTTGCTAATGCCGAAAAGAGGTCACGAGCTGCTGTGTCTGCAGGCAATCAAGGTTTGTTTTTCCATTAGATTGCTTTTTGCTCCAGATAGTAGTTCTGCTACTTATATGTACCGCTAAGGGTCAGGGTATTAACAACAAAACTAGCTAAGTATGAATTATTAAGATGATGCAAATGGACACGCTAAATAAATTTCTATCTGCAGCTAAAATGCTTGACAAAACTACTGTGCTAACCACAACCTTAAACGTTGTACATTTTTGGGGCTGTTCAGTTAGAGGCATAATAAATTAATAAGCGAGGCTAACTATATACTTCAATTTTTGTGTACGTCAAATGTGGATTATACTTAATGGTGCACCCATCTTGCAGGTTATGCTGGAAGCTATGGAAATCCAAATGCTAATTACCCTGTAAATCCTTACAATGCTGGATACAACATGAATCAAGTATGTCTTTTGCTTTGTTTTTTTAAGAAGCCATCTTCACATTTTCTTTTGTATCCGTATATCAATCTGCTTCTCAAAACACATATTTGTTTCAGGCAAATGCTACTGATTCTGGTCCCCAGTATGGAGCTCCTTCAGCCCAGGGTTCCTGGGGTGTCTATGACATGCAAAGAGGTCCAGGACGGAGATAAATACCGACATCATTTTTTTCTGGTGCTGTTGGTGAAATACAGAACATGGATTTCTGGCACAACCTAGTGATTTCTGTGTAATGTTGGTTTATTATCTGTCAGATATGAATGGTGTATTTGTTACCCCAAATATCAGCTATATATAAGTCTAGTGCATTTACAGCAATAAACTTTTAAAGCTATTATGATGCTCCAAAATTGCATTTTGTGCACATTTACCTTTCCACTTAAACGCTTATCATTACTTTCTTTAGAAGCATCTTTTCCCAGTGTCTTCATTTCTTTTTATCTGACATATTAGATTAGTCATGAAACAAGAATCTGGGTGAATATTTGATCCATTCTCTTATTGTGTATTGACAGTTGACACTCAAATGCATCATTTTTGTTTTTTCTACCGAGAGATAATATCCTCTATAACCACATAGGAGCCCCACACCAGAGAGTGGACTAATGACTCCGAGCTACATGGAGCCCAATTTTTGAAAAAAAATCGAAATCGGCACTTTTGAGTTTCCAAAAACCGTGAAATAATTCTCAGATGTAGATAATATCGAGATATACAAGAGTGTAAAATTTTAAATCGAAATACATTGTATTGTGGGATGGGAAAAAATGACAAATGAGCGGTGAATAGTACCTAGTTTCAAAATTTTGAAATTGTTTCTGATTTGTCTTTTTTTGTGCAGCCTGAAATATAACTAATTTTGAGTTGAAATTTTGCATGTTTGTAGATCTTGATACTATCTTCATATGGAAATGTTTTCAAGATTTTTGGAAACTCAAAAGTGCTGATTTTGATTTTTTTTCTTCAAAAACAAACTCCATGTAGCTCAGGAGTCATTTACAGTTCCCGCCCCACACTATTGATATTTACTCAGTCACTCTAGATCATATACTCCTTAGTACTTATCTTTTTTCATATCGAATCAATTTCAAAGCCAACATATAATATATGTCCATATTACATCAGTATTTACAAATTTTGATTTAGGATAAAGTCTGTTGGTCTGATTTTCAAACGGAGTGAGTAGATTTACGATGGTGGTAAAAGGAGGAGTTGGTGCACATCTGATTCCGCTGAAGGAATAGTATAATCACCGTCGCCATCGCCGTCAGCTTGTTTGTTCGGCTTCACAGAAGAACCCAAATGCTAACTTGCAACCACTCCGCAGTCCGCACCCAATTTTTTTCGCATCGTCTTCCTCTTCTTCGCTTCTTCCACCTTCCTTGGATCCTTCGCCTTCCCTTCCTACCCCAGCCGACCGGCCACCACCTCCGTTTCAGTTGGTGCCTTGGGCTTGCTTCTTTCCATGGACCAGACAAACGCCGCGGTCGCCGCGGCTGTCCCGCCGCCGGTGCCCACGGCGGCTCCCGTCGTCCCGGTCGATCTCACGGTCGTCAAGAAGCGCCTCGGTGGCGGCGGCGACATGGCGGTGCACGACTCATCTGGCGCGCTCGCGTTCCGCGTCACGGCGGCGGACGATGGTGGCAGGGGCAGGGCGCTCCTCGACGCCTCCGGCAGCACTCTGGTCACCGTCAGGAGCAGCGAGGTGATGATTCCAGCTTGGGAGTTTCATTTGGCTTGTTCCGTCATGAATAAAGTTAACTTGGCTTCTTAATTTGCTCAGTTCTGGGCTTGCTTAGAAAAAAAAAATCTAAGCTGGGTGTTTCGGCCCCAATTATGCTCTAGTACGCAATACACTGTACTGCTAATGAAATACTACCAGTTTAACAGACAGGTGACAGACAAAAAAATAACACTAAGCATGCTAGAAATCTGCTATAACAACAGGCGACCCCCATGTAATATTGATGTGCTTTTATGGGTTGCACTTTGTTCGAGCTCTCTCAAGTCTGGACATGATGCTACATTTTTTGACGGTAAATAGCAGGAGCTCTTCCTATGTATTATTAGAAGAAGAATTGATCCAGTTAATCAGGGAAACCGGACCCAAAAACCATACAAAACGCGTTTAAAAAATCACACACTCTAACTCATGGAACGTCGTCTGTACCTGAGACAAGTGAACCTAGACCCAAACTAACAGGCCACACCTCATACCCAACTAAGAGAAACTCTCCAAACACACACAACCTCTCACCGCTAGAGATGCACCGGTGTGCATCCTCTACACATAAGAGATCAAGCATTACTCGCCACTAACTCTCGAACCGCCTCCAACACCTGCGGTGTGCGCTGCTTCTTCTCGTACAACTGCAAAAAAACTTGCATCTTCTTCTCGATGGCTTCGTCGGTGGCTTTCTCTTTGCTCTTGAGTTTTGGGAATTCTCCAAAAGCCTCCGCCCGCCTAAACTCGGTGCGCTTGGCTGCTGGAATGACACAATCTTTATTCTTCTTGTCCAACCGGATGCTTCGTCTCTCGGCCAAAGAGGGAACATCCAACCGAAGCTGCTTGTCCTTGGGCATGTCAACAATCTCACGACAGAGCTCCATCATCAAAGAAGGCAAGGTCTTCTCCTGTGGCTCAATCGCGTCATACTGAGCCATCACCTTCGCGATCTTCTCCTCCGGGCTAGGGGTATCAGAACCCCCCAACTCCTTCAATGCCAAAGTCATCTCCACTCCAAGATCCTTCATCGGGGGCCCCTGCATCACCGAGGAGACATGCTCCGAAGCAGCAATAGGCGTGGGGGTGGAGTCCAGGGCAAGCGGCGACGCTGAAAGGCTCACACTCCTGGGAGAGTAGCAACCAAAGCGCTCGATCCCTCCGTCTGCGCAATCAGCATTGCCCCAGTGCTCAGAGATGGTGTTGGCTCCACCTGCACCACAGCCGGCGGCAGGGACAGCCTCTCGAGAGCAGCCTCCGCCCGCTCCAGCAAGCTCCCAACACGCTCCATCAATCCCTGCACAGATTCCTGCATCTTGAGCTGAGCCACGACCATCTCATCAAGTTGAGACGCGACCAAGCCTCGCAGCTCTACCCGCATCAGCTTCGCCTGCTCCTGCTCAGCCCGCAACAGCGCCGCCTGCTCCTCGAGGATGTGCAGCATGTCGGACGGAGCTGCCGGGCTAGCAGGCGCAGAGCAGTCCATCTCCGGGGTTGCGGACGCCGAGATCGCTGCTGGCTGCGCACGAGATGGGGACCCCTTGTCCCCAAGCTTGGGAGGGGGGGGGGGGGGGCGGCAACAGCGGCCCAGGAGCGGTCCAAAGGGCGGCGAGGACCGGAAGCCGGCAACATGGAGGCAGGGTGCGCGTGGCTGTTCTTCTTGCCCTGCACGCAGTCGCGCTCACGGTGGCCAGAGCAGCGGCAGGCGAGGCAGCGGATGTCGCCGTCGCAGTCGGCCACACGATGGCCGGGCTCAAGGCAACGGAAGCAGCAACCCCGCACCCGTCGCCTGAAAGCCGCGACACGCTCCTCACGCCCACGAGGAGGAGAGGTGGGCGGTAGGCTCCGTGGGAGGCGCTTCTTCTCGCGAACCTTCTGCCAGGCAGGCCCATCACCGTCCCCCTCCGGCGCCGAAAACGGTATCTCCAGACCCTGCTGCTTGAGCTCGGGCGGCGGCCGAACAGGAGGAGGCTGCGGGTGGGGAACGGCCGGCACGGGCGTGTCCAACTCCGACGGGTCCAGCGGAGACCCGAGCCCATGCGTCGCCTCCGACTCCACCAGCCCGTCAGCCATGGTGCCGAGGTCGCCGACGACCACCGAACGGAGCTTGGGGCGCGGCGGCTCCGGGGGGAGCAGCACCACGCGAGGTGAGAAGCCGGCCGGGACGACAGCCGGCGGGGGCGGGGGCATCTGGTGAGGGCGCAGCGAGACCGCGGTCGACGGCGCCGGAGCGGCGGACGCCGGGAGGGGCCGATGGTGGGTGGGGGGGCTTCACGTCCGGCAGGGTCCTGCTTGCGGGAGGCGAGCGCAGCCGCGGCGAGGGCGGCGGCGGGAGCAGGGGCTGTGGGCGGCGGGGCCAGAGTGGCCGCCTTCGCGGGCATGCGGCCGTCGGGGGCGACAGCGACACGGCGTCAGCAAGAGGAGCCACTACATACCAGTAGTATGGGAGGGAAGAGGGCGCCGAGGCAAGGCCGGATCTGCTCGCGGTGGTCAGAGAGGACGCCGGTGGGAAGAGATCAAGCCGGCGGCGGCGCAAGCTTGGCCCTGGACGCCATGGTCGCGAATTGTGATGTTATTCTAGGAGGCTTGTAATGGTTGTATGATGCTACATTTGTAATGCTCTCGTTAATAGTTCTTCATATATCTGTGGTTGAGCATAATGCATACTGTATAGTGTAAACTAAGTGGCACACTCTTTTCTAGGATGTGTGGCATGCATTCAGAGGAATTGGTTCGGAACAGAAAGACGTCATTTTTTCAGCAAAGGTAATGTGTGCTTCCTCAAAACGAAAGGAGGTACATGTCCTTCTCCCGCCGAGAAGCGCATTCGAAGATCCAAAACCAAACTATATGCTCGTGGGAAATCCATTTCAAAGAGCATGCACAATTATAAAGGGTAACTCCATTGTTGCTCAGGTGATAGTGATACCTTTTACAATCAGGGTTATGATTAGTACCTGCTGTCTAGTGTAGTAGGTTCTTTGGACTGTCTCTAAAACTTTCAATCATTTTTTGTGCAGGCGAACCTCCCTTACAAACTAAACAAGGCCGTCTATTCAAGGCGCAAGTTTAGAGTAACCATTTACCCAGGAAATGATAACATTCTGATCATGGCAATGATTATGACCTTCCTTGTACAAAATAACAGAAATGATGAGTACCCACATTGCTTTCAGTAATTCAGAGGATGATTCAGTTCATTCGTCTCTCACTGACCAATTGCTCTTACCGAACAGATGACATTGTGAATATTTTTTTTGTCGTTCATGTCAGATTATTTTCTTGGCTATTTCTGATATTATAAATGAGCAAGAGGTTAATTGTTCTAGCAAAGGAGTACAATTCTCTCAGGTCATTTATTTTCTTGTACAAAATATAAGGATGGATCATGGAAGAGCAGGAGAAAGGAAACGGTCTGGAACTGTAGATGGAAGGGGTATGCCATAAGACAAAATTTGTGTCAGCCGCATGCGTTGGTGAATTAGGCAATGTTAACTGTGGTTGGAAGGGTTATGGCATAGTACTAAATTTCGGTGTAACGTTGATTCATGATCTTTCAGATAGGAATCAATGAATGTTGTATTTGTTGGCCCTAGTCTTAGTTATATACACAGGTGTGGTGCTTGTTATAGTAATAAACTTTTAATGCTATTAGGTTACTGCAAAATTGCATTTGTGCACATTTTTCCTTTTCACTTGAAACAGTTGCTACTTTCTTTAGAAGCATCTTTTCCCAGTTTCGCCATTACATTTGATCTGACATATTAGACTAGTCATGAAGCAGGAATCTGAGTGTCGATTTGACCTACATTTCCGTTTTTCTAGAGATCATATTCTTATATTTCGAGTAAGTCCACAGGTTAATTGCTCCAACAAAGGTGTAGAGTTTCTTGGGTCATTTATAATCTAATGCAAAATAGAAGGATTGGTTTTTTCTTGAGAAGTTTAAACCTGCCCCACTAGTCAGTATAGCTAACTCATGAGCTATAGAATTTCCTTGCCTACGAACATGTTGAAACTCAATTTTACAAAATCAGTTGAAAGAAGATAGCAATCAAAAAAAGGACGGCTGCAGTTCCGGGAGAAACAATTCCATCCTCAATAATCTTGTATGCTCCCATGCAATCAGACCTTAAGATGATCCTGTTGCAACCATATTCCTTGCTTTGGTGCCTGTTCTTCTGCCGATAGGGCATCCTTAACATGGTCCTATTTGTTATTTCTAGCCACGATAAAATTTCCGAAGACGAAGGACATCTCAAGGATCTCGTTGTAATTTTCGTTTTTGTTGAGATGTTTTGTAAGGTTCGGTGTTTCTTTTAATAGTAGGGTCCTTTTCGTAAAAAAACATTTTTTTTTCGAACCTCGGCCATGCCTTTGATTGATAAAGTCGAAAAGTGTTGGACAGTTTATGAGGGAAACCGGCCGAAAACCGTACAACACAACGCACCACACCGGCCCCAAGGCCAAGCCCCAGAAAACGAGTCGACGACTATACCGCCCTAGCGAAAAACCATAGCTGACACCCAACACGGCGAAGACGATCTCAACGCAGGACGAAATCCGGAGCCGCCGCTCCGACATCCACACCGGACCGATTGCCGTGCCCCAAACAAGTCGACGACCATGTCACCCTAGCGACCATAGCCGACACCCAATACGGCGGAGACGATCTCAACGCAAGACGAAATCCGGAGCCGCCGCTCCGACATCCACACCGGTCCGATTGCCGCGCTCCCCCTAGCCGAAGACGAAGGCTCGCCGCCGCCAACCACCATCTGAATCCACTGGTCCCCTGGCCGGTGGAACATCCAAGGCGAGGCCCCAAGAGGCAAGCGACGCAGGAGCGCCGCCCTCGCCCGGTCCCGCGAGGGATCTGGGGTTTCCCCCGGAGAACCCAGCGCGAGGAGGCAACAGAACCACCTCGACGACGCCTTCAAGAAGGACGCGGCGCCCAAGGGCGTCGCCGTCGTCGGCCCTGGCCGACAACCAGGGCAGGGCTTTCGCCCGACGATGTGCCGCAAACCTCGCAAACCGCCCAGAGGACCGGCCAGACCACCCACAATCAACGCATGCCGCAGCCACCGTGGCACCTCACGCCACGACGGCGCCGCGCCGACCAAGCCCGGGGCCGCCACCCCGGCATCCTCTCCTCCGACTGGAAGACGAACCCACAGTCGGAGGTGCAGCACGGCCACCACATGCCAGCCACCCGGCCGGGGCAACCCCGACCGCACCGATGCGCCTAGGCCTCGACCTCGCGAGGCGCCATCGATCCGGGGCCGCCGCCCCGGCGTCCTCTCCCCGGAGCCCCGGGCCGACGGAAATCGCCGGCCAGCCGCTCCCCTCGCCGGCAACAAGCGCAAGAACGCCTGCCGCCGTCGCACGCCAAATCCCCGCGCCGTCCGCACGTCGCCCGCTCGGGGCCGCTAGGCCCAGAACGAAGCCACCGCCCCCGCTGCTCCGCAGCTCCACCTCGCGCCGTCGCGACCAGCAGAGCGCGTCGCGCCGCCTCCTGCCCAGGGCCGCCGCCCCGGCCTCCTCCCGTGTCGGCAGCCGCGCCGCCCGCGCGAGAACCGGCCGCCGACACGCTCCTCGACGAGCCGCCCTCCCGGCAAAAAAAAACATAGTCCTGCATTGGTTTGGTCCAGCCTCCCCGTTTCAGTTTAGCTTTCGGTGAATTTGTAGCTCGGTAATTTGATGTGAGAACACTGATTGCCATCGACAATCTCCCGGGATTTGGATCCTCTCCCCATGCACAACCTTGGGTCGGTCCCAACAGAGATACCATAGAGAAGGGTTGGTCATAGTCGAGAAGGATATGAGACCGGTCTGAAACTGTGGATGGAAGGGTTATAGGGTTATGGCAATAGACTAAACTAGATAATATCCAGTGCGTTGCTGCGAGAATTCCTAACAATCATTGTGCTGCATTTATATTTGAGAAGTTTCAAATGTTGGAAAATGACAACTGAAATGAATGCAAAACAATAAGCAAGGGCAACTAAATTAGTGAAAATCAGTATGTAGCTGCTCATGTAAACCTTCACAATGGTGGTCACATTGTGTGCCATCGCAAGATTCTATAACCTCAGCGCAACCATCAAAACATCCGACAACGAAACAAAAGCATTATCAGTACTCTGAAGCCTGGTATGTTATCTGCGATACAGAAAACAGGCATGTTGCCATAATTACTTCAGTTCAAAAAATTCATAGCATGGAGGAAACTCAAAAGCAAAAAAGAACCCACAAGCTAAACCAGAAATCTAAGTATTTCAGGCCACATGTCATACATTGTGCTTTGGTCAGCGTGAATCATTTGCATCTTATGTCTACAGGTAATAAAAAAACTACTAACTTCTGCATTGCTAGGATGTTGCAGAATCGGTGATCTTATCCCATAATGTTTCAAGGTTCGATGTAATGATGGTAAGGTTTCAATTGGCCTTATGGAAAAAAGACATCACGATGCAGTGTCAAGACCACGAGTGGAAGACGTTAGTGAAATAGATGATGGTAAGGTTTTAACTGGACATTTGTATTGTGAAACAAGACATCATGAGACAATGTCAAGACCACGAGTGGGAGAGGTTAGTGAATTAGGCGATGCAACATGCCCCAGACATCCGAATGCTCGTTCATGGCGAGAAGCAAACCTAATAGCATATCAGCAAAATAATTTACATTCGAAAGGAATCAGGCCACATACAACTCAACTGGCATGTTCTGCGCCAGCGTGGAAGGTACAAGATATACAACAAATACCAAGTACACAGAAAATGCGGCGACCTCAGTGGCAGCCAAAATAACCAACTGATCAGATCAGCTTATGCTTGCGGAAAGATTTTATTAGGTGGGATATTCTCGCGCCTCTCGACATAGCCAGCCGGAAACCACCCTGCTTTCCCTCTGCATTCACCCTCTGCCCAACCGTTCGGAGCAATCTGGAGCAGACACGGAAAATCACAAGAAATTAGGCAGTGAATTTGGTTTCATTTTTACTGCACTAGGCAACCTAATAGTTCAATTTCCTTTTGGTTGGACAGATTGATCCATCCCTAATTTGCTTTCTCCCTCATGGATTAACACAGATGAGCCATCACGGCAACCCTAGAGTCGACCACATGAGAACAAGTGTTTCTGTACTAATTGTAATTGGTCATCTTTGGTGGGATGGATTTGAAAGGTTTTGAACAATTCTTCTGCAAGGCAGCCAATATAATGTTACTTCACAAACAGAATGATTATCAGCACACTGACCTGACGAACAACAACATAATCACCAACAATTAAGCTCAGTTCCTTCTCGGTGGTACCATTGAAGTTATGCACTGCCTGCAGCATTAAAAAAGGGCTGATAAATACGAAATTATGAGGTGCTGGTTCTGCTGTCTGTCAGTTGCCAACATTTCACCTCAGCAAGGAAGTACTGGGCCTTCTCGGCGCGCTTATGGGAAGGAATAATAGGAGGTGCAGATTCTCTCCTTTGCTTCTCGGATGACATCTACGAAGAACAATAAATCAAGGTTACAACTGCAATAAATGACAGCTTAACATGACTAGCAGGGAGAAACTCTACCTCAGCTTCAACATCATCAAGTATTGAAGCTAACCTCAAATAGAATAACTTCTCTGCTTCTACCTTCAACAGGATGAGTGACCCAGTATAAGAGAAAACTAAATCAAACAAACCAATGCAAATAGACGAGCCATATGCTAGAGCAAGACAATCTTACCATGCCAACCAGGCGCTGAAGAGTTACCCTTTTTTGCTGAGATTCAACAGCAGCCAGTGCAGCAACAGCCTCCTTTCCTAACACAGCCATGCTTGCTTTGTGCTCTATCATTTTAGCTTCGGATTGTTGAAGTTTTGTAGTGTTCTCAGCAGTCGGAGCTTCTCTTACCCGTGCCTTCCTTCTAGCAATTTCAGTAGACTGTTGGACAAACAGAACAGGGCAAAGTACTGAATAATGCATACCAATACTAATTCTGGAAATGATGCAAAGAACAAGATAGTACGCACGAGGATCTCAGCTTCATGCCTCATCCGGCTATAACGTTGTGCAAGACCACGAGCATCTTCCAGGGGAACACATGCAGCCATCGCCTTCAATGGATCTATGGTCTGAGATGCCAAATAAATGGTAGAATACTTGAGAATTAGATTAAAGCACCTTACAACAGTATGACTATCAATTCTCATATTTCTATAGTAATGCCATATGTTTCAGAAGCCTTAGCTCCTTTGTGCTGCAAAAGAATGTTGTTACACTCACTATATTTTCAGAACTTGTGGTGAACTGGTATAATTTGCTGCAAAGAGAGAAGATGGAACAAACGGTTGTGCACTGTGTAAGAGACACTAACACCATTTGGCTTTAGGCACATACATGTTTACTTTTACATGGTGAAACTTCAGATAGCTCATCTCAAAATATTTTCAGAAATTCAGATAAGCTGAGTTATCGTTGCGATCTCCGGTGACCACTTCCGTAGTAACCTCAGATAGCTCATCACAAAATATTCTCAGTAATTCAGATAAGCTGAGTTATGGTTGGATCTCAGGTGGCCACTTACAGCATAATTACATCCACCGATGAAATCTGATGGAGTTTTAGCAAATAGAAAGATGATCATTTGGTATATCTAAGTCCAGGGCTGAGCGCTATTGTTAGCATACTAACAGATCCATGACATGACGTAATAGACTAATAGCATAGTAGATTTGCAACTTGAGCCAAGACGGTTGCTGGAGTTTACTATCCATTCAAGTTCTTGATAAATCACAGAGATGGAAAACAAGGCTTGAGCCAGAAATGCTATTTGCGGTTCCGGCATTTTATGTTTCATTTAGGGTTTAGCAGTCTGTTGCATTGAAAAAAAGAAGCTCAATCAGAACTCTATGTAAAATTTGAAGGACTTAAATACACTTGTTTCAATATTTCAGCCAAGTCAGGGCTATATAAATGATAAATCTGAATTATTTGGGTGCAATAGCTCTGACAGCTGGCAACTGGAGAGATAAAACTATCTATTAAGCCATACGAGTAAGAGCTAGGAAGGATGGTAAAGCATATAATATACTATTCACCAAGAGAAACTACCAATTGACAACATGTTTTGCAGGGCAAGTAGAAACACATATTGATGCTAATGCTATGACAAGGCAACATTTTCATCTACATGGAAAATTAGCTCAAAACGCGGTCGATAGAGTTACCTGAGAACATAGAGTTCTATTGAAATCTTCATACTCTTTATCAACATTTCTTAAAGCACCTCCATACAGTGACGCAGCTTTCGTAAGGGCTTCATCATCACCATTATTTTCACCACCATATCTAAAGCAGTCCTCAGAAAACTTTGTTCCTGTGATCAAATGAAAGAAAAGGTGCATCTGCATCACCCACCAGATTTGGATGGAACAGGAATGTTACTGTATGAAAATATGACTCATTAATAGATTTTTTTACCATTATGCTGCCAGCAAGCAAAAAGTGACAGACACAAATTTAAAATTCTTTTGGTCAAATGAAATGCATGTTAATCCTTTGACCAGTCTCAAAAGACCCTTCATAATAGTTAGTAGCAACACCAACCTAAAATCTGCAGCGAGCACTGTCCTGTCAGCGAGAGACATGTCAACCTAGCCACGACACTAAGGACCCTTCTTTAAAGAATAGCATCGTTATAGGATGGGCTGGTCAATTGTGGGACATCTGAATGATTTCTGTGGCAGGACCAAATTCCACATTCTTCTATTGGCATCATAGTCATGTGGAATAATATGATGGTGAATCATGTCATTTCATTCCTCAAACCAAGCAAGAAGGTACTTTTTAGAGTTAGGATCTGATGAATTTAAAATCAAGCTATTCACTGAACTAAACACCTCATATATTCTGGAGGGCAGACATTCTAACTTTTAATCCACATTAATGGTTCCACCATTGGGACACAAAAGCAATGACAAATCGGAATCTTAAATGTCCTTTTTTTCACTAAGAATCTTAATTCTCCTATTCTGAATGAGAACTGAAGACTGACATAATAAACCAACAAAATACAGAGGACAAGAACTACATACCCACTTCAAGATGCTTGCTTCCAATAGACACCAAGCCTTCAGCTGCTCGAACTATGTCCTTTTGGAAATCCTGTCAGTGTATATGCATGGAATAAGCTTACAAACTGACAAACTCAACAGAGCACATAATGCAGTTGTGCAATAAGTTTTAATAGCTATTGACTTAAAAAAGAAGATCTAATGAACTCAATGTAATAATATACGGTGAGAATGGTGGTCCCTTCATAGTAGCATGGCACAGAAACGAGGACCAATATGTGATTGCAATTTTAAGTCTTGGCTTTCTGCCCATACTACATAGTCATGTATCGTGTGCTTATCTGTAAACTACCCTTGCTTACCCTTCCAGAACGAGTAGAACTGTACAATTTCTCAAGCCGTTGATGTTGCTGTAATTCGACTTCATCAATGACAACAGAGTCTGACCGCTCGTAACCAGTAGTGCTAAATTGCTTTATCACAGCCTGAAAATTTAAATTCGTAAAATGTAAGCAAAGAAATAATTAACCTAAAACTGAGCACCTGCAGCCCTAGCAGAAAAAAAAGGAATGTACTTTAGAGACAACACCATCACGACAACAGTTGTTTTCCACAATTTGATGATATACACAAAAGAATTAAAACGACGCATACTCACATCGTAGAACGTCATTACAGAAATGAAGTTCTTGGGCCCATTAACCAAAACTAAAGCAAATGCTAATAACATTCTGCCCCATAAGTGATATCCTCAAATTTAACCCTTTACCCTGCAGAAATTAATGCAATGCATGGTTTGTGCTTCTTGTAAATAACTAATGATGGGGTGGAAATGGATACTCCGCACATGTCAAGAGAAATGCAAACAAAAACATCAAGTTGTATTCGCATATATAACAAAATGCGGGAACAACAGGAGCAAATACTGAATTTGACCATGGACAGACAATTCAATACATAACAAATTGACAGATACAATAACTAACCTAGGAATACATAAAGAGTTTCAAAGGAACAGCACTGAATTGACATCTTTCCTAAAAATGGCTAGACAAATCCAGATGGAGAATTCTACATACATTTATGGAATATAAGCATATACATAAAGCAAGTAATAATGAAGTTTCTCTTCCATAAAGCTGTTCGATTCTGTCTATATTTATACCCGTGCTGAGACACTGTTGAGCAAACAACAGCATTTCCGGTTCACAGTTCACACTGTAGCACGGACCGTCGATAGTGTAAATCAGTAGCAGTTTAACATACGATAAAAACAGAGAAACAAACCCTAAGAAGAGAAATATCGCAGCGCACTACGAGATCCAACAACCAAAAAGGAGAGCCCGCGGGGTTCCTAGAATCGCAGGCGATCATCTTCCATTCCCATGGCGGCTCCCACGCACAACGAAAATCAAATCATTTCAGAGCGAAATCTCGCCCATTTGTTGCAATGCTAAGGAAGAGGGGTTACCCCTCGACCAACGACTAAAGAGAGAGACAGGAATTATGAGATCCAGGATCGTCCCAACCTGCTGCTGCTTGGCGACCTGCTCCTTGAACTTGCTCGCCTGCTTCCTGAACGCCTCCATCTCTCCTCTGCTCTGCTCGGCTGCTCCCCTCTTCCTCTCTCGCTGAGATGCGCACGCCCAGACACACTGGGGACCCTGTCCGCTGAAACAAACGGCGTGAGCTCGCCGTTCCGAAATCAGGGCCGTTCAATCTTTCCGTCCTGAGAGCATCTCTAGCAAATCAGCCCAACCTGTAAAATAACTGTTTTTTTTACTTCCTGTAAAATAACTGTTTTTTTTACTTCCTTGCTATGCTATCTGAAAGACGTAATGAACATGTACGATGCAATGTTCAAGAACTGCATGGATCAAAATTTGCAGACGAGTAACTTTTAGTGTCGATTGAATGCTAGGGGATTACAACTCTATCAGATTAGGCTAGATATCTTCTGATTGCAGGACATGATCATGACATATGATGCAAGTTTGTTGGATGAGCATACTTGTTAGCGCTTGGCATCTTTGAGAAGTCATGTTATGGGAAATGTAATGTCACACTTCGGTGTTGTTCTTTGTTAGATTGAGCGGTTTCCTTTGCTTGATGTACTACTAGAGTCGATGAACTGAACTTATGTTTTTGAACTAGACGTAGTACTGAGTTATGAACTGAATGTATGTTTAAGAAATATGTCTAAATCTGAACTCTGTCGATTCTGAACATTTACGGTTTCGCAGATTTTGCGAGAACAGATCCCGTAAATATTAAACATGAATATTCAATTTTACGGTACATCTTTACGGTATCTATTCTGTCCGGTCACTTTTCGCCCCTTAAAATCGTTAGACAATTCCCCTTATACTCTTTTTACGGGAGATGCTCTGATTTTTTTTTTTGAGCGTAAACACCGGGCTTTATTATTGAATCATAATAGGTACATTTACAAAGTTCGGTGGGTGGACTAGCCAAACATGCCGGCCTAGTCCTAGGCATAAGGATCCTTTTGCAATATCATGTGCTTCCCAGTTTGATTGTCTTCTCTCATGCTTGAACTCCACGTACTCAAGGCTGCTCTTCCTCTGCTTTATCTCAGTAATTATCGTACCATAGCGCCCACGGCTTCCGTCAGCGATGTCTTGAATCACTCCAGCACAATCCACTAGTAGAAAAGGGGGCAACGGTGCGCCACCTTTAGTACCGGTTGTACAAAAACCGGTACTAAAGGGGGGCATTAGCACCGGTTGCGTTCCTGGCACCGCGGTGAGGACCTTTAGTACCGGTTGCTAATAACAACAGAAACCCTAAACCCCGAAAAATAAGCGAAAAGAAAAAACGAAAACCTAAACCCCCCTGAAAAAATAAGGGGGGGGGGGGGGCAAAAAAAAGCAGGAACCTTACCAACCGGTACTAAAGGTCCTCAGCTGCGCGCGCGTAGGTTCGCCCACGTGGAGAGCCTTTAGCACCGGTTGTATATACAACCGGTACTAAAGGGGTACCCCTTTAGTCCCGACCTTTTAGTACCGGTTGCACAACCGGTACTAAAGGCCCAATAAGGCCGGTACTGTTGCCTTGTTCTCTACTAGTGATCTGAGGCTATGCTAGCCCTTTGTAAAATATTGACATCCTGAGCAAGCTTCTCTGCACGCAAGAGCCTCCAAAGTTCCTGGGTCTGACAGACCCGATACGACCAGTGCCGACGCACCCAGAAAGTGGCCATCAGCCCATCACCATCTCTGAAGATACATGCTGCCGATCCCACAGTACCTTCCCGGTTCGTTGCACCATCAGCGTTACCCTTCACTAATCCAGCAGGAGGTGGAACCCAAGTTCTCGGCCTACGAGTGACACACGAAGAAGATGTTTGTCCCGGCATCTTCTTCAGTGACCCGAGATCACGCAGGTAGTTTGTGATGAAACCGTACGTGGACAACGGACTCTGAAAAATCTCCTCGTGGAGTGCTTTCCTCCTTGCTGTCCAGATCGCCCATAGCGTAACAAGGAGTTTAACAAAATCCTCATGTTGCATGCTATGGACCATCGTGAATAACCAGTTCCGAGCACCAGGGACTTGGGTGTTCACTGCATGCGATAATAGGTCTTCATCAACTAGCACCCATACACACCTGGCCATGTGACACTCCAATAAGCTGTGACGCCAGCTATCATTGTCTGCACCACAAATTTTACATGTAGTTTCCGTCGCCATGTGCCTATGATGCATCAGCTCCGCAGTTGGTAAGCTCTGCCTTGCCAAACGCCATGAGCATACTTGTTAGCGCTTGGCATCTTTGAGAAGTCATGTTATGGGAAATGTAATGTCACACTTCGGTGTTGTTCTTTGTTAGATTGAGCGGTTTCCTTTGCTTGATGTACTACTAGAGTCGATGAACTGAACTTATGTTTCTGAACTAGACGTAGTACTGTGTTATGAACTGAATGTATGTTTAAGAAATATGTCTAAATCTGAACTCTGTCGATTCTGAACATTTAAGGTTTCGCGGATTTTGCGAGAACAGATCCCGTAAACATTAAACATGAATATTCAATTTTACGGTACATCTTTACTGTATCTATTCTGGCCGGTCACTTTTCGCCCCTTAAAATCGTTTGACAATTCCCCTTATACTCTTTTTACGGGAGATGCTCTGATTAGAGCATGAGAAATGGAGAACTGAGAAAACAGGGGGTATATTGGACTTTTACCACGGGTTGTAACGAATGGGCTCAGCCCAGATGAGCCCATTTTGGCCCCCCATTCTGAATTCTGAAGCTTCGCGTGCCTGTGCTGTGCTCTCTCAGAATTCAAAATTTTCCCCACTCTCTCTCGCTCTCTCTCCGCAATACACCCGCGCGGCAGCGGAGCTCGTCGCCGTCTCGCCGCCGGCGACCGCTACAGGTATCCAGAAGCTTCAGTTCGGCCGCCGAGGATGGTGTTGATAGAGCGGTCGCCGGGAGCGGCGGCCGCCCTCTCCAGTCCGCTCCGGAGGTCCAGTCCTAGGGTTCTGCGGGAGGCGTCGCCGCCCTCCGACCCCATTCTCCCTTACCTCAGGTAGCACCAAATTGCCCCTGAGATCTACCTCCGTGCCTGCAATTTTTACCTCAAGATATACCTAATTGATTGTACCTTCGTGCGATTTCGACTCGGTTGTGTGCGTCTGTGTATCTGAGTGAGGTTTCGCCTCATTTTGAGTATGGAGATGTGATGCGGCTCTCTCTTAATTGCTTAAGTGCATACTGTTTGTGTGTCAATTTAGTTCGTGCCAATCTTCTGTATATATTTGCTCGCCCGTAAATTGGGATTGAACCCCCATGTACCTACACCCAACTGACTTTTCGAAATTATTTTGGGTCATTATAATTATGCACACCCCAGAAAAATTAAGAGTATAGTGCAATATTGTACTCTCTCCGTAAAAAAAATATACTAAGATGTTTTAGCATTTTTCTGATACAGATGTACCCTACACGAGTATTAGTGTGTAGATTCACTCATTTTTCGCCGTATGTAGTCCGTATTGAAATATCTAAAACATCTTATATTTTGGTACGGAGGGAGCACAATCTTGCACACAAAATAGGAGGAAAAAAACAAGATGTGACACATACAAAAAGAGCAAGTGTAGCAATGTTTATGAATAACTCATATATTTTCTCTCTTTTTGTTTCTCCAAAAGCTAAATATATCAGACTGAAACTTTTCAGGTAAAGAAAACTTTAGTATCATAACGTGTCATTTTATTTTCCAATTTTTTGGTACAACGGAAATATCTGAAACTAGTGGGGGAGGTACATGGGTGCTAACAAAATCCACTCTCGTAACTATGTGACTGAGTAGAGATAAACTTATATGTTGATTCTGGCCTCAAATATTTGAGTGTGTCAAGTTTTAAGCATTTACCAGTGCGATTTATCTACGATTTATACATATGAATGCATTTGTATGTTTATGGGCTATTGCTCTTCCTTCGAGAGTCCAGTCTTAAATTTATAGGCTGTTCATGCAACTCAAGATGCATGAAGCCATACCTAATTGATTATATATTGTGCGATTTTGACTCGGTTGTGTGCGTGTGTGTATCTGAGGTTTCGCCTTGTTTTGTGTATGGAGATGTGGTTCTGTTGCGCCTCTTAATTACTTAAGTGCATATGGTTGGTGCGTCTAATTTTGTTGTTGCCAATCTTCTGTTCAAAGTTGCTAACACGTAATGCTGTAACTATGACGAAAATTGGGATTGAGCCCCCATGTACCTACACCCCCTGACTTCTTGGAATTATTTTGTGGCATCATAATTATACACATCCTAGAAAAATTATGAGTATAGTACAATATTATACAATCTTACACACAAAACAGGAGGGAAAGCAAACAGGATGCGACACATACAAAAATAGCAAGTGTAACAAATGTATATGGAAACTCATATTTTCTCTTTTTTTTGTTTCTCCAAACGGCAAAACATATCAGCCTGAAACGTTTCAGGTCAACACAACTTTAGTATCTCAACTTGTCATTTTATTTTCCAATTTCTTGGGACAACAGAAATATCTGAAATTAGTGGGTTTAGGTACATGAGTGCTAAAAAAATCCACTCTCGTAACTATGCGATTGAGTAGAGATGCACTTATATGTTGAGTCTGGCCTCAAATGATATTGAGTCTGTCAAGGTTTATGTGTTTACCAGTGCGATTTATCTCCGATTGGTACATATGAATGCATTTATATGTTTATGGGCTATTGCTCTTCGTTCCAGAGTCCAGTCTTGAATTTATGGGCTGTTCATGCAACTCATGTGCACATGCTTCAGAGTTCAGCCTCAATGTGCTTATAAAGTTATAAGTGTGATGTGTTGGCTCTTCTGATTGCCTGTCAGTGGGCTCCTCATTGATCTATCATCGATGTGTGTCATTTGCTTAGATTCAATTCTGCTTTATATTCAGGTCTATCAGCAAGGCTATGGGTGAGCTCAGGAAAGACCCGGAATTTTGTGAAGCAGCACTTCAACAGTTAAAGGTTTACGTGAAGGAATGCATCGACAAGTATGGGGACGATTACCAGTACTCAACTGACCCCCGCCTTCTGAAGATCTGGATCCTCTATGTAACTTCATTGATTTTGCAAATGTCAATTTTGATGTTATCCTTCTGGATTCTTTTGTTTTAAATTATTTTCTGCGATTTGTGCTATTTTAGGCGGATGCAATCTGTGATTTCGACAAGGTGTATAAGCAGTTGGAGGAGAAAAGATTGTTTTTGGAGCATGCACTGCTCTACGAAGCATATGCATTGTTTCTGTTTGCTAAGGGAAGAGTGCTGGAGGCCGATAAGGTGTATGGAATTGGTATTTCCAGGTTAGAGTAAAAAATATTTTCCTTCATAACCTTATTATGTTTTGTTGATGTGACGGCCAATTATGTTCTGTGGCTTAACCAGAAAAGCTGAGCCCCTCGATCATTTGAAGAAGATGCATGTTGGATTTTTGAAACAATTGGAGAGTACTGTAGAAGAATCCAATGATGATGCACAGGTATGAAAGCCACATGATTGAATTGCTATGCATGGATACATTGAGCATTTTTTTTTGAAAGATCCAGTAATTGCTGGCATTTCATTGAGCATTGCACGTTCTGATTATTGCTGCCAAATAGTTCACGAATTTCAAATATCATACTGTTCAGCGACGAACTTATTAGACGCACCAACCATATCAGTTATTACTGTTTGTCGCTTGATACTCGATAGTTCACAGTTCAGTACAACCTTGAGACTAACATTGATATGTATGTTGTACTGGTTGCCCTATGCTGGCCGTACATCCTAAACTTCTGTTTCCACTTAGATCAGTGATAATTAGCTCGAAATTTATTTTTGGAACATAATGAAACATGTTCTATCCTGTCATTTCTGTTTGACTATGCACCTGATTATACATTTTAGGAAAAACGTTACCAAATTATTAGCCTGGTTATTATGTTAGGGCATCTACAATGCAAGATGTCTAAGGCGATGCTTAAGAAAATAAACCGGTTTTTGTCTAAGCACTAGTGCTTAGTTATACAAGAAAGATGTTTAACTAGGCACCTCTCCTAGAGAAATAAGCACTACTGCTTAACAAAAAATCTGATCTATTTTTGTAAGAACCTCTCTAAGCACTCGCCTTATGGGTTGAGAGATATTTTGGGTTCGGATAAGCATAGTTCAGAATGACACTCAGAAACCACTTCCTTTGATTCTATCCGTTCGTATGTTCTATGTAGTATTAGAATTATATTGATATATCTAGGGAAAAAATGGGTATATTGTGGGAGAGAATTTGCATACCTTTACTAGACCAAGCATTATCATTAAGGCATCAACAGAAAAGGGTAAGATATGTGATTTACATATTTCATGTACAGAGTTGCAAAAATATATTTCTCCATAAGGCAGTGAAGTAATTTACAGAACACACCATGCCTTATTTAATTTACACTTCCTCTAATACAAAATGTCGTCACTGTCCATTGTTCATGCATTGGTCACATGTCGTATATCTTTCCGGTGGATAATCAATTGACGTCGTTCTGATTATGTTTGGTCTTGTAGCCCAAACCGTCAAAAATACAACAGGAGCTTAATTTGGTCGATCCATGGTCTGAGTCTACAACAACAACAACAACAACAAAGCTTAATTTGGTCGATCCATGGTCTGAGTCTACTATGGACAATTTAATGACGAAAATTAATGCTGGCCTCAAGAAGTACGGTGTAAGTTAAATTTACTCGGTATGGTTCTCTAGCCGTTTGCTTTGCCCTCATCTTACTGTGTTACATGTAAATCCTGGACAGGGCTATTATAAGAGCAACAAGGTCTACTCAGGAAAGGTGCCCTTAACTTCCTCGCAGAATGCTATGAAAAATAAAGTCATCGAGTTAGGTATAAACTGCAGTTTATTTGTCTCACAGCATTTTCTCACACAAACATCCTTTTATTTTGTGATTTCAAGAAACTGATTCATATCATTGATATCACAAAGTTTAATTATTTGATCCCTTTTGGTGGCACCAAGGTGGCACGAAGTATCAGATCAAAGGCTCTTCTGGCACTGGTGCTTTTGCTAAATTATACAAAGCTAGTATTGTTGGCAACACGGAAGAAACAGTTGCTTTAAAGGTGAAATGTGTCTCCATTATAAAAGTAAAACCTACCTTTGGTGTTTGATTCTGATGTTAAATTCTAGTGCTTGTTTGCAGATTCAGAAACCTGCATTTCCTTGGGAATTTTACATGTACCGCCAGCTTGATGTGCGGATATCTAATATTCAGGTGAACTTTTTGCTCTAAGAATCACTACAAAATGAATTCTGTTTAAGAACACCATAGCATTCATAGTTGTAAAGTTATAACAATGCTTATATCTCAATTTTTTTACAGAGACCAAGCTTTGGCTGTGCACAGGAAGTGCATGTCTTTGCTGACGTCAGTGTGTTGGTTTGTGATTACCTGCCATATGGAACTCTTCTGGTAATTGCTTCATAATATGTATCAAGAAGTACTTTGAAAACCTGATCTAGAGAACAGCTTTATTTTCCAGGATTATATGTGTTCCATGTCTCTAAATGTGATAACATACAATACGACCCTCTGGCAGGATGCTATAAATTCCAATTTAGTTGTTGGTCACCAGATGGATGAAGTTCTGTGCATATATTACACTATAGAGATGCTGCACATGCTTGAAGCCCTGCATAGTGTTGGCATAATCCACGGTGATTTCAAACCTGACAATATGCTTGTCTGCTATCCAAGGTAACTAATCAACTTACCACCCTGGAGGAGCTACCTCTCTCTTTATCTCGTGTTTCTAGAGGAAATATAGTAAATGCAGGAAAACAATCTCCTGCTAACATTAAAAAAAAAGAACAGGAAAAAATCTAGCATGGGCTGACATTAAACATTGCATCAACAAATACTTGAAAAATGACACTTTTTTTTCTTGTTCCCGCATTTGTGCAACCTTTTCTTTGCGCTATATCTGTGCTCGATAGTAAGTTGGTGACCTTTAGTATTGTTAAGTCTAGCCGAATTGCTAATGCTCAAACAAGAAGCCTCTAAGGAGAATCCTACTTCCAAAAGGCGGTTTCTTACTACTCCCTCCGTCAGAAATGCAGCTCGTCTTTTATTTGACTGTGATCTGCAATCGCAATATGTTAGAAAGACAATGGAATTATTGCACATAGTCAACAAGTGCATCTTCGATGGTGCCCAGCCTCTGGTTCACGCCCTGCTCTCCAAGATCAAGGACGAAGCCGAGCAATGGGCACGAGCCAACGCGCATGGCCTTCGTGTCATCTTGCCACCCACATGGGATGTATATTAGTTTCCATTTTCATGCAGGAACGTTACCTCCTAGCAGGCTTGTAACACAACTCTTATCTTACCAATGAAATGAAATGCAAAGGTCCTTCACGTTTTCTCGAAAAAAAATTATGTATCTTTTAAATTAGCGGTTAAAGTTTCAAAAGGTTGACTGCATGACTTGGACGATTTAACATTTTTAAATGGAGGTAGTATGTGTTTTTGGACAGATCCTGTTGTTTTTGTGGGTGATAGTAGGACTGCTCAAAAGCAGGTTTGTCCCGACCAGTTAAACTCGTCGCAGTACAAAAGGTTGCACCGACTAGCCACCTGTCGCGGAAATTAGCACAGATTACTTTAGGCATCAAATATACCGTTTTGGACAGTTTGTGCAAACCGTTTTGTAGCACCCCTAGGTGATGGTGTGACTTTCCACATGTTCCATTGCAAGCTTCACAAATATATCTCCAAACTGAGTACAACTAGGCAAGCATTATACATTGCAGATAAGAACAATTTCGATGAAAATATTTGAAATGATTTTTCATAAAAGTAAGCATGGAGATTTATAAGAGGTCATTCTGTTAGCCCAAGATGTTGGTTTTAGTGGGTGCAAAGATCTTTGATGGTTTCCTGCTCTGTTTATTACTCATGAACAGTAACTGGAATTGAATGCTCTGCCCCATGCTTCTGCTGGGATGTTGATGTTGTGATCTTTTGTCGTTATTTCTGTTGAGCATGTGATTCTATTAATTCTGTTTTAGTTATCAAAAGAGGCATAAGCAAACATTAGTAGTGAAGCAGGTTCTTCTATTGATAAATAAGAATCTCAACTGAGTCAAAACTCATCCGGTACAAATAATGTGTATTGCCTGTTCCTCAACTTATTTTTCCGTTGTTCCTAGATTAGTTTGTAGCACTTGTCAACTCCTTTTAGTTCGACATCAATTGTCCACTGATCTGTGTGCTTCTTTCACTTGTGGTTTGTACAGTGAAGAAATCACAGACGATACCTTCAGAAGCGAAATGAGAACTGAGCCGAATCAGGTCAGCATATGAACTCTTAACATGCCAGGTAGCTTCATTAGAGGGATTGGAGCCATTCTGATGCTTATGAAACATCCCATTTCAGGGCCTCTGTCTCGTTGACTGGGGTCGGGGCATTGACCTAAATCTCTTCCCAGCCGGCACGGAGTTCCTTGGGGATTGCCGAACCTCGGGGTTCAGTTGTATCGAGATGCAAGAAGAGAGAAGCTGGAAGTATCAAGTCTGTACCCTTCAAAGTTACCGAACCTTGTTTTGCATTCACTGAAAGCAAACTATCTGGTAGATTGATTTTGTTTCGTGTTGTCTTGCAGGTTGACACCTTTGGTCTATGCGCCGTTGCGCACATGATGCTGCACGGGGTAGCCATGAGCGTTGAGAAGGTGCCCAGGGGAGACGGAAGCTATATGCACCAACCAAAATCACCGCTCAAAAGGTTTGCTCTTCATTCTGCATATGGAGACCGAGCAAGCTTTGGATGAGTATGAAACCCCTAACACCTCCCGTGTACGTGTCCTATGAACAGGTACTGGAACGTTGCGCTGTGGAAGAAGCTGTTTACCACGCTGCTGAACCCGGCGTCGTCCAACGGGAGCGACGCAGCCGTTCTGAGGAGCCTACGGAGATCCTTCCAGGAGCACATGTGCAGCAGCTGGCAGCTCGTCGCGAAGCTGAACCAGCTGCTCGCGAAGCAGAAGGCCTCTCTGTGCTCATCCTGAGGTGTCTTGCCGCATCTCGTGGCCTAGCGACGTCTGAAAATGAAACTAGACGCACATCTGCTTCAGCTGTCATGGAAAATCTATCTATTTCTATCACAGTCGAGATGTGTCCCGGCGAGAAACAATAATTACTGTCTTGGTTAGGCGTACATGTTCCGTAGGACAGACGACACCAGACGGAGCGGATGAGCGGTTGCTGTCGCAAACCAACAGTGCCGGAAGTCATTTTAGATGGGGGAAGCAGTAATGGCGTCCGTGACCCATCTTATTTGGCTACGCTAATGGGCCTTGTATGACATGTCATGTTTCTGCTAGGACCACCAAACGTTCAGCCAAAACAAAAAATATCAACAGTATTGTCACTTTCCTCTTGTGGTGATCATTCACGCGAGGGCATAGCATAGCATGTGTCGATCTGCTCACCCATCCATCATCCATCTGGGCGATATGCACTTAAGCGCTGCTGATACAGTGATGCCAACGCCGTGTTAATTTGTGTGCTAGCCTTCATGTCGATGTCACCGATCTCTTGGATCGAGACGGAGGGAGAGATGTCCATGTACTATCACTAGTGGTATTTTGCGCGTCGCCACGCCGCGCTCGCGTGATTTTTTTTGTATTAAATTTGAGTTGTGTAAATAAGTTTGTATTTTTGTATTAATAAGTATTGTTTATTTTAGTGACCATATAGATATATTCTTTTGTACCTTTAGTATTGTAGGACAAAAGAATATCCAAATATACTTTTATCTTCCAAATAATATTTAATGTAAGCACGTTGGCAATGCTAATGCAATTTTTTTTAAAGTCGAGTCCACAATTCGGGGAATTTCATTTATATTGAATCTAAATATTGACTATTTTGAATCCTGTAAATATGTTTTGTGTTGTGCTATAGATAGTTAGTCTTGTTTTTTATGAGCATTTGTTATATAGTTTAGTGATTATCGATATATATAGCAAATTGAAGTATTTAAATATGTTTTTTTTGTTGCCATGATTTTTAAATTGTAATTGAAGAAATTGTATCTGAGTTGTGTAAAAATGGTGAACAATTTTTAAAATTTAAAAATGCTACGGTAATTTCGAGTAGCTTGTAAATTGTAATGTTTGATTCTTTTTTTTTTTGTATTTTGGTGTAAATAATTAATTTAGATTTGCAGTCAGAAGATGTGCACCGTATGAGCATGTAGTAAAGTGAATATATAATTTGAAGAATTGCATCTGAATTTCATATTAAGAGGAGATTAATTTAGTTTGTTGGCAATAGTGCTGAGATATGGATTCTGATATTTGGAAGCCCATCTAAATATGAAATATATTGTTTCTCGAAATGTCGTGAAGGTGTGAAATGAGCCTTTATTTATTGTTTGAACTTTCCGTTTTTTTTTGGAAAAGAGTGCGAAGACTTTTTTGTGGGTTTTATTCGAGGTCGTAAGAAAAATATGGAATACATAATATTTGTAATGTCGTGAATGTGTAATATGAGCCTTTTTGTATTGTGTGAACTTTGGAAGATTTCAAATAAGGTGGAAAAAGATCAGAATGTGTTTCAAATGGTTGTTCTTTACAAATTGATAGAAATTGGTTTGAAATTATGTGAGTGGAATTTGGAAATTTGTGAAAGTTGTTTAAAAACAAAAAGGAAAATAGGAGGGAGAAGAAAACTTTCGAACATTTGAAATAAGGGAATTTAGCGCGGCGCACGCCGCGCCCTTGGTGTGAAATTTTTGATGACGTTTTAGATTAAAAGAAAAAAATAGTGGTGCAAAAAAACTGTCTACATTAAAATCGTTTCGAATGAAGGAAATTTTGTTTGAGTTAGAATATTTTTTAGAGATGTTTTTTTTTGGAAATATTTTGTTTGAGTTAGAATAATTTTTGAAGGTGATTTTTTTTGGAAATTTCGCGTCTGTCATGATTTGAAATGTCGAAGTCAGCCGTATTTTAATTTGTCGTAATTTGGCGGGATGTGTCGTCTATGTTAACGGAAATTCGCCATTTTGTTTGAGTTAGAATAATTTTTGAAGGCAATTTTTTTTTTGGAAAATTTGTGAAGGTGATTTTTTTTTGGAATGTTGTCGTAATTTGCCGGGATTTGTCGTCTATGTTGACGAAAATTCGCCCTCGGTGATTTTTGTTGTATAATCTGTTTTAAAGTTTGAATTGAAATTCTGAATTGTCCACAGTTTCAAGCAGTGTAGTTTTGGATATTTTGGAATTTGTGTTTCAAAAGTTCGGGGAAAAAATTTAGAAGGGCCCGACCCAGCTGCGCAGCAGCCAGGCCGGCCCACGTAACGGCCCGGCTGGCCAGGCAGGCCCGCGTGGTCGTCATCGTGACGTCACTGGCGGCCGGCCTCTGCCGCGGCGACGGCAAGCTCGTCGGAGGCGAGGGACGGCGACCTGGGACGCGGGAGTGGTCGCGTTCGACGCGGGTCGACGCAGGGAGCCCGCTAGCGGTGGCGCCGTCACGATTTGGTCGCCGTGGCGTCGCCGGTGGCGTCGAAAAGCGGTGGAGGGAAGCGGGCGCGGCGGCGGTGATTCCCGCGCGTCGACGGCGTCCGGGCATGCGTCGCTCCGGCAGGATGCGGAGGAGGCGACGGCGGAGGCCGCGGTGTGGCGCGATGTGCGCGGGGAGGACTGGAGCGGCCGATTCGAGCGCGGCGGCCGGCGGCGAGCTCCGGTGACGCGCGCGAGGAGGGGAGGGGGGGCGTTTGTGACCTGTTTGCAGAAAGGTTCTTTATTTTTTTTGTATTTCGCGGATAGGTCCTTCCGCACGCGAAGTTGAGGGCCGTGGTGCAATTTTTCGCCCGCGAGGGGTGTTTTTGCAAATTTAGCAGCGGCGTGTCGCTGAATGTGGGCCCACCCGTACTGTAGCGTACTGTTCATTTTGAACAGTGCCTGGGCTGTCGAGGGAGCGCCGTTTTGTGCTGCCTTAATATAGTTAGTAATAATGTACTCCGGGTCAAGCTCTTCTTATTGGACGGATTGTGTGGCTCGATCGGCGCAGTTTTGGTGGGTATGATCTGAGTGCCTGCCTGGTCCCTGCTAGTGCTAGGCTAGCTGCCCACGGTGCAGCGTTCTGGGGCAACAGAATATCCTGCGTCTGTCAGGTCGAGGGCCTGGATTGGGTTGTGCGCAGGGATCTGTCTTGGGTCTGGCTCTGGCAGCTTGGTGGTGGTCGAGTGTTCCTCAGAAAAATAAAATGTTTGGTCGTCGGTGTCGGGGCTGCAAGCAGACCCCCTCTTGGACCCGCTTCTGGCTGGCACACCTACAAACTTTGCAAGTAGATGCTGCATAGTTTACCTGATAATGCTTTACAAACTTTGCTGCAAAGTTTGTCTATGTTTTAACAAACATTTGAAAATAATAATATTTCGAGCGAGGAGCCGAGGATTGTCTTCTTAACATGTAAAGAATAGAATGCAAGCCTTGCTATGGAAGGAAGGCCATTTGGTAGCACTTAAAATTTATATACACAAGTTTTTTCATGAACTCCACCCTCATGGAAAGATTCATCTCAGCTTCAAAATCTAAACTCCAATGTAATTCTTCAGGGAGGTTCATTTTTCTTCGGCGTGGTCCTTGGCCACAAAGCGTCGGCCAGTCAAACTGCGCGATAATTACCCCACTGATTAACTCCAGCATCGCCGTCCATGCATGCAACTCATAATGCATGAATTGATCCATGCATGGTGATGGTCCCAGCTAGCTACACATTCAGGAAAAAAGTCGATATGGATCAGACGGTACCATGCATGATCAGCACGCTAACTGCAGTGGATAAGGCCATGATTTAGTATTTACCATGGCAGCATGCAGTTCGCAAGCGAAGAAGATGGCTAAGCACGCTAGCTCGGTCCCCTTGTGAGTGGTAGCTACTCGCTGCCCCGGCCTGTCCCTCTCCCTCTGAAATCTCACCGGCCGGCCTGCCGGCGATCGACGAGAAGAGATTCCCGGTGGATGGTGGAGGTTTTTGGCTGGACCCGAACGAAACATGGCCGGCCCCCTGATGATCCATGGACTGACGCTATCGAGCTACCAACCTACCTACCCACCTACCGGCGTCTATCTGTCTCTCTACTTGCACGCTGCAGTCCATCGACCGACCCCTGTCGTTGACATTGTGATTGATTCATCGGCCATGCATGCACGCGTGGGCCTAAGCATAAGAGGCCCCTCTGTGCCTGTGCGCGGTGGCCGGCCGGCCGGCCACCCGGCGGGCCGGGTCAGTGCAAGCACTGTGTGCTGCCCTAGCTAGGATGGATAGATCCGCTTTGGCATGTCTCGCCGAATTACTGGCGCTGAGCCGGGAATTACACACGTTGGCGCCTGTTACAACTTACAAATGTGGAGTAGTGGGGGAGATCTATATGTATAGCTAGTGGTACCGATTCTTACGAAACCAGATCAAATGTATAGTGGTCAAAGTAATGCCTTGCACCCTCCCTCCGGCGGATCACTCATCGATCTTACTGAGCAAGAATTTTAGGTCACCCAAGGCGGCAGCCCTGTTTGTCTATCTGCCGCCCGTACCACGCCGTACGTCGTACGTAGCGCGCGTGGTGGCACCTTCACCAGACGTACTTGGACCAGTCGTCTGGTCCTGTAGTATGATGTGTGCACAGACAAGAACTATGTAGCTACGCACACGTTATACTTATATATGATCCAAGCTTGTGACTTATATTTTTTTTTGAACAAGTGTGACTTATATATATGATCCAAGCTTTCGCCTGTGTACTGCGCGACTGATGAAACCAAATCTTCGGCGTGATTGCGAACAGAAACCCTAGAGCCGTACATATGTCTCAATTAATTAGCAGCGCTAGCTTCTCTCCTGTAATACACATGCGGACGACAGAGAAACCAAGTACTCCTCTCCCAGCGAGAGCTCGTTAATTCGACCGAGACAGTTAACTGTTGATGCATGTCGAATTGTCAATCTCCTGCGGCTTAATTCGTCTGGTGGAGCATCAACGTTGCGTCCGTCCAGGGACCTGGGCGTCACGTACGTTAATTGCTGCATCCATCCTGTGTCGATCAGAAAAGCTGATCACGCTTTGCTTTCTGTACGTGCAGGTCTAGTTATTTCGCTTGCTGGTTAATCGAGAGGGGTTTTCGTTTGGTTTAGGAGTTACTAGCATGGGAGGTGCATGATATGTATATAGCACTAAGAGCATCTCTAGCAGATCACACAAGAAGGCATAACGTAAAAGCGGTTTACGGTTACAGCATGTCTCGGGGGTTCCGCTAGAATAGATAGCGTACTACCCGCACGATAGAACCGAATCTTGGTGGTTTTGACAAACATATGCATTTAGAGAATAGTTTTGTCACTTTTACTAAGTAATATTATTAGACACTAGTTTTTAATACTCAATCTCAGACAATATTTTTTTATTATAAACTTAGCCATAGTTTTTGATCCAAAAGTATAGATCACCATAGAACAAGTATAGCAATTTTAACATCACCGTTGCTTCCTCCTCCATTGCCACCACTGCAATTGTCATCTCCTCCGTTGACACCACGACAATGAAAAAATTGTAAAAGACAAGTCTGGGCACATTTCTAGAGGACACATTCACAATAGTTTGAGACAGACGACTTATACAAGTAAATATCACATAGTAATCAATAGTGCAACCACTTGGAGAGCATTCCTCACTTGTTCCGAATAACGACTCCACCAGCTACAAGATTTTTTCATGACATCTTATCGCCCTTGTAGAGATCTCAATGAGCGAAGCGATGGTTGCATCATCAATCGATGAAACTTGTTCTCAATATGTTGCCAATATTTCGTGCCGGCTGGTCTCCGCATCAAGCACCACACTCTCCCATTTCCTCACCAAACCAATATGTCGTGGTGGTACCAGGGCAGATGCCATAGGATGGCTAAGAGTGGGGCCGATAGACGCTGGTGGATCTGGGAGAGGGCTAGCGCGCTAAGAAGCACACACGAAGAACACACAAGCACACCAAGATCTACCCAGGTTCAGGGCCCTCGTGAGGAGGTAAAGCCCCTACTCCTGCCCGCCTCTCTCTCTATACCGAGGTATCACAAATACAAGGTTGCTCCTCGAGCTGTATGATCCCAGCAATGGAGATAAACACAAGGAAGAAGGTGAAGCTGTGGGGGGAAATGTGTCTCAGGGCATCGTCCCTCACGCAGTAGGGGGTGAGGCCATATATATAGGCTAAACCGAGTTACCGGAATACCCCTCCACTTGCAACGGCCACATCTCCGTACCGGCACTGCAGACGCGCACGCCTGCGCGTCATGATTGTCTCTGCACAGTGGACAGGACGTGGCTTGCCCATGTCCTGTCCCATATCTCTGCTCCTAGGTACAGCCGAGGTCAGCGGTGTCCTTCTCCTGCTCCTTGGTCAGCAGAGGTAAGCTCAGTCACCTCAGACATGCGCCGTACCGCACGCCGCGCTCCCGTGCCAGACGGGATGTGACAGCAGCGCTGACTTCTGTCCGACATAAGGATAACCCGGCATGGATATGCCGGATTCCCTTTCCTGAATAACCTTCCCTGCACATAAGAAAAACACACAAGATACCGACACATATATGTCGGTTATGATGTCTCGGATCCTTATCTCGGATCCCATATGCCGGTTTGCACCAGCATGGTACCTCGGTCCCTTCTGGCCCGGGCTACCTCGCTTCTCCTATGTTAGTTTACACCAACTTCACACCCTGGTCACCTCAGAGGTCCAGTTATGTCGGTTCTTACTGTAACCTGGCCCACACCTGGGACCTTGCTTATACCACACCATGACCCTACCCGGGGGTAGCCCCCCGACATTAGTCCCCGAAGCTGGTGCGGTCCTGCAGCCTTGGATGAAGGGCCACAGCAGGCTTAATCAACCGAGACAACCACACCAAGCATCCGACATAACCATGTCGGTTCAACCGTAAAGCCACTAATAACCTCTCCAACTGATTCCGACATTTGCCCCTGTGTTGGTTTCTCCGACACAAGAACTCCGCTGAAAGAGCAAGTCAAGTTTCACGACCAACTCAACTTAACCCAACCATCCGACATAATCGTGTCGGTACACCTCCAGCATTCGGAAATAACCTCCAACTGCTTTCGACATACGCCCTTATGCCGGTTGCTCCGACACAAGGCAACTGTTTTATCCTGATCAAACATCCGACATTCTCATGTCGGTTCATCTCAAGCTTCAAGAACCAAACCTCCCACAAACCTTCGAGATCTGCTCTTGTGCCGGTCTCTCCGACACAAAAAGATTCCCGCGATCTCTTCCAAGATTTGGCCACAGCACGTGGCAGGGAAACCCTGCGCGATGCCTCGGTTACTGCACGCAGACAGACGTATTTCTGCGCGCACGCCGCCCACGTCACGCGCTGTCACGTCGCGTGGGCACTTGAGTGCGTTCGACCGTGGGGTGCCTCCTCGATTTCCGCGCCAGTAACTGCACACGATCGCGCCGTAGGCGGTTACCACCCTGTGGCACACGATGTGGCTGATCGTGCGGCCGCAAATACCGCAACCGCGCAGATCGTGCGCGGTTAATCCGCGCGGCAGTTACGGTAACCGCAGGCGGTAAAAATGGAAACCACACGCCCTCATCCCCATAAATAGGGGAGTGGGGCGATCCAAATCATCTTCTTCGCCGCTCGCTTCTCCTTTCTCTCTCTCCTGCACCATCGTGTTCATCTCCGCCGTGCAGCGATCCTCGCCACCGCACAACGCCGGAGCTTTCACGCCGCCGACGACCGGAGATTCTCGCGCCGCCGCCGAACGCGCTCAACTCCGGCACGCCCCGCGCTTCCTCGCCTCGCACCGCCATCGCAACTCCGGTGAGTTCCTCGCCCTTAGCATTGCCGATGAACGTGTTCATCCCCTCCGATGAACATGTTCCTCTTCTCCGATGGATCTGTTCATCTTCCCCGATGAACTTCCTCCTCTTCTCCGTAGAAGCTCTCACATCCAACTGCATAGATCCCCTTTAGATTTTCTTCAATGCGCTTCTCACTACCCTTGTAATAGTTCCTCCGTTCTATTTATTTTCAATGCGCTTCTCACTCCTAGGTTTCAACTCACATGTTCTTGCATTTATCTTCTATTTATTTTTCTCTGTAGATCTTTCCGCCAAACAATTAGCCACAGATTTGTGTTTCCCGCCATTTATGCATTTTCCTCTGTTGCCCAAATATTCCGAGATACTTATCTCGGTTCAACTTGTGCCTCTTTTGCAGATCCCTTCCGAGATGTCATCCAACCATACCCCGGAGCCTACCGAGGATGTCGTCGAAGAGGGTGAGCGCGCCGGGTGGGAAGGTTCCGACGTAACCCAGGCCGAGATAGACTGGCTAGTCCGGACCAAGCGAATTCCGGCACAAGTGATATGTCGGGTTCCCGGCACAGAGGCCGAGCCGAAGCTTAAAACCGGTGAACGCGTGGTCTTCGTCGCACATTTCGAGCGCGGCTTTGGAATCCCGGCGAGCGAGTTCTTCCGATCTTTCTTGGATCGGTTCCGGCTTCAACCTCATCACCTTCCAGCCAATGCCATCACCACGCTCTCTGCGTGCGTTTCTTTCTCCGAGGGATACCTCAACTCTGGCCCACCGTTGAGCTCTGGGCCAAGTACTTCCAACTCCGGAAGCAGAGTGTCCCGGATTCGGAGAACAAGAACTTCCCCAAGGAGATGACCCCGTGCGGAGCTGCTACCATTATACCTCGGAGAGGTTCCATCTTGCCTCGGATTCAAGGCCTGGAGTCATGCCGGAAATGGCAGCGCACGTTCTTCTACGTGAAGAACCCAGACAACCTAGACAATGTCGACCTTTTGAACCTGCCGATATTCAACATCGCCACCCCTCTGAACAGTTTAACTGGTCCCTCAACCCGAAGGACCTGAACCTCGAGATCAACCAGATTCACAAGGTCGTCGAGGAGCTTGTGGGGGTAGGCTTAACGAGCGATGATCTCCTGAGGACCTTCGTCAGCCGCCGAGTCTCCCCCCTTCAAGACCGGGTTCACAAGATTTGCCACATGAGTGGCAAGTATGATCCAACTCGGATCAGCACCCACGAGCTGACCCAAGCCGAGGTCAGAAGACGTGTCAAGGCAATTGCCCGCACGACGATGACCGAGGAATGGGAATGGGGTTTAAAACCTCATGACAGAACTCGGCTTCCGGAGTAAGTAAGTAACCTTGCAACTTATACCGACATACTTTTTTTACCGAGATAACCCTTATGCCGGCCCCGTACTCGGCTCATAAAGTAACTCGGTTTTACTGCTTCTGGCTTGCAGAGGTTTGCCCGGCAAAAGACTGAAGATGGAGAGGATCCCTCCACCAAATGGGGCCAAGATATCCCTGCCCGGATGTCGCCGAGGTAGAAGACCCGGATGATGAGGATCAGCTGCCGATTCCGGCTGCTGGCGCCCCTACCTCGGGTAAGCCTCGAGCCCGAGCCTCCATCCGAGATTGGTCGGACGATGATGATTGCGAAGTGTTAGAGATAATTGACATCAGCTAACCCGGGCAGCCCTGCTCCGAGTGCACGCCCTGCTACCTCGGGCAAACAAGTGGGATCTCGCAAGCGTGCAGAGACCGGTACCTCAAAACCGGGACCTCCACATCCTCAGATCCAGCAGCACCGAAGGCGAAGCGGCAGAAGAGAGGAGCGGTTAAGCCGAAGAAGGCCAAGAAGACACCGCCAGTTACTCAAGGGTAAGATATTCTTTGCCGACACAAGCTTGCTTCCTTTTTTCCTTCTCCCGGGATAATCTTTCCCGACATAACACTTTTTCTTGCTTGATGCAGTGCCGCCCTTGAGATTAACCAAAGCGCTCCTCCATGCGCTCGCCCCTTCCGAGTACAGCGAACCTCGGTCACGTGATTCGGGGTACCCGCCACTTCATCCGTCATTCCCGAGGTCGTGGTCCTTGACGAAGATGTTGGCTCCGGTGCCCCCACCGCGGACTCCGACATTCTACGGGCCGACACTTCGGTGACCTCGGGCCCACAGCAACCACCACCACAACAACAACAGCCGCAACAACAGCAACCACAACAACAGCAACGGCAGCAGCAGCAACAGCAACAGGAACAGCAGCAACAGCAACAGCACAAGGACAGCAGCAACATCAACAGTAGCAACAAAAGCAGCCGCCACGGCCGAAGTCCACCACAAAGTCCACCGAGTTAGTAACTCGGAAAGCTACTCCGCTAGCCAAGCCGGCACAGAGCCAAGTGGCCACCGGGAAACAACTTGTCAATCCGGAGAAACAAGTGGTGTTGACTCCAACCACTACACCGGAGCACCAAGCTCTCACCACCTCCGTTTCCCGAGTTACCACTAGCAGCTGGGTTTTTCCTCAGCTCCGAACTCAAAGCGGACATAGCTTAGGCTCGGAGAAGCAGTACCACATGGACTGGAATGCCGCCGACACTAGCGAGGTCTCCTCTGCGAACCCGGTCACCCAACATCCAGCTGGACCCAGTGCGCTTGCTCAGGCCATGCACAACTTGCAACTCTCGACCCTTCGAGCCAGCAAGCTTGCCGAGGTATTTTTTCTCAGCTAGACCTTTCTTTCCTTTGTAATAGATGATAAACATATATAATCCCCAGTCCCCGAGATTCGGGTCGAGTGACCTACGCTCGCCCGAGTAAAGATCACTCGGCGCGAATCTTCACAAAATTTCCATTATTAAACTCAAAAAATCCGACATTCAGGATCTTCAAAAATCCGACACTTAGGATCTTCAAAAAATCCGACATCCAGTCCCCGAGATTCTTGTCGAGTTTTACTCGGCACGAATCTTCAAAAAATCCGACATTCAGCTTTACTCGGCATGAATCTTCAAAAAATCATACTAACCCTTTGCTCTTTTCAGGATTGCACCAACGCCCGGACCACAGTATTTCAGAAGCTGCTTCTGGACCACAACAAACTCAAGAGGTCCCACAAGCAACTTCAGGAGACGCTGAAGAACAAGGAAGCCGCGCACGCCACTGCCCTCCAGAAGGAACGACAGGAAGTGTCTCGGCTCCAGGAGGAACTTGCTCGGGTCCAGGGCGAGAAGACCGGCATTGAGAAGGCCCTGATGCAAAGGGAGGAAGCTGCGCAGAAGCACAAGGAAACCCTCGAGGCGACCGAGGTTCGCGCTACCTCGGCTCAAGGAGAACTGGATGCCCTCAAGGCAAAATCCGACATCTGGCTCCGCGAGCTCACCCGGCTTAACAAGGAGATGGACAGTAAGTTTCTTTATCCTTTCCTTTTGTTTTCATTGCTTGTACCGACATTAAGTATATGCCGGTATATAACTCAATTCGGTGATAGCTTTTCTATCTTCAGATCACTTCTCCCACTCCAAGGCTGCTGCAATCAACACTGTCCGCAAGGCACGAGCAAAAAGAGCCGAGGCTGGCCCAATCCCGGAGGAATGGGATATTGAAGATCACCTGACCGCTCTGAACGCTCACATCTCTCCTCTGAAGGCCATTGGCATGGATCTTCTTGATGCTGGCATCCGAGCTTACCGAGCCTTATGGCCAGGATCTCAGACTCCGGCCAACATTGAAGAACTGTCCAAGTGTCTGTCGGGAGCCGAGGCCAGGGTCCGAGAGTGGAGATCCTCTGCAGCTCGCGTCGGAGCTGATCAAGCCCTGACCTTTGTGCTCTCCTGGTATGAGGCCATCAACCTCAATGCCGTGCGCTCCCTGCGCCAAGGCTCCACATGGACCTCAGATCCGACACTCATCGTGAGCCGCAAGGAGGCAGCCACCTTCATGGCCAGCTATGCTCCCACCCGACACTTCATTCCTGGTCCCGCCTACTCGGATGATGTAGAAGATGACGAGGATGATGAAGAGGGTGAAGACGAGGAAGATGTTGATGAGGAGATTGAGGTCGAAGCTCCCGACACTACCAGTGCCGGAACCACCGACACTGCTGCTGCTGGAGCAACCGACATTGCTAAGCCGACCGCGACCGACACTGCAAAGTCGACCGCGACCAACACTTCTGAGAAGCCGGTACCCGACACTACCGGTGCCTCGGCAGCCACTCCAACACCCGAGGTTGCTCCAACAACCGAAGCTTCTTCTGCCGCCGAGACTGCTCCTGAGCCTCGCACCGCTCCAACTGCTCCGAGCTCCTCCGAGGCAGCTGCCTAAGCTTATCACAAACTGAACCATTAAATCCCCGGAATGCCGGGTGCAGATGTAAATATACTTTTAAGTATCTCGCAGTGCTACTTTTATCCGTGCTACTCTTATCATATTAGTTTCAACAAGACAGGCTCAATGCCGGATCACTTTGCACCAAGTCCCCGAGTTTACTTTCTTGTTTACTATACTTAGTAATCTCTGCTCTTGTCTACCATTTAGGCGTTCGACAGTCGAGTCACAAGATCAATCATTATAGCACACAATACTTGTAAATTTTGAGGTAAGGTTTAGAGTCATCCGACACAAGGAAAAGGAAAGAAAAAACCGGGTTAGTAAACGACATATGTCGGATCTTTTTAGGACCGAGTCCCCGAGTCCATTTTCATGTTTACCATATACCATAACCTCTGCTCTTGACTGCCATTTCGGCATTCGTCAGTCGAGTCACAAGATCACAACAAGATAGCATACATTACTTGAACTTTGAAACGAGGTCTCAAAATCATCCGACATATGAACAACACAGAAAAAACCGAGATAAAACACAAGCATATAGACAAAGGGAGTCCTCGAGTTTCTTTTTGGAGTGCCGGCATTTTATTCAAAGGAGAACCGAGATACATACATTGCGCCCTTATGAGTAAAAGGGGCGGAGTAGAGCTACATTCCAGGGTCTTTTGGTCTCCTCTCCGGATTTGTCCATCACATTTTTCCTCGGTGCCTACGCATCTATAAGATAGTATGAATCATTGTGCAGAGCCTTGCTCACAATGAATGGTCCCTACCATGGAGGTGACAACTTGTGTCGGCCTGCTTTGCGCTGCACTAGCCTCCACACCAAATCTCCCTCTCAGAATACCCGAGGGCTGATCTTCCGGCTATGATAGCGTCGGAGATTTTGCTGATATATAGCTGACCGAGATAAGGTCAGTTCTCGTGCTTCTTCGAGCAAATCAACATCATTTTTCCGAGCTTCTTTTGCCTCGGTTTCAGTGTACAGCGCCACTCTCGGCGAGTCATATTCCATGTCGGTCGGCAGGACCGCTTCTGCTCCATAGACCAGAAAAAATGGCGTATAGCCAGTTGAACGATTCGGTGTGGTCCTTAGACCCCACAACACTGCTGGTATCTCCTCTATCCAACATCCCGGAGTTCGCAACAGTGGTTCAATCAACCGGGCTTTGATACCGGCTAACACCAACGCATTTGCTCTTTCCACTTGCCCATTTGCCTCTGGGTGTGCCACCGAGACTATGTCCAACCGAATTCTTTTTTTCGCACAGAACCGAGCAAACTCTCCCACAACAAAGTTTGTGCCATTATCCGAGATAATGCTATGGGGGTAACCATATCTCAAAATGATGTCCTTCAAAAAGGACACAGCTGTGTGACCATCACACTTCCTGATTGGCTTCACCTCAATCCATTTGGTGAATTTGTCCACCATCATGTGGGGACCCCGGACTAGCTGTCCGAAATACCCGATTATGCTTAACACAACGATCCCGTGATCAGTCTGTCGTTGCACATAATCCGAATTGGATACCAAAGTTTACATCCATTACAGTACCGAATAAAAGTCTTCCATAAAGGGTCATTTAGACCAAGTTCTTACATAGGTGCCTTCATGGGCCAAACCAAAATATATCAGCGGAAGCTACGGCGTAGTAGACATCATATTCTAATGATGACAACCCGACAGGCAGCTGACTTGTGGAGATCCTTAGTTGGCGTAGAAGTCGCCATATTCCTGCTCGGCGTAGTGCTCCTCCTTGTAGTCCTCGTAGTCTGGCTAGGACAATAGCCAGGGACGAAACCAATATGAGTACATTTGAATGTACTCGCAAACTACCCCAACATGAGTATGCACTCTTATTTGTTTTAAAACAGCTCCATATCTTTATTGAAAAAGGTAAGAAGAGTTTTATAACCATCTTTGAAAGAAGTCACCATTTCATTTTGTTTCTCAAAAACTCCTCCTTTTCCTGACCATGGCTCACCATAGTCCATTTATTCCCACAACTCCTACCACTTCATTTGGTATAGATGTGTAACAACACCACCATTTCAATTTCTTTTGACTTAAAAGTTTTCAAAACTTGCACATGGTCAAAGTAGGGTCTCCCAGCTGTCCATATCCGAGGACTCGGCTATTCGAATAGTTTAAACCCTCTGCAGAGGTAGCACGCTTTTATCCCACATCCATCCGGCAGCTCATCGTGTCCGCCACGTCTCGCCATACAGGTGTATGCGAAGTAAGCCGCCGACCATAGCCTGTCCTTTGCTCATGCTAGTATAGGATCCTACCGCTATGAAATTATCATCTTTTCCATCGACACCCAGTCCAGATTCCCCGTCGGGAAACCTAAGTGTGAGGACTCGTAGTTCTGCCCGGCGAGCGAACCCTTCAATCCCCCATCCTCAGATGCCAGGACCCAGGTCAGGGGGTAGGTCGCCATGACCATCCCCTCATGGAACGAGGTCATCCTCGTTGTTGAGGAGTCCCATACTAATATGAGCAAATTATATGACTACGCCTGTTTCCCATATGTGGTGGAGGTGGTCGCACAGGGTATTGGATGGTTGACGTAAGTACAAGGACACACTGTGCATTTTTCATAAACATCACCACTTTTCCACTTTTCCAACACAACACCGACATCTCGGCATTCCATAAACTCACAAGACATTTCAAAGGAGTTTTGAATAAACAACATTGTTTTCCCATCCTAAAGTTTTACATAAACTACTACATAGGGTGGCAAAATAATATCCATATACTTTTGAAATGAGTTTTATAAATCTTGCTTTGAGAGTAAAACATGTTATGAAAGTAGATGCATATGTTGGTAGTGCAAGCTCAGGGAATAGCTTGCCTTGCTTGGCAAAGTGATCTTGCTCTTGTTCTTCAACTTCAGCAAACTCTCCTTCCTCGATATATCCGACAACGTTTTCGTCTAATTAATAAACAGACAATGCAAACAATCACTAAGCTATACAAGCCATCATCTCAACACAGCAATCATAAACATCACAATAAGCTACTGCACACATCAAGCCACACAATTTGGTTTTCAAAAGTTGAATTTAAACATTATTTAATTAAGTCCAAATTATGGCAGAAACTAGTTATTCATGTTTAATTCCACAACTTGAGTTCTGTTGGTCACAAAAATACAAACTAAATTTCTATAGAAAGCTACTGATGTGTAGAAGACAACCCAATTTGAATTGGATCAATTGGAGTTACCAAACTTTCTACACATTGGATTGAATCCAGTAGCTTAATAATCAAGTTTTGGCTACCATTTAAATTCTATTGCTCCAAAAATTAAACCCATTTAGGGGTAACTAAACATGGCTATATGTGAGCTAACAAAATTGGTCCTAACTCATTTGGGTCAACCAATGAACATATTTGTTTGTTTTAGTCCAGAAGGATTTATCTTAAAGTCAACAATTAATACTGCTTAATTAATTCTACCAAAATTAGGGGAGCTAATACCAGGCAGTACTAAGCTAGCAAAATTGGTTTGGAATTATTTGGACTAACAGAGTATCAGAAACAAACAAGTTTAGATTTTAAACCTTCTGTGGCATTTTCAATAATACTTTTTAACTATTTAATTAAATGGTATGAGACCAATTGTGTTGGTTAAACAATTTCATAAGCTTTCCAGAACAATTGAGTTTGATTTATTTGGATTCCTAAATCTTGAGATATTGATTTTCTAAGTTGGGTCCAGTATTGAAATTTCCAGAGAAACTGAATTCGAAAATCTAATTGCTCTGGATAATGTGGAGAAATCTGACGGGCGGGGCCCATCCGTCGGTGACTCAGCGCACGCGGAAAAATTAATAAAACCCTGACGAGCGGGGCCCGCTCGTCGGTCTCTCTCTCCCTCTTATAACCGAAACGGTAAGCTACCGTTGGATCGCGATCCAACGGCTGCCGTGCGACGCAGCGACGGCGACCACAGAGGGGTGGTGCTGCGGCTCCGGCGACGACGCGGAGGACGGGCGGCTTACCTAGGGGGCTCGGGAGACGGCGGAGATGACGCAGAACGACGGCGGCGGCTCCGGGAGAACTCCTGGCTGAGTGGTGCGTGCTGGGACGGGCTGGTTTGGCGGCGGCGAGCTCCTTCTCCTCCACGGCCGTGCACGGCTCCGGCGAACTGGCTGCGTTGATCCTGTGCACGAAACGTCGAGGAAACACGGCGGGTGAGTGCGAGGTTAATGGTGAGGCAGTTGAGGGCCAGAGGGGAGGAGAAGAGAGGCTAGCACGGTGGCGGCCGTGTCGTCGTCTACCTCGAGCACGACGGACCTGCAGGGGCTCGGGCAGCAGCTGCGGCTGCAGCTGGAGCTTGGCAGCAGCGGCTCCGCCCTCCTGGCGGTGTACGGGGGAGTGGGGAGAGCAAGGGAGGCAGTGGTGGTGTGGTTTTTGAGCACGGGTTGGGCAGGGGTATATATCGGCGAGCACGGGTCCATGGTGGACGCGGTGCGGGAGAGGTGCAGGGCGTGCAGGGGCGCGTCGTAGGGGCGGCTACAACGATCGAGGTGCTCAGGGGTAGCCGTGGTGTGTGGCGGCGAGCTGGGCGTCGCCAATTTTGGGACGGGGCTCGGAGCAAATGGACGGTGCGGCGTGCACCGGCACGGCCGTCTCGGGCGGGCGCGGCCATGGCGTGGCGCACGGCGGCAACGGGGGTCCCTCCTGTGCGGGAGGTGAGAGCAGAGGAGAGCAAGGTGAAGCGAGGGAGTGAGAGGGGCCAGGGAGTGGATAACCGAGGCGATGCCACGCACGGCAGCCATGCCGACCATGGCGCGGCCGCGCCGGGCTCGGTCCCCTCCGAAGCTCCGCTCCTTTCCCGACCCTCCTCTTCCAAATTTCCGCGCGCAACAGGTTCTGTGGTGCACGGGAGAGGATTTGGGTGAGTCAATTGGTCGAATTAACAGCGAATTCGATCAATTGATCTCCGGGTTGAAGAATTTGGGGAAGAACACGAGCAGTGCAAGCAAGGTGTTCGACGAAATGTTTCAACGAAATTTTATTTTTATTTTCTGGATTTTATTTCCACAAGTGGATCCATATATCCAAATGTAGTTTTGTGGTGCAGTGGTATAATTTAATTGACAAATGTTGCACCACAACTTTGTAATTTGAATTTATTAAAGAAAAGAATTGAAATTTTAAATTTAGATTTTTGGAAATATATTTTGAGAGGGAAAGGATATAGAATAAAAATAAGAGTGATTAAATATCACTCTCCTGACTTTTATTTAAACACAAAAAAATAATTCTCCCACTTTGAGAAATTTAATGTGACACTTGTCACCTGATTTTATGTGTGGTTCTTGTTGATTTTGTTTCTTTTATTTTCTTCATGTCAATCTTTAGAGCAAGCAACACACATTTAGCAAGAAGAAACAACACAAGCAACAATAGGAGATCAATACATATAATTAAGTAAAAGTTTTTTGTTGGCTCTCTTTTCTGGAACTAATAATACTGATTGATAATTTTGGGATGTTACACATCACCAGCATATGAGTCATGTTACCTCGGGCTGGCCTAAACTCTCCCACCATATCTAGACACCAAACTGCAAAGGGCCAAGTGATTGGAATTGTCTTGAGTGCCGAGGCTGGCAGGTGGATCTTTTTAGCAAACCTTTGACATCCCTCACACTTTCAGACGATATCTTCTGCTTGATTCAAAGCACTGGGCCAGTAAAACCCATGCCGAAACACCTTAGCCACCAAGGCTCTTGATGAGGCATGATGACCACACTCTCCCTGATGAATCTCCAGGAGCATCTCTTGCCCTTCCTGCGGCTCGACACAGCGCTGCAGTACCTCGGTCACACTTCTCTTGTACAACTCCTAGTTGATGATGGTGTATGCCTTGGATCTTCTTTGTACTTGCCTGGCCTCAACTTCATTACTTGGCAAACTCCCGTCCATCATATACGCCATTATTGGTTGTGCCCACTCCGGGACAGGACGCACAGGAAAAACCGGATTATCCACCTCCATGAGATCAACCGACATTGCTTCTTCCGAGACTGAGTAACCAGTCCCCGAGTTCTGCCAAGCAGTCCCCGGGTTTTCCCAAATACACCCGACATCTATGTCCATGGGAACAGCACCAGACTCCGGTTTCGCCGGGATAAATGTGGGGACCCCGGACTAACTGTCCGAAATACCCTTGTGCCTACATGTCAGCGATCCCATGATCAGTGCGTCGCTGAAGCACAATTAAACTTGGTAACCAAAGAACATCCATACCTACCGAATTTATTTACTTACTTGATGGAAGTGATCAGCTTCATCAGGTACTTGCAGCGGAATCACCAAACAACGTGGAGCCCAAGTCATTCGCCTTAACCTTACAGGCAGCTGACTGGGAAGCACCCTAGTTCGCAAGGACGTCAGTGAACTCCTCTTCTTTGAACTGTTTCTTCTTCCACAATCTGGCTAAGACAATAGCTAGGGATGAAACCAATATGAGTACATTTGATTGTACTCGCAAGCTACCCCAAACAGGAGCAAGCACTAGTTTTAATTTTAAAAGACCTTTATTTTTAGGAAAACATCACTATATCCTTATTTAAAAAGGGAAGAGTAGATTTGTAATCCTGTTGAAGACAAAACATTTTGGAAAGTAGTTTTCACACCTACCTTTGTTGAAAAAGGTAAGAAGTCTTTTTAAACCTTTATCCCGAAAATATACCTTCGTTTAAAAAGGTAAGAAATCGCTTTTAAAACTTTTTCCTCGAAAATCACCACCTTGTCCCTTTCTCCGAAACCTCCTGGTTTCCGATCATACCCCTTCATGGTTACTTATTTTACCAGCAACCTCATACCATACCCTCGGTATAGTTGCATAAAACAATTTCCACTCATTTTCCTTTCAAACCCAAAACTTTGTAAAACTTGCACATGGTCTTAGGACAGCCTCCCAACTGTCCATATCCGAGGACTCGGCTATTCGAATAGTTTTACCCTCTGCAGAGGTAGCACGCTTTTCCCACACCCATCCGGTCACTCATCGTGTCAGCCACGTCCCGCCATACCAGAGGTATGCGAAGTTGAGTTCCCGGCCATAGCCTGTCCTTTGCTCATGCTAGTATAGGATCCTACCGCTACGAAACCGGTTCCATCGACACTTAAATCCATGCCCATCGGAAACTAAGTGTGAGGACTTCGTAGTTCTGCCCGGCGGACCCAAGGGAGCCCTTCAATCCTCTTTCTACAACACAATCATACCGGCTTCCGGTAGACTTCACTTAAGAGGACCCAGGTCAGGGGCAGGTCACCAAACCATCCCCTCATGGAACGAGGTCATCCTCGTTGTTGAGGCATCCAGTACTAACACGAGCAAATTATATGACTACGCCCTTGCCCATATGTGGGTAAATGTGGTCGCACAGGTTATTGGCTGGTAGTCATGGTACAAGGACACAATGTGCATTTTTTTCTCAAAAACAACACCACCATTCTTCAACTGAACACCGACCTCTCGGCATTTCAAAATCCATCCAAGGATTTTCAAAGGAGTTTTGTAAAAACAATGTTTTTCCCATCCTATAGTTTTATATAAACAAACTGATATTTCTACATAGAGTGGCAAAATAGTTTTTCATGAATTTTTGAAAAGGTTTTCACAATCATTTCCCATTTCCATAGCAAAATACTTTTGACCAAAACTTGGGTGGATCGTAATCTCACCAAAAGATTTTTATAAAAGGCTTTTGAGTAAAAACAAATACATTTAGAAATTACTGCACACTACTAACACCTCTATATCGGGTGTCTCAATAATGTACCTGTATTTTGTAAAAGGGTTTTCCAAAATCATAACTTTAGTGGCAACCACCACATAAATCATTTATGCTTCTTATAAGTAAAACAGGTAAATCAAAATAGATGTATATATATGCAAGCTCAGTGAAGTAGCTTGCCTTGTTCAACACAGTGGTACTGGTCCTGATCTTCGGGTTCAACGAAACCTCCTTCTTCGATAAATCCATCAACGGTATCGTCTAAACGTTAAACAAGCAAAACAACCAATCACTACACTAGCTCAACCTCATCACATCATTACAATCGCAATGCTACAATTAGCTACTGCACACATCAAGCAACACAAGGTGGTTTTAATTGAATTAATCTTTATTTAATTGTTTTCAAACTAAGGCAGAAACTAGTTGTACACCAATTAATTCACCATTTAAGCTATGTTGGTCACAAAAATTCAAACTAAAATTCTATGGATAGCTACTGATGTGTAGAAGACTACTCAATTGGATTGAGGTCTTTTGGAGTTATCAAACTCCCTACACATTTGCTTTAAACCAGAAACTCACTAATCAAGTTTTAGCCACTAATTAATTTATGTTGCTTCAAAAATTAAACCCTTTTAGGGGCAACTAACTTTGGCTACAAGTGATCTAACAAAATTGGTTTGAGCTTAATTGGACCTACTAATAAATCACACTAATTGGTTTAGTGCAGAAGGGTGCACTGAAGTTCAACCAAAGGCTAAGGATTTTAGACTACTCAATTAATCCTACCAAAATTTGGGGAGCTAAAGGATCCTAATACAAAGCTACAAAAATTGGTTTCAAGTTATTTGGATTTATATAACTCCAGAAACAAAAGGTTTGGTGTTTTAAACCTTCTGGAGCATTTTTATTAATACCTTTTTATTATTTATTTAAATGAGATGAGACCACTTTGGTGAGTTAAAGGATTTCATAAGCTCTCCAGAACATTCGAGTTTGATTTATTTGGATTCCTAGAACTCGAGTTGTTGAATTTCAAAACTAGGTCCAGTACTGAATTCAGAAAAGATTCAAATTCGAAAATACTGGATAAAGATGAGATCCCTGACGGGTGGGGTCCACTCGTCAGTGACTCAGTGGAAAACGTCTCGCGCGTGCGTTTAAGTTTAAAACGCTGACGGGTGGGGTCCACCAGTCAGCGACTGATTACACGAACCGGTAAGCTACCGTTGATTTCCAATCGAACGGCGCCTGGAGCTCGCGGTCGTCGACGACCTCAGACGGGCGGTGCCGCGGCTCCGGTGATGGCGAGATGCACGGGGAACTCACCTAGGGGCTCGGGAGGCTGCGGAAAAGAGGTAGATCGATGGCGGAGATCGTGGGGAAGCCCCTGGGACGAGGTGTGCTTGCTGGGGATGCTTCTGGCGTCGGCGATGATCAACTCCTCCTCCGCGGCCGCGCGGCAACTCCGGGGAGCTTTCTGCGTCGCGCCTGTGCAGGAAACACGGGGAAACGGCGGCGGGTGAGTGCGGTGGTAATGGTGATGCTAGGATAGGCCAGAGAGGGGAGAGGGGAAGCGGGTGACGACCTGGCCGTGCTCGACCTCAACCTCGGCTCCGGCGAGAAATCGAGGATGCTCGAGGCGGCTGGGGCTTGCGGGACAGCGTCACCGCTCTCCTAGCGGTGCACTGAGGGGTGGAGAGGGAGTGGGGGATGCTGGAGTGAGCGATGGCGGGGTGTGGAGGCACGGGCGGGGCGGCTTTTTATTGCCGAACTCCGGCGTGTCGTGGACCGGGTGCAGGAGTGGTTTGGGGAGTGGGAGAGCACGCCATTGGTGGCGGTGCTGCACGGCGACGACCGTAGGGTGTCCTTCTAGGGCTTAGGGGGATAGAGGTGCACGCGCGGCTTCGAAAACGAGCTCGACACGGCACGACGTCCATGGCGCGTGCCGCGGAGTAGATGGATCAATGGCGCGGCTGCGGGCCACTAGGGCTGACGGGGACGTGTCCCTGAGGTCGCTGGGTGGCAGAGGAGCATCTGCGACGAGCCACGCGAGCTGGGGTGGCGTGGTGGAGAAGAACGGCGTCGGCGTCCATGCGCGGCCAGAGCTCGGAGAGCTTCGACATGGCGGCTGGCGCACGGCGCCTCAGAGCGTCAGGGCGCGGTCTCCTCCGTTCTGACGAGTGCGGTGAGGGGTGAGGTGATACATGGTGCAGGGCTGGGCCAGCTGGGCATCTCCTCCGCACGTTTCCATCGTCGGCACGGGTGCACAGCATGGTGGCGTGCGGCCAGCGGCGGCCACGAGCCGAAGGACCAAATGGCACGCCTCCTCCTTGCTCTGGCGACTGAGGGGAGTGAAAGGGGAGGGTGTGGAGCAAGCAATGGATGCAGGGATCCATCAAATCGATCGATTTGATTTCGGTTTCAACGGGTTGGAGATGAACTCGAGTTCTGTCTCCAACGTGCTCGATGAAATGCTCCACTGAAACTTTAATTCTATTTTCTAGGATTTCTTTTCATGGTTTGATCCTTGTATGTTTGACAAGATTTAAGGTATGGTGGTGGACTTTATTTGGTATGTGCAACCTAGCACATTTTGTGGTTTGGGAAAGTTCAAGAAAGAAATGAAATTCAAATTTAAGATTTTTAGAAATATTTTTGGAGAGGGAAAAGAATATGAGAACAAAGAGAGAGTGATCACCTGTCACCCCACTGAATTTTGTTTTGAAAAAATAAAATTTGATTTTCTTAATAAGATGAATTTTGTGTGACTTTTGTCACATGATTTTATGGGGGAACTTTTTATTATGTTTCTTTTCTTTTCTTTTTATTTATTTATTTTTGTTTTAGCAAACAATCCAACACAAGCAAGCAAAAACAACAAACACACAAAAATAACAAAAGTTTTTGTTGGCCCACAAATTTGACTAATAAAGCTGGGTTACAATTTTGGGATGTTACAATAAAGATTGACTCGGACTCGGGCGATGGTTTGATTGATGGCTTCCTCAAATGCTCCAAGGCTATGCCGGGTGGGATTGGATCCCGGATGAACCTAGCTTGGACAGTACATCGGCGGCTTCATTTTCAGCCCGAGGTATATGCGTGAGCTCGCAACCTTCAAAGAACCCCGAGATCTTTTGGACATGAAACCGATACAACGCCATGTTGGCGTCTAAAGCATCCCAATTTCCCGAGACTTGCTGCACACCAGATCCGAGTCTCCGAAGCATTCTATCCGGCGAATACCAATTTCTTGGCCACATTTAGCCCATGAACAAGTGCCTCATACTCGGCCACATTGTTAGATGCCGCAAAATGAATCTGCAACACATATCTCAGCTGATCATGCTTTGGCGAGGTAAGGACTACCCGGCACCTAAACCAATTTCGTCCTGGAACCATCAAAGTGCATTCTCCAGTAATTGGAGTCAGGCAATGGTGGCTCATATTGCATTTCAGCCCAATCCACCAAGAAATCCGGCAGTGCCTGAGATTTAATGGCATCTCTTCTTTCATAGTGAGGAGTGTAAGGGGACACCTCGATAGCCCACTTGGCTACTCGGCCAGTTGCATCTTTACACCCAATGATCTCCGAGATAGGAGCCTCACATACCACAGTGATTGAATGCTCTTGGAAGTAATGTTTCAACTTCTTAGCAGCCAGATAGACACCATATGTCATCTTCTGGTAGTGAGGATAGTTCTGCTTGGACAACGAGATCACCTCGCTCAGGTAATATACCGGCCTTTGCACAGTTTTGCCATCTCTTCTCGCTCCACTACTAATACGACACTCACAACCCGGTTTGTGGCTGCAATGTAGAGCAACATCGGCTCTTTGGGTAATGGTGAGGCCAGTATCGGCGCAGTTGCCAACATCTTTTTTAACTCGGTGAACGCCGCATCTGCTTGCGGGGTCCACACGAAGTGGGTGTTTTCTTCATGAGCTGATACAAAGGCAATGCCTTTTCTCCCAACCTGCTAACAAACCGACTTAAGGATGCCAAACATCCGTGAATTTCTGCACGTCCTTGAGACATGTCGGTAACCTCATGCTTTCAATAGCACGGATTTTTGTCGGGTTCACCTCGATACCTCGGCTCGACACGAGGAAACCGAGTAACTTGCCTGCCGGCACACCAAATGTACATTTGTCCGGGTTAAGTTTTATCCGGAATTTCCTTAGATTCTCAAATGTTTCTCGAGATCATCAATCAGAGTGGATTTCTCCTTAGACTTGATGACAATGTCATCGACATACACCTGCACATTTTTTCCTATTTGATCATGCAAGCATTTTTGCATACATCTCTGGTAAGTAGCACCAGCATTTCTCAAACCAAATGTCATGACACGATAGCAATAAGCCCCATACGGGGTGATAAAAGCAGTTTTCATTTGATCAGCAGGGTTCAGTGGTATCTGGTGAAAACCAGAATACGCATCTACAAAGGATAACAGCTCACACCCGGCTGTGGAATCGATCACTTGATCAATCCGAGGCAGCGGGAATGGATCCTTAGGACATGCCTTGTTCAAGTTTGTGTAATCAATACACATACGCCACACAATGGCCACGTTCGGGTCATCTTTTTTCTTTTCCACCAGGACCGGGTTAGACAACCAGTCCGGGTGCAGCACCTCCATGATGAAACCAGATGCAAGTAATCTGGCCAGTTCATCACCTATCACCTTTCTCCTCTCATCCGAGAGACGTCGCATAGGTTGCTTCACCGGTTTCATATCCGGTCTGACGAACAAAGAGTGCTCAGCCAACTCCCTCGGAACACCTGGCAGGTCCTGATTTGACCATGCAAAGATATCCCGGTTCTCACGGAGGAAGTGACTGAGCTCGCCTTCCTATTTCTCCGTTAACCCGGTACCAATGATGACGTTGTGGTCCGGACATGCCGGGTCAACATTGATCTTCTTGGTCTCCTTGGGCACCTCGAAATTGCATTCTGCTCCGGGTTAGCCATACCCGGCATGCCGAGTTGCGCGGACTGAGCCAATGCCACCACTTCATGGATCTTCTTCTTCTCTGCAGCGATAATCAGTGACTCGGCAAGCACGATCCAGCCGAGGCACACTCCAGTGCACGCTTGTAATCACCCGAGATAGTGATGATGCCATTAGGACCTGGCATTTTCATCTTGAGGTAACCCACATGGGTTGATATCATGAACTTGGACAGCAGGCCTGCCGAGTAAAGCATGGTATGGACTTTCGAGGTCCACTACCTCAAACTGGATGCTCTCAGTTCGGCAGTTTCCTTGGTGCCAAACAACACATCAACCCAAATTTTGCCCATAGGTGCACATGAAACACCCGGCACTATACCATGAAAGGTTGTAGAACTCGGCTGCAGCATATTTGCCGAGATACCCATCTTCACCATGGTGTCTCGGTACATGATATTGATAGCACTCCCATTATCAATGAGAACTCGGGTGAACCGAACATTGATGGTGGGTCCAAAGAATGTCGGATCCACCACCAATGCATAACCTCCCGGAGTTGGCATAACTCGGGGATGATCCCTTCTGCTCCAATGATTCTTGCTCGGACCAGTGCAAATACTTCGGCACTGCCGGCATAACTGCGTTCACCTCCAGTGCACGCCGATGCAAGCTCTTCTTGTCAGTTGGCTCGGTCACAAAGACCACATAGCTCTGATGAGCTTCTCTGTAATCTCCCTGGGGATACTCTCCCTGCCTGCTGGGACCAGTGTTGTTTTGTTCCCTCCGACATTCACCTGATTCACAGGTTTCGGATCTGCTTGCCTCGGAACTGGCGGAATCACCGGGATAGCATTTGCTCCGGTAAGCGGTAAGTTTTGCCTCGGCGGAATTCTCTGAGGTGCCCCCCTGATTTCCTCCGGCTCTGGCTCCTTCCCCCTTGTGCGCTGATACCAGCTGCACTGCCGAGTTGTATGGTTTGCAGGCCTGCGGATGTCTTGGGTGTGGAAACTGCAAGGCCCATCCAACATAGCCTCATAAGTTAAGGACTGCTTCTGGTCACCCATGGCCTCTTCCCTTCTTGATTCTGGCCCCATGCTGGGCCGTTGTACTTCGGACGCTGGCTATTGCCGGCATCTGGCTGGTCTTGGTTTACCGCTGCAACCTGGTTTGAGCCATACCGGTAATCCGGCTCTCTCTTGTTTCCGAAGTCCTGGCGATCGTTCTGCCTGACTGGCCCGGGTCTGTTATTCACCGGGTATCTTCTACTCGGCTCCCCGAGTTCAGCAAGGGTTGCATCGGATCACCCAGTGCATAGCTATCCGCAATCCGGATTGTCTCGGCCAGGGTGGCCGGCATTTCCCTCTGCAACTTCTGCCAGAGCATGGAGCCGTGTCGGCACCCTGGGCAAACCAAGATATGGCCTGCGCCTCCACAACTCCTTCACAGGAATTGCGAATAGTACTCCACCGGGTTAAGTAATCCCGGTCAGTTTCATTATCCCTCTGCTTGCACATCGCAAGCTGCTGAGGACGATTCGGTCTCTTGTATGTGCTGGAGAAGTTGCTAACAAATGCTTCTTCAAAGTCCAGCCAGCAATCAACGCTGCCCTCTCGCAGGTTGTTCAGCCAATCCGGGCTGGCCCTTCCAACATTGCGGGATATACCTCACCGCCCATCGGCGGTTTCCTCCCGCGATATGCACTGCCGACACATAATCTGTCAGCCAGTCCTCCGGCTTAGTACTGCCGTCATATGTCTTTGCACCTCGGTTCAACTGAAAGTGCCGCACCGGTGGTTCCCTCATGATCCGAGGTCCAAAACATGCAGGGCCAGGTGGACCTTGCTCTTCCAGCATCTCGGACATATAAATCCTGTCCAACTTGTAGCGTGCATCATTTGGTGACAACTGGCGAGGTCCCAACCGGATCCCAGTGCACCTTCATATCTCGGATACCCGGCTTTCTCCATAGCCGAGTAACCATCATCATAACGGTTAGCCACCTGGTCAACACCTTGTGGCTGCTGGACATGCTCGACATTTTGCTGCTGCTGGGCGAGATTTTGTGTCGGATACCGAGGTGGATAGCCTCGGCCAGCCGAGTTAACTACTCCGGCACCTGGACCGCCCGGACCGGGATTGCTTTACCCCGGCCGGCACTGCCTCGCCCAACTACTGTTTTCCGGCACACGCCGGATCATACACCTGTATCTGTTTGCTCTTACCGGAGTTTACACTCCGGTCCGATCTCCACCGACATGCGGTGATGAAGCTTGCCCCTTAGATCCACTGGCTCCCCTAGCCGAGTGAACAATCTCGGACCCACCTGCAACTGTGTTGGCCTTGCGATAGGCCTCATTCTGCCGGGTAGCCACAGCTACCAACTCATTAACTCGGTCTTGCTGCCTACGGAGAGCTTCTCCGGATAAGCCTGACAACTCGGCTCTTGCTGCCTCGGCAGCTCTAAGAGTCTTAGCAGGGGAACTATACTTCGGTTTTTCGACCGATAAGTTACTAGGAGTTTTGCTGGAGCTAGATCTACCATCTCTAGCAATCTCGGCATTGAGGTTTTTACCCCTCTTGCGCACATCCTCTACTCGACTAGGGCGAGCAGCTACCGGGGTTAAACCATGTGCTTGGTTATACTCACGGACAGTTATCCCGAACTCTCTCCTCACCTCGGCCATCTCCAGAGCCTCCTGAAGCAAGCTCTGACGCCGTGCCTCCAACTCTGCCTCCATTGGGCAGCATCTGTACCGGCAGCTACCGGCACAGCCAGTTTCTCGATTATCTCCTCGAGATGAGCTGGCCTAACTGGTACATTGGATGTACCGGCCTGGTCTCGGAGGTTTTCCCTCCTCTCCAGCGGCACTTTCGCCGATCTGGTGACCTTGGGGGCAGGATTACCGGCATCTCCTTTGCCGGGTTCTCCTTTACCGGCATCACCCGCAGTGCCGGTCATCATGACCTCTGCGCAGCTCCCGGGGCGAGCGCTACGCCGGCCGCGAGCCGCACAGACAGCAGGAGGATCCTCGGCCACAAGCACCTGCTCGGGGTACTTGCAGACAACCTCGGTGGCGACGTAGGTCACGAAGGTGCCGAAGCTGATGAGGCAGCCGTTCGTCGGGAACGGCCTGCTGCCGAAGCATCCAGCGTTGTCGCTGATGAAGTTCAGCGAGCCGAGCTTGCAGATGAGCCCGCAGACGACGCGCTCGCCGGAGTCGATGATGGAACCCGTCCGGATGATCACACCAGCCAGCGCCGCTGCTGGCCCCACGGTGGGCGCCAACTGTCGTGGTGGTATCACGGCAGATGCCATAGGATGGCTAAGAGTGGGGCCGATGGACGCTGGTGGATCCGGGAGAGGGCTAGCGCGCTAAGAAGCACACACGAAGAACACACAAGCACACCAAGATCTACCCAGGTTCAGGGCCCTCGTGAGGAGGTAAAGCCCCTACTCCTGGCTGCCTCTCTCTCTATACCGAGGTATCACAAATAAAAGGTTGCTCCTCGAGCTGTATGATCCCAGCAATGGAGATAAACACAAGGAAGAAGGTGAAGCTGTGGGGGGAAATGTGTCTCAGGGCATCGTCCCTCACGCAGTAGGGGGTGAGGCCATATATATAGGCTAAACCGTGTTACCGGAATACCCCTCCACTTGCAACGGTCACATCTCCGTACCGGCACTGCATACGCGCACGCCTGCGCGTCATGATTGTCTCTGCACAGTGGACAGGACGTGGCTTGCCCATGTCCTGTCCCATATCTCTGCTCCTAGGTACAGCCGAGGTCAGCGGTGTCCTTCTGCTCCTTGGTCAGTAGAGGTAAGCTCAGTCACCTCAGACATGCGCCGTACCGCACGCCGCGCTCCCGTGCCAGACGGGATGTGACAGCAGCGCTGACTTCTGTCCGACATAAGGATAACCCGGCATGGATATGCCGGATTCCCTTTCCTGAATAACCTTCCCTGCACATAAGAAAAACACACAAGATACCGACACATATATGTCGGTTATGACGTCTCGGATTCTTATCTCGGATCCCATATGCCGGTTTGCACCAGCATGGTACCTCGGTCCCTTCTGGCCCGGGCTACCTCGCTTCTCCTATGTCGGTTTACACCAACTTCACACCCTGGTCACCTCAGAGGTCCAGTTATGTCGGTTCTTACTGTAACCTGGCCCACACCTGGGACCTTGCTTATACCACACCATGACCCTACCCGGGGGTAGCCCCCCGACACAATATCCTCAACTTCTGTTTAATTCACGGTTCTCTTTGATCTTCCATTTTCTTTTAGTTTGAGAAGCCTCAAATGCATACTCAACATCTTTCCACGTCCTCACCATATTCTTGGTCGAATGAATGTAGGAGCACATCACTGATGTGGAGCTCGGCCTCCTCCAACATGCTCACATACGAAGGAGGAAACGAATGCAAATTGAAACTATACAATGCAAAAGAAGAAAAACTAAGCATCTAAAACTAATTTGACACACATTGGAGAATAGGGGTGTCCTTTATACCTCTCGGTCGATTGGACGAGCATGTTGTGTGCGGCGGAGTTGGTGACGGTCAAGCTAGCTATCTCAGTCGCCTGTGCCAGAGGTGGAGAGGTCAGGGAGCCGCCACCTTCTTCCTCTTTGTTAGCCCTGAAGTTGATTTTTCAGCCGACTTGGCACCTGTGTCAGCAAGCCGAAACTTTGCCCTAGTGCGGCAAGGAGCCCGAAGGAGGCGTTCGCGTCGTCCCTGGCCCCATGACGACTTGCTTTCCCTGCTGCTTGTGCTGTGGTGGCGAGAGATGCATGCGGTGTGGGAGGGGCTGATTTTGGCAGCGGGAAATTATAATCGGCAGACGACGGAGGGGTAGGGGGAAGGTCCATGGCAACACTTGGGCGGTGAGGGGAGGACGAAAGGCGCACCGGTGGCGTGGGCGTGAAATGTCTCTCCCGCCAAGCAAGATAGTAGAAGCAGTAAACCTAAAAACTGGCCACTCGTACCGGGAGCTCATTTTTAACAACGAATGGTCACACAAATATGCTTGTTTTGGTTAAAAAATCATTAAAAAAATAGTATGTCCACAAAAGATAAGTGATTATATGACATCCTTCAACATAAATAGCCCGTTGACACAGCATGCATGCTACAATCCTAAGCCTGCCCCATATCGCCTAACCCTCAGGGATATGGGGGTTACTCCCGAGAGACCCTCCACACTCCCCCTCACCACCGTCGGAAGTCTTGCCAGGCGAAGTCCGGGCAAACAATCACTAGTACAAACCATACAATCACACACGTTTACCATCACACATGATTTCTAGTACCGTCGCTGTGCATGGATGAGCGATGTGATGCTTAATCGCACACGGTTTACAACTTGTGTATGGTTTTGATGCTCGGTTTGTGAAAGGTGTGACCTTTACGTTGTGTTTGTAGAGCGGGTTCTATCCAGTTTGCTGCTTCTATGAGAATTTTTTTTCGATAAAGGGATTTTATTACTTAAAAGATTTAAGCATTACACCCAACCTCTCCATAGTTAGGATGCACACAGCCACAAGTTCACCAGTATCCAAGTCGAAAATAAATAAAAGGCGAATTACATATCATAATGAGAAATTGTAAAGACGCCTAAGATGGTGGTAGGTCGATCCGGAGACTATGTGGCCGCCATCCATGCTAGGAGAATAACTCTCTCGCCGCAGCCTCCAAACGTAACGCCACCTCCAAAAACAAGCTTCTATGAGAAATGAAACACCTTTATTTTAGAAAAATAATAATTCGTTAATGCTGTTTCAGAATGGAAAATCTCGTATCCCTGAGAGTAGTAAAACTACTTGTCCAACTCTGTTGGATGAAAACAGACTCTGCACCGAGAAAAGAGAAAAGCGCAGATCGACTTGGATCAGTACACGCCTCCGTTGCATTTAGCGATGTACTTACTTCAAAACAAAAAGAAAAACATGATGCACTACATCACTGTTAATGGTTTGGGACCGCCACGTTGGATTCCACTTGTGGATGCGTGCATGTGTGGCAGGCGATGATCCATCCATCCATCCATGGACGCGATCATGAGACCGGGTGGCAGCTATAGGTAGCTAGCTTGCAAGGAGCAGGGACGCGATCCATCTCCATCGAGTGCCGATCGATCGATCTCGATTCCGACAGCGCGCGCGCAGCCGACATTCCTTTCTCGATGGATCGATCGGGAATCGGATGCCTTCTCTTCTTTCCATGCCTCTCCCCACTCCACAAGCCAAGAATATATTTCACCCCATAGCTAGGGCCTAGGGGGTGTACGTGTACGTGCGTGCGTACTGTACGTTGTTCATCTGCTGCAATCACCCCCATCTTTTCGCCGATCGAATATATTCTGATGGTAACTTACATATACTAGCACAATACCCGTGCGTTGCTACGGGTAGACCAATACTCAACACATAATTTTAGCAAAATAATTAAATTTTGTTATTGTGGATGCATAGATGTCTTGAGATTGTACCCATAACTAAAAAGGGATACATAACAATGACAACATAATATCCCTTTATTCGACAACATCGACAAATAACAGCGACGACAGTGGTGGTCATTCTTCACCCACCAGTCCATAGAGTTACGACGAATGAAGAAACATTTATCTTGCATGTCTTTTATTTAACAAAGGGTAGTGGCGTAGTGCTACACGTGTAGATATATTTTATAAGGAAACAATCTGGTCAACTTTTATATATGTTGCATAGTAATCTAGTGCATGAGTGCATGAAAATGAATGTCATATCTTAGTGTCTTGATCGAAGAAGCAATGTATTGCTCTTTTATCTCAGTAGAGAAAAGAAAAAACCGTAATTATCAACACATTTGCACATAAACAATATGAAGAACAAAGAATGGTGGGAAAGCTTTTTCACGAAAAGTTGAAAAGCTACTTGGACGCAGAATTAAAGGCAAAGTGACGTGATTCAGAGAATGAAGCATCATGCTTGTTTATGCACATAGTCTCAGGAATATTTATTCTGTACACATATTAGAGCTAGTTTAGCTTGTCTACTAATAACAGAAAGAATCTCGAACGATCAATAAAAGGACCCTGCTACGCTCCTTCAGTTTTCAGAGCATAGCTAGCGAGCTGGTATGTTGTGAACAAACTCAATAGAGTCGGTTTTTGCTAAGCAAATCAGATCTGCCACAGAGACAAGATCAAGTCATAACTTACAATACTAATCAAGTTGGAAATTACCACCAGAAAATGCAGAGCCTGCGCTATGAACACATGAGAGCTGGAAAAGATTAATTGGTACATGTAGAACATAGCAGAAGTGCATGGATCGGTAGTAGGCATCCGTGGACGGACACAGGGGAAAGTGGCCGAGGCCTCCGTGCAGCCTCACGGGAGGTATCAACAAGCCGCCCCCTTACTGCCTCACATGTTTTTGTACCGATTGTGAAAGGTTCGATCTACTACCCAGTGTGTCGTATTCTCCAGATCAAATCATCAAGGCAGAAATCCAGGCTGACAGGCTAAGGAATCAGGGACCATGCTGCAAGCGTGAGGTAAACAGGAGCTAGAGGTCCAAACCAAGTCACAATTCATTCAATGTCACACCCTATTGTAACAACTTGGATAGGAACAGCTTCATGGTAATCGCAGCGCGGTTGATGAAAGCAATTGTAGCAATAGAAAATTTCAGTTACAATGTTTACAAGTGTGAAGACTGAAGAAATACAGAAAGGGCACCAGCTTTATGGAGCAGACGCTCCAACACATCTCTGAATATACGGGGGATGTGGAAACAAAACAACATTCAGCATTGCATAATGTTTTCATAGATGAGCCAATAGATGAGCCAACCAACAGGTGGAACAGTAAGTCTAATGATGATTCGATCATTAACAGGATCACCTACCTCTTTATATTTTGCTCGAAAGATAAGGAAATCGGATCAGAGATGCAAGCTGACCTGCCTAGCAGCCGTATGGACGAACATAAAAAGAAGCTAGTATCAGACGACCAGGCCTGCAGACGATCGCGATGGTCTCTAGCCCTGGGACTGGGAGGCGATGGAGGGTGACCCACTCGGAGAGCCAGAGAGGAATTCTTGGCTGGCGCTGGCCTCCATCGCAGAAGGCGTGCGACGCCACAGCTGTTGCCCCCACGGATCTCGCCGTCGGCTGGGGCTAGGGCTGGGTGGAGACCGTGGAGTAGATGCGGAGGGAGCAGTCGGAGGCCGCGAAGAAGAGCTTCCCGGCGTGGAAGGCGCCTCGATGCAGCCGTACACGTTGACCTCCATCTCGACAGCGCAAGCGATGGAAGGTCATCGCTGGTCAACAGCAAGGGGGAGGAGTCGCTCGGGTCCGGCGGCCACCATGGCCGCAGGTGAGGGAGCCGAAGAATAAGGTCGGGACAGAGGTTCGGGGCAACGGACATGCCGTTCCGGCTGGATGAGGGATGTGGCACCAATCGCCGGAGATCGACGTGTGGCGGCGGGATGGGGAAGAGCCTGTGATTTCTTTCTTTCGGGCCCGGCAAGAAAAGGCATGGAACCGGTAAATGGGGATGGCGCGTTGATATCCGGATTTATCAGGGGTTAAAGCGCAAAAGTGCCACGACGTACGTACGACGTACATCCACTAAGGATATTATATAGTAGAGATCTACTTGCATATGCATGGCCGGGACACAATCTGCATACATTTCCTTGATTCTGAGCATAAGAAATTTACCCCTGCCTGGCTACAAGTAGAAAAGGAGGACTTTTGATCATCGTGGCCATTTTTCGTAGGTATGTGGATCATCAAATGGGAATTGCAACCGATCGAGTTTCTCATGGTCTGTTGAGTACGTTAATGTCGATAACTTGTTACGGCAACTAATAGACCAAGAACAAAGTCCACCAAATTAGCACTCAATATGGTTCGTTGATTCACGCGTCTGCGGATCACGAGGGAAGGGACCTCTTCAGCCAGCCGTTGCCGCAGGAGCACATCGACATCATTCTAGGCCTGTTTGATTGGTTGCCTGAGGCGTTGCCGTTGTCCGAGGATCTGCCGGTGGAGTGCCTAGTTTAGGCATTTGTTCTGTGATCTTGCTTAGCCTCCTGTGCTTTGTGGTGTTGTATTGTTGTTTCCCCAGTGACTATGTTAGATTTGGATCTTGTGGTTGCCATTTGGAATGCGCGTGGATTAAATTAGAGGCGCGTAGAGCAGTGATCTTTCAGTCGATGGCGGCCACGGGCGCTAAGATAGTCTGTCTCCAGGAGACAAAGATGGAGGTCATCACGGCTCAGATCGTCCGTCAATATCTCGTGGTGGCCTTTGACGGGTTCCTCTACCTACCGGCCGTGGGGAGTCTGAGCGGCACATTGCTAGCTTGGCAATCCGAGTATGTCTCTGTCACAAATCCTCACCTGACGGCTAATGCGCTTACCGCCAGCATCTCGATCGGAGGGGACCAGGCTTGGTGGTTCACCTATTGATTGAGAGGGCTACGGCATGTGGACTGTGGTGCTAGTTAATGCTATCGTCGGCCTCCACGAAGGTGCTACTTAATGGCCACCCCGGTGGAAAGATCTTTAATCGACGTGGACTGAGGCAGGGAGACCCGCTCTCGCCTCAGCTGTTCATCCTGGTCATGGAGATCCTGCACCTATTGATTGAGAGGGCTACGACATGTGTACTGTTGACGCCCCTGGCAGAGACGGGACTTAGGCACCGCACATCGATCTATGCTGGCGATGTGGTAACCTTCCTCCGCCCCCAGGAGAGAGACCTCAAAGTTTTCGCGAAGCTGCTAGATGACTTCGGCTTGGCCTCCAGGCTACGGGCGAACCAGGAGAAGTGTTCGGTGCACTTGATCCGCTGTGTAGAGCAGGAGGCTGTGTTGGTGGCACAGAAGCCACACTGTCCGCTGTTGTCGTTTCCTCTACGCTACCTGGGGCTCCCGCTCTCCCTCAGGAAGCTGAAGGATACACAGCTCCATTATCTTGTGGATAATGTGGCCAACCATCTCCCAAAGTGGCGCGCCGGGCTGCTCAACCGTGGAGGTCGTCTTGAACTTGTCAAGATAACCCTCTCGGTGGTGTTGATCTTCGCCATGATGTCCCTTGATCTCTCAGTGAAGACCCTGGTGGCGATTGAGAAGATCATCCGAGGTTTTCTTTGGGCTGGGCGCAAGGACACCCGTGGAGGCCACTGTCTAGTGGCGTGGGAGAGAGTTTGTATGCCGAAGCATCTGGGGGGGTCTCGGGATTCCTAACCTAAGACTTATGAACCATGCTCTCAGGGCTAGATGGCTTTGGCTCAGCAGGAGAGACAACTCCAAACCTTGGAGTGAGTTTAACATCCAGGTTACCCATGTGGTTCGTCGGCTGTTTGAGGTGGCCACCACCTCGGTTGTGGGTGACAGGGCCTCTACTTTCTTTTGGCTAGACAGATGGCTGCCCGACGGGCGCGTGAAGGAGTTGGCACCAAACCTCCTCCTGAAGGTGCCCAAGGGCACCCGTTGCTCTCGCCGAGTGAGAGAAGGGCTCGCCGGTGGATGGCTGGACGACATACCGCCAGACCTGAACACGCAAGAGATTGGCGAGCTGCTGTCCTTGGCTGCCAGTGTGGAGAATTTCGCCCTGCCCAAGGGGGACGTGGATGAGTTCAGGTGGAACTGGGAGGGCAACCGCAAGTACTCAGCTCGCTCTGCAGAGCGTTCTTTGAAGGCAAGATTGGGTTGGACGGGGCCCAATAGATTAGGTGCTCCTGAGCTCCAAACAAGTGCAAGTTCTTCCTTTGGTTGGCGCTGAAGAACCGGTGTTGGACTACAGACCTCTTAGGCCGTAGAGGGCTGCCTAGACCAGCCTCTTGCCCGTTGTTTGATCAGGGAGAAGAGGACATAGATCACCTTCTTCTTGGTTGTCTCCTCTCTAGAGAGGTTTGGCACTCCTTCCTGAGCAGGTGTGGTAGAGCGGACTGGGTTCCTTCCCACGATGACCACCTAGTGGATTGGCTACCTTCCAAAGCTCCGGGCGGTAATGACGAGAAGGACCTGTGGATGGCGATCACCTTGATCTGTTGGAGCCTATGGAAACATAGGAACGGTGTGGTTTTCGAGGGCCACATGCCATCAGTGGAGACTGCCATTAGGATGGTGGAGGCAGAGGCTGACCTTTGGTGGGCAGCGAGGATGTTCCGGGGTGGCCTAGAACCCGTAGATAGGTAGAGGGTTGGCGAGTGACCCCCTCTTCTTTTTTCGGTGGAGTTGCGTTTTTGGCGCATGTGCCTAAACGCGTTGTAATCGGACGCTTGGCCTCTCCTTCTTGAAACTGATACATCTGCTTGGACGTATCCTTAAAAAAAAGACCGTTAGATGTCAGAAATAGGAATTCATGGCCTACTGTATGCATGTATGTGCTAAAATAGCCGTGGGTGGTACCTCTGCTTCTAAGCGCTCGGTATGATCAGCATTGGAAAAGAAGTTTATTTTTTATCACTATCATTTCACTTAAGCAAAAAAATGAGATGGCAAGTTATTAATGAGAAGAGAGATACTTGTGATAACCAGATATATTACCATAACATAACGCACCAAACACAAAGTGAGTTTACAATATAATAAATAGCTTTCGTAAATAAGTACCATGAACTCGAAACTTCAAAGGTCACTCATTGATCGATCAAAACACATGAAATTTTTGGTTTTGCATCTCCAATAATCATCCTACCAGACTTTAGGATTTGTTCAATTTATGAAAGCATGAGAAAATCAAGATCTCGCAACTATCAGGACCTCTTTGAGTCGCAAGATTCTAAAACCGAAGAAATAGGAAAAACACGGGATTGCAATGTCATGTCCATTCCACTCCTACATTATTTCATATATGCAGAAAAAGTTTTTTTATTCCATCACATGAAAAACAAATGATTCCTACAATAAGGTTTGACAGACGATTTTCTATAAAAAAAAGTAGTGCAAAGGATTTGTTAAGAAAAAAAATCCGATCCTTTGGGATTCTATCATACAAATCAAACAGCAACCACCGTAGAAAAAATTCTAAAGATTTGAATTCTCCAAAATTCGTATGAGAATCATTTGAATCAAAGAGGCCCTCATAAGTTGATTGAAAAACTATTTTTAAGTTGGCTGGGCCATAGTGGATCCTTTGATAACTCCTTAACTTGGATACACTGGCAAAGAAAAGGCAGCCCATTTTCCATCTACATACGTGAACAATGGCCAAGAATAACACAACAAAGATAGAAAAACGCAGGGAAACAAGAACATAGCATGCTTAACAGAACACAAAACTCAACATGCTGACGAAGGCCATGTAACCCTACCCATAATTGGTAGACGAGGCATCCTTCTTCAGGAAGCAAAGCCAGATCGAGACAGTGGTCCAGATCATAATCCCAGAGCTAGCAGGGCCCCTTAAGAAAAGCCTGGCTAAGTAGTTACCCTATCTTTCTCTCTCTAAAGACTCCTAGAAGATTATCATGACTTATAGTAGTAATGCACACTAATCACCCCTCCTCTGCTAATTACATCACACATGCTCTCCCTCTCTCTCTCTCTCTCTCCCCCCTCCCTCTCTCTCTCTCATGTTTCATAGCTGAATTCCGCATCCTGCTCATAGGTTCTTGATTTTTCTTTTCGTACAAGGCATCTTTGTTTCATCATTAGGCGATGGATGGAGTTGGCATTCCATGTGATGCATGCAAGCATCCAATTATATATGTGTGGCATGCATGGGGAGGAGTATGTAGCTTAGGGATGCGTGTGAGATTCTTGGAAGTAGGAACCAATCCAGCTTTGGGCCATCCATTTTCATTCCTTGCAACATGATGCGGATGACGCGTCGATATCACTAGCCCCTTGTCAAATAGATTTGGCTGTCCCCTAATTAGTGTACTTATATAACTAAAATATGCATTTGGAATGTTTGTGTGATTCCTTTTCCTTAGTATTGTAAAGCCCACATGACATTGAAAATTAAATTATTGTTAGGATATCACCTAATTCTGTCCTTGTGTTGATGATCCTACTGTAAGAGATATTCAAAACTCTGCCGTTGTACCAGGCCAAACAGAAAATTCAAAAAAAAAAAAAAACGATCATATGTATTTTGTTAGACCTTGATCAGTTTTATTTACATGTCTCTTATAGTTTTACTAAATATTTTACCATTCTGATGTCTTAATTTTCTGAAGAAACGCACCATCCAAAACTAAGTAAATTGTATAAACCAAACAGCACGGAAAAAGTTAAGGTGCACACATAGATGACGGTGTGCCCCAAGCAGTCCCCAAGAAAGCAACTACCAATATTCTATGCTTCTATCCTTGAATTTCAAACTCACCCAATCTGAAGTGATGGCCTCAAGCTGATTGTGATTTGCAATACATTAACATAGCATCAAAAAACAAAAGGAACAAACAAACATTCCTCTCGCGATCGATGGGGCGAACAGCAAGCAAACAAAGAACAAGTGACCGACATTCCCCTGGGATTCGGTGTACACAGGCCCAATTTGCGCAGCGGAACAAATTCTAGAAAATGTAATCTGGGGACGTTAAACTAATGGCACGCTTAGGCGTCCCCCCCTCTCTCTGCCTAATCTTTAATTTACTATATATGTTAGCTGTCCATTAGGACCCAAATGATTTGTATATTGTTGGTCACAGCGCATTGCACACTGCCCCAGTATGCCTGATCTAATCTCGGCCATGGTTGCTAGGGAAGAGTTTGAGAATTATTTTGGTCGATTTGGACTGGGATCAATGTTTGGAGAACAAATACTTATACAAAGATTTATTGAGTAAATAATGGGGTGTCAGTTAAAGATACTATTTGTTGAGTGTGCAGTGGTTGCGAGGAAGATCTGCCTACTAAACAAGATTTCTTTAGTCTGCTATCAGCAGGTTGGCCGCCATGGCAGACTCACCAGCCAGTCCACTCTCAATTTGATCTAACATTCCGCAGGGTCCGCACACAGTCGTGTGATGGTGCTCGATCTCACTCTCTTCTTTTTTGATAGGCAACATAAAATCAATTTTTTTTCTATGGACACGCAACCAAAGGTTGCTGTCATTTCATTAAGAGTGGAATAGAGAGTTTTACAACTTATGCAGTGTTACAAACGGCATCACCGCCCGCTCCCAGAAAGAACTATGAACTACTCCTCTCGCTGATCCGCTTTCTTCCAAGCTTCCGCCCAGATCGCAAGGTCTTCGCTGACATGTCTAACACGAATGTTGAGGTTCGTTTCTTTGCCTTCAAAGACTCTTGCGTTCCTCTCCAGCCAAATTCTTCTCAGCCCCGCGATCATGAAGGTGGCCGTTTTTCTCTTTTGTTTGCCCTTATGATTTTGGAGTGTGTAGTTCCAACATAAAATCAAATGATACTGAGTTCGAGTGAACCTTATTATTTTTGTGCCAGAGAGTGTTTCCTTTATCGTTTCTGATGCAGCGTGGTAATAAATTTAGTGAGTGGTACATTCAGATTCTGGATCAATGTTCTATTAGTTCACTCTCAATGCTCGTTTTACAATGCACAATGCAACTCTAGCAAAGGTAGTAGACATGTATGGGCAGTTTGTAGAGATTGATCTAGAGAGAGAGGGAAAAAAAACCGAGCCGGGCAAAGAAGATCAGAGAGAATTAATGTGCAACTAGTTGAAAAAAAATAGAGCAAGTAGGGCATGCTTGTCCATCACAAGGTACCGCTGCTGGTCCATCACGGCAAAACAAAACTTTGGGTGGGTGCCCGGTGGAGGGAAAACAAATCACAGTTGATCCCCACAAGGTACCGCTAATTGTGCCCAAGTGCTGGCCATTCACCTGTATGAGAGAGAGAGAGAGAGAGAGAGAGAGAGAGAGAGAGAGAGAGAGAGAGAGGAGGGGTTCAAGTTAATCCATTCTACTAAATCAAATGGCATCATAGGTAATGATGGGGTTATTAGCATCTTGACCATGATCGATGTGGAGGAACTAATAATCCACATGCTGTGCAGAGCATCATGTCAAAGCATGCAGTGCCATGGGCTGTAGCTCATAGATTGGACTGTCGCGCGCACCATGATTAACTACACCTGACAAGAATTAATTTTATTATCAATTACTAGTTAATCATGTCAGCACAGTGTATCTATGCGTACGTGTGACGTCACACGTGAATAGAATGTGTTCATGAAGTAGGGACGAAAATGACATTGTTTCATCCATTTCTTAGAACAAAACAAACATGAGAAACGGAAAATTAACAAGATGGGACTGGAAACAGAAAACTCTTGATGGAAATACAGACAAAAATATAACAACATTTTGATGGAAAAAATACGGTTGAGAAGGTATTAACAAATAATGAAATAACATGTGTTTGATCTATTTTTTAGTTGTCTTGGAATTAGGACTTTTTAACATTGAGAATGCAGTATGTGAATTAAAATCAACACTTTTAAGTAAAGATATTATTAATCATAATCTAGGTTATTTAATTGAAAATAATATCTAAACACTTGTTATGTGACTTTTACGTGGTATGGACTATGGTGATGTCGGTTTGTTATGCTCGATATGATGATGTATTTGAATGTTGAATATTGTTTTTCTCAACCATGTCTATTTATATATACATGTAAAATTTATGTGATATTAGCAGGATGCAAAGAGAAAAACACTGCTTCGCAATTTTGCCAAGTGTTTTTACCTACTACACTCAGCAAAGTGGACATGTGGCACATCCTTGTGCATCCTGACACTATGTTTTGAAATGTTTAATGCACTTTACCGAGTGTAAAAGAAAAACACTCGACACAGGTTGGTCACTTTGCCAAGTGTAATGGGAAAGGCACTCGGCAAAATACTGTCCGTATTCAGAGTGTCTTTTGGAGGGAAATCTTCAAAGCCCTCCATGTGGCAGCGGTTGGTCTGCCTGCGCTAAGAGGGTTAATCGAGTATTTCACTTAGAAAACACTTGTATAACTCGGTAGCGGCATTTTCTCGTCATTCGTTAACTTTTTTACCGAGTGGCCATAGTTTAACAAATCATCAGATAATACGGCGAAGACATCTTTACTGAGTGTCCAACAAAAAAACACTTGGAAAAGCCGTCTTTGCCAAGTCATGGCGAATGTATTTTTACCAATGCCAACTGTCCGTGACATTCGATAAATATGCCAAGTCTGGTAGTGACAAATCGGCCAATTTTTGTTTTGTTTTTGCACAATTAGTGGGTTTTTTTGTGTTCCAGCAACCGCTCGCTTCGATATCTATACCCACTACTACTCGCTGCGTATTTTTTCAGGCACGATATATGTGCTTCAAAAGTGACATTTGATGACGTGTCCTGCCTTGCCAGCACCCGCCCGAAGCAGAACCCACCTCCATCACTGCCTGCCATCTCCACGATGGCTAGCAACAGAGAACAGCAGCACCACCTCGGTTGAGGCCAAACAACCATCGACCTCCAGAACCGGAAGCCAACCTTCGAGCTTATTAGAGAAGGAGGATGCGGCGCTCCCCCCTTCTGTATGCGGCTCCAACCACCGGAGCTCCGCCAGGAGGAGATCAAGCACCACCATCCCGCAGATGCGGCCCGGACGCACCAGCGAGCAAATCCTCATCGGCATAGCGCCATTCTGCACGTCGGCAAACTCGAAAACAAAGTCAAACCTACATCTACAGCCTAATCTACTTCTATACAGAGGGGGCCGGCACCCTATTTCATCTCCGCACCAGCCAGCATAGGCGCCGGCGGCAGGAACGGCCGGATCTGGCCGGCAGCGACGGTGGACTCTCAAGGGACCGAGAGGGAAGGAGAGGGGAAAAAGAGTTGCTCCCCCTTTTGTGAAGAGTTGAGACATTCAATTGGTTCCCTCTCAGTTCGTGTTAAAAAATTGTTTCATAAGACCGCGGGCGTATTTTTTGCCAAATCTGGCCCTTTGTCCGAACTAATTTCGTATCTGGCCCTTCTGAGAAACTATTCTCAGATCTGGCCCCCGAGGTCGGCGCCAACGAGGATGGCGCCGACCTTGTACAGGTCGGCGCCAGGAAAAAAATTGGCCGAGCTAGGTCGGCGCCAAGTGGGTTGGCGCCGAACCCATGAATTTTCAAAACGATGCAAAATGTTGGCGCCGACCTGTACAACTTCGGCGCCATGTCCATTGGCGCCGACCCGAGGGGCCAGATCCGAGAATAGTTTCTCAGAGGGGCCAGATACGAGATTAGTTCGGCCAAAGGGCCAGATTTGGCAAAAAATACACCGCGGGCCGGCTTTCACAGAACTAGCTGGCTTATCCTACCCTAGCTATCAGGCAATTCCGATCTATTATATAATTAAAACACAGGATAACCAACGGTAGAGATTAGCCAGACATAATCGGGACAGAAACAACGGCCAAGATTTAGGTGTCGATTTCCATACAGTGTCCATCTCCCCCACGTCTAACAGTGTCCCTCTTGAAATCGCGTATAAGGAAGGAAAAAACACAAAACAGACCCGTACGTCAACAAATAGTCCAGATTAATCAGCCTATTTATTAGGGACCGTGCCATCGCACGCCAACACGCGGTGACTCCCTATTTTGGTGGCTTCTTCCGCCGGCGACGCATAGAACTAATCGCCGTCTGTACGATCGCAGCTTCTCTGTTCCCTGATCAGCGGATTCGCGGCGAACGTCCACGGCATCGTTGAGGGTTGTTAATCTGAACGTGGATGAATTCAAGTGTTCCAATACAGGTTCGCGGATTCCAACTTGCGTCATGATGTCGATCAGATCGATCAATGTTGCCGGCCATAATGATGAGCAGATCGATACAGGACACGGCGGCAGCGTCATGGTTCTAGCGCTGAGACTGTGCTCACACAAGGCATCGCTCATGCGTCATGGTTCATTGAATCATTGGTCCATCAATCTATTCTTCTTAGCAGCAAGCTTTGCTACCTGATATAGTCCGCCAAAAGCATAATCGATCGATCGATTCATCAACATCCAGGGAGCAGCACGTCAGGACTCCAGGTTGCATTACCTGATAGCAGCCCGTCCAGGCTGCATTACGTGATCTCGGCCGGCAAGTGCACTTCTGATCTCTTGACTTGAATCCAATTGATTCACTCACCTCCAGCGCAGCGATGGGTTAAAATCGCCCTTTACAGGATTTTCCAGTATTCTAATCTTTGGCAAGTAATTTATGTTCCTGTTTCAGTACCGTGTGCTCCCTTTGACGTGGAAAAGGATGCATTGAAGGAGCTTTTGTAATACGGAGTACATTAGTTTGCAGGTATTTTCTAATCGACTGTTCTTGAACCCGGTCCTTTTATTCTGAATTAGCATGGCTTCTAGATCTGCTTACTACATTGAATTAATTGTTTTTTGTCACAGTGAATTCCTTTCGTAATGTTAATGTTGGACGCCGGATCCACGACTTACGTACTGTATCTATGAATCGCCGTCCAGATCCCTGTAGGAGTTGATTGCATGGTTTTCTGTTCTCAAGTTATACTCTTATTTTCTTTGCTACCTGACCGATGAAATTCCCACCAAAGCTATGTCTTTCTGTTGTACCAGATATGCAAGGTGGATTTAGATGAGAATTTTAATTATGCGCCTGGCTTGAATCCATGACGTTGAACAAATTATGTGGAGCCCACTTATTCAGACGATCGTATTTATTTGAGGGAGAGAACTTTGTGCAACGAGAAGCAACAATATGTGAGCATCAAGGTAAGGGATGAGAAGATTACTACCTGATATGTATTTTTAAGCTTGCATACATGTAGACGACAGTCGGGAACAAATATAATGCAGCCCATTGAAGAGCAAGACACGTGAAATGCTGTGCATGAGCATCGAGGCCCCGCTGGATGGTGCACTGTTTTCGCTGCGTCCCGCCATGAGCAGCAAGGTGAATTGGGAATTTTTTTGCAATCACATGATTTTTCGTTCTGCTGGAGAGGCTGGTCCAAAATATACATTAGAAGAATGGAAAGTTAAGGATTGAGGTGGTGTTCTTTCTTCTCGGTTTCTACAGTATGTTGATATATATACGTTCAAACCAGTATTCCTCCGGTTGATACTTATAATCTATTTATTAGAATAAGAACATGATTAAAAGAGATTAACTCAGCAGATTTATGGAATATTGTCGTGCCTGGTGTATAACACCAAGAAGAGGTAATCTTTATATTTTTCTCCTGAAATTGTTCTCAACATAGACATCTTTATAGTGAGCTGTAGAGAGTAGGATGAAGTTTCAAATACTTGGAGACTCTGAATTTTAACAGCAGCCTAAAACTGTACCCTGAGTTGTTAATATGACCAAAACTTGGATGCCAACAAATGCACCAAATAACAAGCATACGAGGAATAAGCTTAACATCATCTACTTACTGAAATTAGCCACAGATTGGAGTGCAGTCTGAAGGTCAAGAAGATGCATGTTATGCTATCAAGGAGTCCATGGTCAGCAACTGCGTATACTCACATTTTATTTCTTTGCATATTTTTAGTGATATAGCACAGGACTCGACTAAAAAAATTCATGGTTGTTCCAGTTATATACATACCTCCTCAAGGATATTGATTGGTTCAGGTAGAAGTGTTCCGTGACATATTGTTCAGTTTATGATTGAGTGCTTACATCTGAATTTTGTCTGAGGGCTCATGTACGTTCAGTGGGTTAACAATGTGAGGATATGAAAATTCACTACATCTGAATCATGTCACTGTTATCTAATTATAAAGAAATAATTATGAGGTGTTTGACTTTAGAACAACTAAAGCATATCATACAAGAATAAGATGTTTAGAAAATAAACCAAGAAGCAAGGAAGTAAGTACAAGAGCCAGTATTTTGTTCTCTGCATTACTTTGCTCATCTTTAAGCAACAGAGTAATTTTTCTTCCATATCTTCTATCATGGATGTTAGCCTGCAGCACTACACACTGGCTTGCACGAGCTCATGAATTGGTAGTATAACTCCTGCAAGGAGGGTTCAAGATGGAGCTGGTAAAGTATCTGCATCCATGGGACAAGATGGAGAGCAGTAAAATAAAGATACCTTTTTTCTTAATAATTATTGAGTTACTATGTGATAAATCTAAGAATGAAACTATCTTGCTGCAAGGTGTCATGGTGAGTCAAGCAACAATCAGTGTAGGTGTGGCCGAAGGTAATATTTTTCACCATTAATTAAGTGCTCTCAGTAGTTGACATAATACGGGGGCTGAAGTTGCATACTTGGACTAGATGGTAAACCTGGGTGGAAAAGTAGTAATTTATAGCTGGTCCTGAAACATAGATATACAGTTGTACACACCACGTGTAAACAGAATGTGCGCCGTTCATTTTTTGATAAGTAAAATTTGGAAGGTTCTTAGTTTACATTTTACATGTTCTGTTATTTCGACATAATTCAACCAATTTTTGCCATTTAATTGTCTTATTATCGTATATTTGGTTGGTATGATGCATGGAAAATTAATTTACTTGCAGATGGCTCAGTGACATCTACTACCGAATTTATTTTTTGCCAGGGCACATAAAACAACTTAGTGTTTCAGTTATGTAATCACTAAACTCAGCTTCCAAAAAAATAGCTTAGTGCTTCAGTCATGTAAATCACTAAACTCATTCTTTGTATTTTTATCTGATCTGCATTTATGCTTTGTATGAAAGGCAATTTCATATATCTTGGTTTTGTCTTTATATAGCAACAATAAATTAAATTTGACGATTCTATTGGAGATATTACGATTCTACTATAGGTGATAGGTGATGTCACGAATGTATCCAGTTTAATATATCCAGCCGGATATAACAGACATTTTTTGACGTAACATGACATGGAATAGTTACTCTACGAGCGCTGGAATTTGAAAAAAAAAATTTGATGGTATAGTCCACTCCTGCATAAGAGACTTGGAAGCCTAAACAATGGAGGTATTCATGTGTTGCATGTTTTAATATTTTCATATGTTTTATCACGTACATTAGACCATGGAAGAGGCTGTTGGAAACTCAACATACTGCGTATCCTAAATATTTTTATACATTTAAATATATCTGAAATTGCTTAAAAATATAATATGCAGCATAAAAATAGACATTACACATCAGTATTTTTGTTATGAACGCTAGCCGCGCAAATGCGCGGGCCACCCAGCTAGTTTAGAACAAAATTGACATGTTTGTTGCAAGAAGCCAAGAACTGGTTTGTGTGGTACCGTAACGTATATCTCAATTGAGAGTAGGACACGCATGCATATGCATGCAGTAGTAGTCGTCCCCCATCTACGTACCTTGAAGCTATAGCTAGCTCTAGGCCGGTAGCGTAGCTGCACTGTTAATCTGGTCGGGGTCGGGTGGGCGCAACCCACTACATACTCAAAGCTGTATAGTGCGGTAGGAACAGGGCTCATACGTATACGTAGCTTTGGAATAGGGTGCATGGTGTATATACATACATATAATAAGCGGTGTAACCGCGTACGGTAACTAGGTATAGGAGTATTAGTTACATTCGGCGACAAGTATTGGTGTCATGCGATGCTAAATGATATGGACAAGTGACTTACATATTAATAGCCCGGAGACGACGCGGGTGTAGCTAATCGTATCGTGGTTCGCATGTGTGGCTAACTGGCTATGGGCGGCGAGATATGATCGTGAGAGCATGTGTATGTGTGTCACTTGAGAGGTGGAAATGGAATATACGGGAAAGGATGGAGGTGAAGAAAAAGAAGCGATGGATGTGGGTAGAGCCATAGTCCAAGTCTGTAGCAAGTTGGAGAGAGTGAGATCGCTGTCATCTCGTCGCCCTGTCCATATCGGAGAATATATTTGGCTGTTTTTTTTTTCCATTGGCGGCCCCGGCCAACGAACCCAGTCACAGTCCTGTGATTCTATCTATCTCCATGACCCTGTTCGTACGTGTCATGCGTACATACGGCCTCCCTCCCGATATAATACGCAAAGTATTTTGTACTAGAAGAGAGAAACCAAGTTGTATACTGGTAGTAGTAGATCTGTGTTTGTTTGCGATGCGAGGGAAACGAAATGAAATCGAATTCCATGGCGGCCAGTGGGAAACGGACGGACGCGCGCCAGTGCCTAGTGGAGGTGGGTGGCACGCCGTGGAGACCACTGGAAAGCAGCTAGCTACTTGGCGCGCCACGCGGGTTTTGACCGACAACGGCAGTCCACCGTGCCGTGCGTCTCCTCTCCGGCCGGCATCGCTCTCGCCCTGTTGCCATCGCCGGAATTTCCTCGTCCCCCGATTTCTATATGGAGCCGCGTCCCGCTCCACCACCTATATATCCTTTCCTTCCCAGAAAAGACACAAGAATTGTCGACCACGGTGACGCAGGCACGCTACGTACTACGCCGCCGAGACAGAATGAAAATACTGCGCACAATTACCGGCAAGCACGTTCATTGGGGATCCATGTCGACAGACCAGAGACGCGCGTGCTTAACGCAGCTACAGCGACCTCTGGCTCACCGGCCGGCCGTGTATGCAGAACGCCGGCGCCGGCGGTCGGTCGGCCGGTCGCGCGCGTACAAACTGCGCACTGTGCGCGTGTATGCGAGTCATTGACGTCCTTTGACGTGGACGGGAGAGCCTATACGTACCAAATAGCTAGTACCTACTATACGTGCATGGCCACCCCACATGTATGGTACTACGTTTCAACAAAACAGGACAAGGGCTTCCGGGTGTGAATTTGGGCGTTTCACTTTTTTCTCTCTCGAAATGGAGCATAGCCCCAGCCTATGTATCAGAGTGATGCACACAACTTTTCATTGCATAGTTTTAGAAAGTATTTAGAGTATTACAAAACCAAAGGAAACATCTGAAGTGACTACAAGCCGGCCGCTGAAAAATAAAACGATAACCACCTATGAAGCATCGCAAATTCTTCGATCATGCTATCACCCATCTCGGTTGAGAAATAGCCCGGACGACCGCCATCAATTGAGTGCAGCCGGACTCCGTCATACATCGCTGGTCCTGTGGCAAAAGGAAGGACCACATATTGATCCAGTAAGTAGCTTTGTGGACAATCTTGTTAAAAACCACATTGTTTCGGCAATTCCAAATAGCCCAAATAAAAACACTAACGCCAACGGAAATCCATACCGGGTCATGGGTGCAGATGCACTCACCGCTTAAAAAAGAATTTTAAAATGTCAAAAAAATAATTTTTATGGATATAATTCAAGACATTTTATGTTAGCACAAAAAGTTTCGCGAAGCAAAGACATTTTTTGTGACCTGTGCAAAAAAAGTCAAATCCGGACGCGCCAAAATGACTTTGTACGAGACATTTTTTTTGTCTTTTTTGCACCGGTCATACAAAATGTCTTTTCTCCGCGAAACTTTTTTATGCTAACACAAAATGTCCTTATGTATATCCGAATTTTTTTTGAAATTTTGAAAAAAACATTAAAAATGTTTTACACAACCGTGTATCTGCACCTGTTACCCGAAACGCCGTGTCCAAACGCCAATGCATACACGACTTTTAGTTTTCTTATCTATTCCCAAGCTATTAAGCAAACATATTAGCTATGCTTGTTGGTGGTGATATATTATAGGTGAAATGGAGCAATCTCAAAATCTTACGAACAAAGATACAAGATATAAACAAGTGTTCTACAGTTTCATCAACTTGACAGAAAACACATTTTTTGCAACCATTCCAATTCTCGTAATTAAATTATCCTTACTGAGAATCACTTTCCTGGTAACAAACCACAAAAAGATTCTGATTTTAAGTGAAACTTTTAGTTTCCATAAATACTTACGGAGAAAAGGTGTATACCCATGCATTCATGTAATCAGCATACATGGACTTAACAGAAAATACCCCAGATGTGGTCAACCTCCATCTAAAAGTATCATCATTTGTTTTCAAAGAAACTGTCATCAGTTTCTGCACCAACTGTAACCATGCCGTCCATTTTGAGCTTAATAAAGACCGCCTAAACTCAAGGTTTACCGGTGGAGAATTAGATAAAACCTCCGCCACAAGAAAATTCATGCTGCGGGCGATATTAAAAAGGCTTGGAAATTGCTCCGGTAACGGACTATCTCTCATCCACGTGTCTTCCCAAAAGCGAGTTCCACGGCCATTGCCAACAATGAATGAACCACGGGAAAAGAAATCTTGCTTAACCCCAAGTATTCCCCTCCAAAAAGGAGAATCATATGGTTTAGGAGTTACTTGTGCTAACGTTTTACCACATAGGTATTTATTGTAGAGGAGCTCTGGCCAAACGCCTTCCTCATTTAAAAGTTTGAAAAGCCATTTACTTAACAAGCATCAATTTTTTATTTCTAGTAGCTCAATGCCTAAACCACCTTGATATTTTGGACGGCAAACAATGTTTCACTTTGTTAATCTATATTTCCCCTTTTGTTGATCACTTTGCCAAAAAAATCTGCTGCGAAAGTAATCAAGTATTTTCTAACCCATAGGATAACATTTGGCGTTCAACATGTACGTGAATTTGCTGTGCAAGGAGGGTGTCATATCAGAAAGCATTGTCCAACGTGGAACAAGAGCTCAAGACTGATGGAGCCGCAAATATTATGAACTCTACGGTCAACGAGCATCGTGAACTTTTGCCCTTGGAAAGTGAATTGTTCAATGAAGTGTGGGTCTTGCATACATAGAGCTCTTATAATCATGTGACGTCTAACAAGGAGTGGTTCTTTTCTTTCCCTACAAGCCTGGTAATTTTGGAGTGATCTGTCAAGTCGATGGCACGTCTCAGCGCATTATGGCCATTGTTGATATCAAGATCAAACCTCTAGAGGATGATGAACTTCTGGCTCGGTCAGCCAGGATTTGTGGGCGCAGTCCAACTTAAGTGGGCGGCGGCTGCTGCACGACTGTGCCCAGTTGGTACGCCAATTCATGAGGGGTTGGGGTGCCAATCTTGAGGCAGAGCTTAAACAGAGGAAATACTCTATCTTAGGAGAGATCCAGACGCTTGACAAAGCGTTAGACTATGTTGGTCTTACCGCTGAAGAGTGTGGCTTCAGCGGTACGTCCTTGAGAATTCCCTTATGGAGATCTACAAGGGTGAAGAGACCTTCTGGTGACAGTGTAGCCGCCAGAATTGGATCCAAAAGGGCGAGGCAAATACGGCATACTTCCACGCTATCACCAATGGGCGACGTCGGAAGTGCTCTATTCCTTCCCTTTGGGAGGAGAACGATCTCTTGGAGGCGCAAAGAGATATATCCACCCATATATACTCCTTTTATAAGGAGCTCATCACGGCGGGCCCCTGGACTGGGGTCACTCTATCGGAAGACCTATGGCCAGAGAGGGCTAGGTCTCCGATGATGAGAACACGGAGCTCACCCTCCCATTCCTGCCGAGAGGTAGCCCGGGCGGTTATGGAGATGAAGGCTAATTCGGCCCCTAGCCCGGATGGTCTTCCTGTCATTTTCTTCCAGAAATTCTAGGAGAATATTAAGGCGGTACGGTGATCATGCCTATGTTTAACTTTGGTGTGATTACCTTGATCTCCAAGGTTGTGAGGGCCACTGACACCCGCCAATTTAGGCCAATTACGGTGCTCAACGTCATTCATAGGATCTTCTCAAAGGTGGTGCCACTCGGCTGGTTCCTGTGATGGAACGCCTTAAGCACCCTTACTAGTTCGCCTTCCTTAAGGGGCGGTATATCCATGACGGGATTCTAGCACTTCATGAGATCATTCATGAGGTTAAGTGCTTACGGCGTGGATCACACACCCGTTGGGAATCCCAAGAGGAAGGTATGATGTAGCGTAGCAGGATTTTTTTTCCCTTGAGAACAAAACCAATGTTATCGAACCAGTACGACTTGAGAGACTTCAACATGGTGTCAATCTATTCTGGCACTTGCAGACTGACGTGGACCTGCACACAACACAAACAAACTATTTTGCCCCAACGAAACAGGAAGGTTGTCAATCTTTCTGACTTGCTGAATCAAAGATATTAAACGTATGGGGTGGAAATTAACTGCAAATGCAAAGAGGAACAGTGAGCAAAAGATGTTTGGAAGCAATGGAAACGGTGTTGTAAACAATGTAAAAGAAATAACCGGGGTCCATAGTTCACTAGTGGTGTCTCTCCATAAAACAGTAAACATGTTGGGTAAACAAATTTCAGCTAGGCAATTGACTAATTGTAAGGGCATGGCAATGTATTATGACAAGCCATAGTTCTAGGCAATTGACAAATTGTGAGGGCATGACAATGCTATTATGACAAGTTATAGTTCACTGTAGTATTTAATTGGGCATTACAATAAAATACATAGACCGCTATCCGGCTGCATTTATGACTAATAATTCACCCTGGGATCACTATCCAGCCTGTCACCCGAAAGTATTAAGTTGCAAGTAACAGATTATCGCAGTAAGTAAAGTACATAATGTAAGCAATGAATAAAACATGAAGTAATAAACACCGCTTTTTTAACCCTAGTAGTAACAACACATCATCGGTCTTAGTCGTTTCTGTCAACTCGACCCCATACTCACAGGAGGCATAAAGCTACTATCTAGCATAAATACTCCCTCTTAAAGATACAATACACTACTTGGCCACACGTTAAATATGTAAAACATCTTATAATTAGCAACGGAGAAAGTATGTAGCTAGCGAGTTTGTGCTTGCTCATCCTTAGGAGAGTACTTAGATTTTAGCTCGGTAGTTCTGCTAGCGGGTGTTGGCTTCCCCGGCTTGTCCGCGAGCTTGCTGGATTTCTTCAATTATTCTGAGTCTCCCCCAGGGAGAGCCCTTGACGGACTTGTCGGCTGCCTCTCCGGGCATGAACAGACAGATCATCTCTCTCGGACAGTGGAACAAATGATTGTGGGTTGGTAAGTGTGTGTGTTTGTTTGTTCCTCTCGATCGCGGTTCTGCGAAATCAGATCATCTCTTTCCAGCCTAATTCCATCTCTCTATCTTTCTCTCTCGACAGCGCTAAGCAAGCACTTAATTATGATATATGACGTTTCATTAGCGCGCAGGACTACTAGTAATTAACTTCCTACCATGCTTTGCGACTTTTTGGAGGCTAGCTATCTTGTGCCACACATGTTAATTAACGACGATTAGATGGATCGAGTTGTCCTTGTATGAACTGGACAGTGGTCAAAGTACTACTAGCGCATGTTACATGTATCTTCCGGTGGAGTGGACATGGGATTTAAAGTGAGATATATACGCTTGGATTTCGACATATGGGTGGTCAGTGATTACGACCGTGGTCCGTCGTATAATACGATCGACTTGGTAGTTGGTACGGAACTACGGATTTACCTAATTTACCGACGCTGCTAGGTACCTTTCCAAATTCCCCGCAAAAAAAAAGGTACCTTTCCAAATTCCAAATAGGATTTTGATCACATTATATATGGAGGATCGAGCCGTCGAGAAGATGATAACACAGTACACCAGTTATCAAATGGCACACATGGAGAAAAAGGAGTTGAAAAGAAACAACGAGGTACTCCCTCCGTTCCAAATTACTTGACTTGGGTTTGTCTAAATGCAGATGTATCTAGACACTAAACAAGTATAGATACATCCGTATTTAGATAAAACCAAGTCAAGTAATTTGGAACGGAGGGAGTAGTACCGTACGTACCCGCGCCCGGTAGACGTAAGGTTTAAGACGCATGCATGCGCGCGTGCATGGTAGCTTCTGTGAGCATGCACATGTTTGGTGTAAATAAACAAGGCAATGCATACTTGACCTGAGAGCTCGGAGTACATGGATGGCCGAATAGGGAGTAGTAAGAAAACAAAGAGGTGAACCATCCATGGTGGCCGGCGGAGGCAGGTGACGCAAGAGTACATGAAGCTAGGAGGCGAATCTTACTGTTTTGTCAGTGCAAACCTGATCATACACCAACCAACCGGAAGCACAGGTACTATAGTTGGTCACAGTACCGGCCAGCCATCACGTACCACCATTGCTGCTAGCTAACCGGGTAGCTACCAGTACACACATAGACACAGTCTATCTCTGTCACTCTGTGAGAGCTTGCTTCTCTCTCTAGGGCTCATACACAACAGGACTTCCACGCACCAGGTGCGTAAACAGGAGGCACGGGGAGAGAGAGGGCGTGTGTGTGTGAAGGGGATCAATCGATCGGTCCCAGGCTTCTCTTACAATATCTGTCAGCGACAAAACTGGTACATATTCCCTCCGTTCCAAATTAATTGATTTCTATTTGTCGACACATGAATGTATCTAGATATGTTACACGTATAGATACATTCACATGTGGATAAATGGAAGTCAATTAATTTGGAACTGAGGGAGTAGATACCAAACTCACTGTGCACTCATCTCCTCTCTCTCTCTCTCAGAGGTGTGCTGCTAGCTATGTGGTATAGTAGTGCGGTAGAAGTGAGTGAGTGAGTGAGCTGTCCACATGCGCTGTCGTGCCAAAGCACGGACGCACGCCTGTTGCATGCTCCACACCACTTCCCCGCGCGCGCATGCACCAGCTGCTCACTCGAACCATCTCTCTTCAACCGTACTCATCTAGCTACCCACCAGTGACGGTTACAATGGCAGTTCCCACCACATTCTTTGGTACTACGCCTTCATTCGCAGACTCAAGAAACATAGGGCCAGAGGGATTAATTATCGAACTAACACTCAAAAATTTGGTCTTCAAAGGCGAGGTGATTATGTGGGGGTTAGCCGGAGCAAAAGCTTTGAGTAATGTAATGCCGCGAGAGTAGACATTTTATTTGGTCGCGGCCCAAGGCATGTAAAACTCTAAAAACTTCTCCTTAATCAATGAAAATGTTAGGGCTAGGGGATGGGGGAGGGTAGATCTACCGGGATTGCTCGCCAGAGGGGACGAATCGTAAGGTGACGGGAGGGGAGAAATTATGGGATCTCACCTCAAATCCCCTCCCGAACCCTAGATATATGGATTTTTCCGACAGATTTACATGCCACCTTAAAATGTTTTAAACACCGAGCCGTTATACAGGCTCTGTTCGGGCTGGAAAAAGTTTTGAAAGGTGGTTTTAAGGGTTTTACCCTTTTAAGGGTTTTACCCTTTTAAGGGATCTGCTAGAGTAGGGATGCTCTTACACATTTAATCGCATGTTGGATAATTCAGTTTCATGTTTTGTTCTGAAAGGTGGTAGTGGAGGAGGAGGGAGATGGAGTAAAGCTCCACATCTATCCATTAAGTGATTATAAGTGAAGCATCATGGTGAACTAGCTAGCAATCATACGGGTAACACCAACGTCCTTGAGGCTTAGTGTGAAGCTTGACTTGGGGTGTTGTCGCACCTACGTCTTGATGTAGCACTTGGGCGCTATCCATATATCACATGGGATTACTTGTCATTTGGAATAACAAAAAGGCAAAAAAATGGCAGATGTATAAGTACGTTGTTGTTCTCTAAAACATACTAGTACAATGTACAAAAGACAGTATAAAAAATAATCTCTCTCTCTTTCTTTTCATAGCAGCCGCCTCTTGGTGGCGCGCATGACTGGCCACCGTTGATCGACGGCTGCAATCAACCGGCTGCAGCGACCTAGGACCAAGGAAAAAAATAGCGTGCTATCGAAAATAGCGTGGCCCTCCTCTAGAAGCTATACAAAATATAGCGTGATATAGCGAAGTTACATATAAAATAGCGTGATGAAAAAGTTGTAAGAAATAGCCCAAATATTAAGGATTTTAGCACTAATTTTTTTCCAGAAACAATACATGCATAACCAGGTAACCATATTCAAATGTCAAGGCCAAATCCAAGGCACGAATACAAATATGAGGCTTAAAATCATGAAAAAGTAATAAATTAAAAGATAAATATTTTAAACTTTAATCAGAATCATTGACATCATCTTCAGAATAACTAGAAGAACCACAAGAGTGCCCGCCATTATTATCACCTAACGTTATTTCCAGACTTTTTGTTAGCGTAGCTATAACGTTACCATGTTTAGTGTGGTTTCGAGCGTATAAAACGAAAATAGCGCCGTAGCGTCAACTTTAGGCTAAATATAGCGTAGTCTCTCCAAATACGCTATATCGTGCTATTAACCGGGAAATAGCGTGCTATTTTTTTCGTTGCCTAGGACTAGGAGCACCCATGATCGAAGGGCCCGCAGACAGGTCGGGCCCGGGCCCGGCGTGGCAATCTGCCGACCGATGGATGAGCAGCGGATGGCGATGCATGACTTGTCGTTTTCCCTCCAGGGAATTCTCGTCTCCACTGCTTCCGTGCATTTTTTGGACTCGTCCCCACCCAACGAAGAAAGAAAAAACAATAGTACACGAAAACAAAAGCAACAGAGATTGAGAGAGAAGAAAAGGGCAAGTGACTGCACCGAGGAATTGTTCTTCTCGGGAGCCGGGAAAAACTTCTCTAGCTAGCTAGCACGGCCGCCTCGGGATTCCGACCGGCCACTAACATTTCTTTCTGCTCATCTACTCCGTAGATCGATCAAGTGTTGTACTAGCGCTGTCTGTGCGAGGTGAGTGATGCTTTACTATTTGGAATGCTAGCTGTGGTCCTGCATGTATGGATTGTAGATCTCGTAGGACAATTATGTGCATGTAATGTAAGATTGAATTGACAGCGTTCTAATCACGACTACTGCATCGTCGATCTGTGCCGCATAAACACTACTGCTGCTAGTAGCACGCAGTCCTTCCGTCAATATGTACTAAAGTATCAACAATCGAATAATGCAATTGAACCTGTAAATGTTGTATGTCTGAAATGCTTGTTTCTTCGAAAACACGAAATCATTTCGAGTAAATCCAAAAATGTGTGATCTAGGAAGCAGATGTGAAGCTTGTATTTTTGGAGCCTGAGGGGCCCTAGCTAGAAACTTGTCATCAGCAGTGGGAAAACTCTCCACCAGCGCGGACAAAGACAAGCTGGGTTTAACGACACGGAGCAGCTCAAAACGGCACCCTGGAGACATGATGAGACAAGTGTTCATTCAGTCTCTCCATCATATGTAGTCTCCCTGAAATTTATATTTCATTTTTTGACAGGCTTCAGAATAAGCAACAGGTATATAGGACCATCTGGTATTTAACCATTTTTATTGTCAAATATCAAAGCATTCCCGAATTTCCAAATGCTCCACAACAGAAATAGGGCATTTAAAGGAGAATGCTTCTTTTGCAACTTCAAACCTGGCTATAAATTCAACATCTGAACCTAGTATTATGTCAAAGAAACTAAATAGATAGGCCCACTACCAAAAACAACCGCGAACTGACGACAACTCTGGGATCACACCTCTGTAGAAGGTTTTTTTGTGATTCCCCTCTTTCTTCTCTTACCCCTTATGGTAACCGTCTTGAGGGATTTCTCCACCTTTCTGATTAGGTCCTCTGAAGCATTCCTTGCCAAGACGCAAGCAATAGCCTTGCCATATCCAGGACTAGTCGCCTCAAAACAGACGAGTAAGCCGCGAACCTCTTTAGCAAAAAGGGCCTCAGAGTTAGGAGCCAACACGCCACCACTACCCACAGAGGGCGTCGAGGCCATCGCCAAAACCTCAACCGAGCTCAACTCCGTCAGAAGCACCAAAGATTAATCCCCACACGACTCCTGAAGCTCTGAAGCCAAGATCTCACAACTGTCCTCACTCAGAGGGGCGGACGTCGCAACAAGCTGCGGCGACAGGCAAGGACTGCCACGAGGAGAGAAACAACCAAAGTGAAGCGTTTCCTCAATCACAACCAACTTCTGCTCAACGAAGTCAAGCGGAAACAAAGGCTCCCCCTGGGCGAGCCCTAGGCCATCAGAACACATGCAGCAGTGGGCTGCAAAGGACCATCAACACCTGCCAACAACAACTTGAGAGATGAAACCTCTTCATGAAGAGGGCGAGACGCCTCTTCAATGCGGTCAGCGACCAGCTGACAAAGCTCCAAACGCAGCAAGGCAAAGTGGGACTCAAAGACAGAGTCACTGAACTCCTCCCGACACCTGCGAGAGGGCCTTGGCTGCACCACATGACACAAAGAAGAGTGGCACACAACCTCGGGCAGACTCTGAGGCGACGAGGGTTGCTAGCCTTAGATGTTGCTCTCGGTGGTTGTGTGGGTTGTGTGGGATGCTCCTTGTGTTGTTGGTGTGTGTTGTATGGTTTTCGCCTGTTTTTTCCGCTAATAAACCGGACACATTCTTCTTAATTAATGAATAAGGCAAAGATTTTGCCTTCGTTTCAAAAAAAAAATAGATAGGCCCAAATGTTTTTGGTTGCCACGGGTTAAAAAGTAGGTGAATGATAGTTTCATGCTTACTATAGTTTGCTAATATACGTTTTAATTTTTATCTATAGTCATACTGTAAATTAGCGGGATTCTATATTTGCACCACGCCTCTAAAGCTAATGACAAAGAGAGCTGGTAGAGTATTTGCCATTATTCGTGTATATATTTCGAAATGAGGGAATCACAATCACCAATAAGGATAATGTGTTGAGAAAATTCCCCAAGGTCATACCATCTCTAAATCATCTAAGGACAAATTGTTTTCTAAAAGAACGCATCATATCTGTGCCATTCGTGACTTTGTAGATGGTAGATTGATGTTCACTAAAAATACATTAAATATCCCATAGTTACATAGATAGAGGAGAGGATCAAAACCAGGTGTATTCCAGTTCTAATAATCATTCGTGTTCCCAACTATCCAATGATAACCGAATTTAACAGCTTTAAACCTAGTTTTCGAATATAGATTAACTAAATGGAACATTATCTGTCGCCCTAAAGACCAGGGCGGCCTGGGGGTAGAGGTGCTAGAGCTAAAAAATAAATGTTTACTCAGCAAGTGGTTGTTTAAACTTTTAAATGAGGAGGGGTATGGCCGGAGCTGCTGCGCAACAAATACCTCTCTTCTAAGACGTTAGCTCAAGTGGAAGCACAACCCACAGATTCGCCCTTTTGGAAGGGTCTAATGAGGGTAAAAGAGAGCTTCTTCGATAGAGGCCACTTTAATATTGGAAACGGAGAAACCACGAGGTTCTGGGAGGACACTTGGTTGGGTAAATCTCCATTGAAAGATCAATATCCTCTTCTTTATAACATTGTGCAGCACAAAGATGTTTCGATCCATCATGTGCTACACAATGCGCCCCCAATGACTATGAGTTTCAGGAGGGCACTTACCGGAAATAAATGGATATGTGGTCTCATTTAGTTCATAGGTTGACGGATATTAATTTGAATAATGTTCCTGATTCGTTCCATTGGAAACTTACTAATAATGGGGTGTTCACTGTTAAATCCATGTATGAGGATTTAATGAATGGTCATACGAGGTTTCTGTGGACTTATTTATGGAAGTTAAAGATTCCGCTCAAAATTAAAAAAATTATGTGGTTCCTTAATAGAAAGGTCTTGCTCACAAAAGATAATCTTGCTAAGAGGAATTGGAAAGGTAGTGCTCACTGCGCCTTTTGTGGGTGTACTGAGTCAATAGAACACTTATTCCTCTCTTGCCCCTTTGCAAAACTTATTTGGCGTGTAGTGTTTTGTACTTACAATATTCCACCACCCACCAATGTTTCAAATATGTTTGGGAATTGGCTAAACGGGATGGATCATAAGACCAAAGATAGGATTCGTATTGGCGTTTCAGCTATTTGTTGGTCTATTTGGAATTGTAGGAACAATCTTGTTTTTAACAGGAAAGAAACTTTTCATGTCTTGCAGGTTATTCATATGGCGGTGCACTGGATCCAGTTATGGGCTTTCCTGTTGCCTTCGGACCAGCGGGTGCTTATGGAGGCTGGATGCACGAGACTTTTGAGGGTGGCACATGAGTTTTTCTCCCGGCATACGTGGCAGCATACTAGTCGACTTTTGTAGTTGTGCGTTACCCTTTCTTTGCTTGATTATTGAGGCATGTCTCAATCTTTGTGATTCTGAGATGTAAACTTATACCGTACGATCAAACTTTGTAATAATGCGGCTGTGTGCATCACTCGATGCAGAGGCTGGGATTAATAAAATTCCCTTTTCTAAAAAAAAACCTAGTTTTCGAATGTGGGGATTTTTTATTGTATTTAGAATGTACCGGTACTTTTCAAAGGTTCCGTTCACCATCGATATATCTCTTAAAAAAGTAAAACACTTTTCTTTTACATTGATATCATAGGAGCAACATGATAGGCCGATGCAAAGAGAAAGAAAGAAAAATGACATAAACTAAGCGATAGTTTTCGCAAAATGTGTGGTAAGTTCCAGGATCAACTCTCTCCCCTCGTCATTAATTTCCGGAATAGCGTCGACGAGATCGAATAGGTCTTATTTAACCCCCTCGCACTATGCTCCCTCTAAATATTCCTTACAATGTGGGTAATGGCCAAAGATAGGCCCTTGGGATGCGTGTCGAGGAGTTAAAGATGGCATGACAGTATCGACAAACCGTGGCACGACCCGAGCCTAGATCTTGCTAGCATACCGACTGGTCAGGCTAACCACGAATGGAAGCACGTCGAAGTCCACAAAGGGTTTGGTCCGCTAGCCAAGACAACAATCGACATTTTGGAGGCGCCCATTCCTTCCAAACAATCTACCACAATGTGCAAGGAATGAATCCTATGAATTGAACATTATAGGTTGAAGCCGCCGAATATGAGCCATTGGTTGAGAATTGCCAGGAGATCGACTCATCCACCCTAGGAGTAAGGTGACAGTCTTGAAGAAGACCCATAGATGGATGAATTGCGTGATGCGCTTAGCCGAGAAATAACCCCTTGTTAAGATTCTTGATCCACTTTTGTTTCATGAGAGCTCGGGAGACAAAAAAAAATTCGAGAATAACGGGGGGGGGGATCCCCACCGCTTGTGGCATTCATTCGAAAAGCCTGGCGGGCCATGTTCTTATAACAAATGAGAAATTACAGGGGGATACAGGGGAATAAAAGACACTAAAAATACAAGAAAAAAATACAACTAGAAAAGAGACAGCAAGAGCCGCCAAGAGGTCACAAGAGGTGATGGGCTTCAGTCAAGAATCACAATGCCAAGACTCGGCAATCAGCCTCACGCACCGCACCGGCGTACGACTTGAACCCCCACGGCACAACTGAGGAGCACCACCACCATCATTGGCGAGTGACAAGCCTAGCACCTAGCACTCACCTAGACAGGGAGCTCCGCCACGAGGGTCGAGACAAGTAGCAGGTGGGGGAGACATACGTTGTGTCGTCATTGAGCAAAGATGAGTCGAGAGGCGACCAAGAGCACGAAGCTCCCACACCGCAACAGCAACCACTGGAGGCTCTAGGGCAACACATCCATGTGGCCGAGACCACGCGAAGGCCAGCCGAAGCGAGAAAGCACCGCCGTCGGCCCCAAGGTGGCCGCACCAACGTCGGGAGACAGATTTCATCTTTCATTTGGAAGCCTCAAACAAATCCAGGGCTAGGACTTTAGGTTGGGCGCCACGACGCCACAACAATGACAAAAAAGGAGGCTATCTTTTTATTTCCAACCGTCAAGCATTGAATAGTTAGCAGTCAATCTCGTCATTCAGAGTTTCTATACTGAGCCACGACTTGTTTGGATCCGCCCATTCCATTCATAGCCAGAGCAAGCGCAGCGCACAAGCCTACTTGTCTAAGTCAAGGATGCCATGGGCGCCAAGCGCTTTGGGTCTACAAACCTTCAACTAGTTGACCTAAAAATAAATCTCCGTTGATGAAGTTGTTGTTGGCCCAAAGCATTCTTTTACTAGGTTTGTCAAAAGCGCGAAGGGTGCATGCCTGTTTTGACCTTAATGGCGGTGAGAAGGAAGATAGACATGGCAGTGAAGACTGTTGAAAGTGCATGAAGCCCCATGTGTGATTTTGGTAATTAATAACAATCCCTATGAACTAATGGTTTCATTGAGTTATTGGGCTTTTACATAGGTAATGATATGAATTCCATGCATCCGTTGGATTCAAGGTTAGATGACATGAAGATAAAGATATTGTTTGAATATTGGGATCAAGATCATCGATGTAAAGAGATGAATATGATATGATCAATGAGAAGAAATGACCATGGAGTTCTTGTCGAGAACTCAAAGGATGACATGCTCTAGCTTATGTCTTAAGCCATGAGGGGTCAAGATTTTGAGAGTTTGCTTTCAAGAGAACAATGCATGTGTTTGCATAAGTTCATTCATGATAGTATGGTATATGATGATCATTTCGGCAGCATCGAGCGAGGCACATATATCCATGACGATAATGCTTCTGATATCGGTGGAGAAGGTTCCGCTCATAATGATAATGGCGTAAAACACATGGAAATTGCTGACAATTTTATAGCTTGAGGAGTTTGATTTTATTATAATTTCATAACCACTAAGATATTTCTTTTATTTTGGTATGTACTAAATTATGCATTTACACCATGTTTTATTACGATTTGACTCTTCGTAATTTTCTTTCTTCATTTCTAGCTCATTTTCTGCTAATAAACTGTTACACATACGAGAGTTTTGTTTATTTGGGGCCAATATCAAAATCAGTGGTATTGCAGACAACATACAACTCTTTTTTTCGGGAGTACGCAAAATGCGTACCTTATTTTTATAGAAGAGTGAGAACATGGTACAAGAAATGACAGAAACGTTGACCCCAACGTCTGTCAACACACACCCTCCACACCACAGCACACTATAATAATGGACTACTCTCGCAAAGGTGTGGCTCCCTCCTAAACCAGCTCTCCTCCAAAGATCCCACTCACCAAAGATTTGATCAGCCAGCCCAAGCACTGTGAATTTGCCCTCTGCTATTTTGGAAAGCCCTAGCGTTCCGCTGCTTACAAAGACGCCAGCATGTCAGAATTACAAGCGTGTCAAAACCTCTACGCTCCTTCTTGTTATAATTCTTGTGCTCTCTAAACCACCAGGACTGAAGCGTGTCCGTGAGTTGCGGCAGCCCAGCAACAAGCTCCAAACGCTGGAAGATCTCGAACCAAACCTGCCGCGAGTAAACGCAACCCACCATGCATGATGTGGCTGACAGTGTCCACCTCTTACAAGCACGTGTAACAGCTGACACCTCATCCTGCAATCCATGTCGAGTTCTGCAATCCGAAGTCCAAAGTCTGAACTACAAAGACAACCAGACAAAAATTCTGCACTTCAACGGAGCCCAACTCCTCCAGACACATACAACTCAATAGAGCTTTTCACTACACTTGTTTTTAGGAGCTTCTCTCTACCCTAGCTTCTCCTCACCTAAAGTGATAAGGCGGTTTCTTCATAAATTGTTTTTTTTTTGCAAAAAAGGACCCTGTCATTAAAAGAAACACCGAACAGTACAAAGCATCTCAAAAAAAGAAAATTACAATGAGATCCTTGAGATGCCCTTCGTCTTCAACCTCCAGACCGTGTCGGTGGCGCGGCGCCGCTGCCGCTCCTCCTAGAACCTGCCTAACGTTGTTGGTTGCGGACGGGAAGTCGCCGAATGGGTCAAGAAGACCACATCCGTCCCGGAGCCGAAGAAGAAGGAAGAACCGCCGATGAAGCTCCATGACGATCCGGAGAACACGCCACCGCCAGAAGAAGTTCTCGAGAACCACACCACTCCCACAAGATTCTCGACGTTGCCGCCGAGATGGGGCTGAAGCCGGGGAGACATTATTGCAAAAGGCGCCGCCGCCACCAACAAAGCGCCGCCCCAGCAAACCTGGACATGCCTCCAAATCTGCATCCCGTCGGTGCCGTCCAAGACAATCGTGGCCCTAGGATCCCGGCGTCCCAGCGAAGGAGCGCCATGATCCAGATGGAGGACGACGAAGCAAGAACCCATCCCGACCTCACGGAGGACGCCAGGGCGTAGCGGCGACCGACAAGGATTTAAATCTGAGGACAAACAAAATGAGAAAAAAGCAGCAACAAAACAAACGTCTCGGCCATGGGGCACTGGACGAACAGCAGGCAGCCCCGCCGCCGCCGACGGCAAGCCGGGCAGCCTCCCGCGATGGCAGTGAGGGGGAGAGGGCGTGGCGGCTAGGGCGTCGTTCACGCTGGGTGGGCTGGGTTTCCGTCCGAGAGGTATGGTTTCTTCATAAATTTAATCCTAAAAGAAGTGGCCCTAAATACAATTCTAAGTGAGCACACATCAATAGCAAGGACTGAAAACAACCCACATAGCCCATGTACACTACACATACAATACCCACCCGCACAAACTAAAGAGTACTAGCTACTCCCTCCGTTCCAAAAAAGATGACTTCCATTTGTCTACATGCGGACGTATCTAGACATTTTACATGTATAGATACATTCACATGTACACAAATGGAAGTCATCCTTTTTAGAACGGAGGAATTACCATATAATGATGTGAGTGCATGTACTGTACATGTTTTTGAGAAAAAAATCAACCAACCATCTTCTAATCTTTGATTGTGAAACCTAACCATTTTCTGGAATGCGGACGCGGCGCGTGCGGGGTCGCTCGCTGCTCTGCTATATAAGGCGAGGTAGTCTGCGTGCGACCGCCTCTTCTAGTCTAGCGCAGCTACTAGTTTTTGAGTGCGTCGCGTTGTCGTGCTGTGTGGAACTGCAAGAGAAGAGTAGTAGTATCACCATCAGCTCGCAATAATACCTGCACGCCCGCTTTGTTGTGTAGCTCTTGTCAGCGAACCTCCCAGCTGAAAACCCCACCCACCCCTCTCTCCTCTCTTCCTCCCCATCCCGTTCCATTTCCACCTCGATCTCTCGCGCAGCTTCTCTAGCTTGACCAGCTGCTGCCGTACGTGTTGATCTCTTAACACGGGGTTTAGGCGATTAACTGATGGCCGGCGCGGGTGGTGGGGCTGCGGCGGTGCAACCTGCCGCGGCGGGGGCGGGGGTCGGGGCGGGGAGGAGTAGCACGTCGTCGTCGGCAGGAGGAGGCAGCGGCGGCGTGGCTGACCCGCGTGCGGAGGCGCTGCGTTGCCCGCGCTGCGACTCGGCCAACACCAAATTCTGCTACTACAACAATTACTCGCTGTCGCAGCCGCGGCACTTCTGCAAGGCGTGCAAGCGCTACTGGACGCGCGGCGGCACGCTCCGCAACGTCCCCGTAGGAGGAGGTTGCCGCAAGAACAAGCGTTCCAGGAGCGGTAACGGAGGTGGCAGGCCGGGAGGCTCCTGCGCTGTCGCCGCCGGCGGCGCTTCCTCCAACGCGGCTGGCGGCAGCCTCACGTCATCGACCGCGTCGATGTCGATGTCGCTCCAGCAGCCGGAGTCCCTGTCCTCGGCTCTTGGCCTCCACGGCCAAGGGAGCAGCTCGTTGGCCTCGCTGTTGCTCGGGAGCGGCGGCTCGGCCGGCGACCATCTCGGCCTCTTCCACGCCATGCAGTCTGTGGTCTCGGACGCCACCGCCTACGAGATGCAGCAGCACCACCAGACGCAGGTGGATCAACTGCTGGGGCTCGGCTACGGCGGTAACGGGTCGCAGATCCAGATGAAGCCCTGGCAGCAGCACCTTCAAGACGGCGCTGGCAGTCTCTTCGACGGCTTCTACGCGCCGCTGCTGTCTGGCTCCATCGTGCCGGGGCTGGAGGAGCTGCACGTGAAGGCCGAGGCCACTGCCGGCGAGCAGAACCACCACCAGCAGAAGAAGGCCAACGACGGGGAGCAGAGCTGGGATCAACATACGACTTCGTCTAACGTTGAGGCCAACATAATGGCGTCCGACGCGCTCATGGCCGCCGCCGCGTCCATGAACCCGGCGGTCAGCAACGCTTCCACGGCACCGGCGTCCTCTTCCCTCATGTACTGGGGAAACGGGGGCATCGGTGGCTCACCAGCGGCGTGGCCGGACATCGCCAACTGTGGATCCTCCATTGCCACCTTCTTCTAGCCGGCCGTCCAGTCTGGATGGATGGCTAGCTCGCTCGTGGTGTTAACTTCTTGATTTTTCTCCGTCATTTTTACGGTTAATTTTTCCTTGACTAAAATAACATGTAATTTGTGGGGGGGGAAGCTGAGATGAGAGAATACTCTGGGTAGCTAGAGAGTTGATCTCGGAGGCCAGAAAGTTAGATCCAAATTCTTTCGCCAAGAGATGGATCCTGTCCATGTTCTTCCGTCTCTCCTTCGATGGATGATCAAGAGGACGATGGGCATGCATGGATCTACGAGAAGAGGCTGGGGGAGGCAAGCAATCAAGTGTAAGTGCGGAGCACTCCTAGCTATACTACTTGATTTGCTTCTTCTCCTTCCTTGGGTGTTTTGTATATAAGGCATATGGTGTAGGTGTGGGGATATATGAGAGCTAGCATGCAACAGCAATGGTGGTGCAAGTAATGAGCCTCTCTCTACCTTTCTCATCTTTGGCACTTATATTAGTGTGTTCAATTGGTTACTCTACCTTGCAATTGCCATCTCTTTAGATGTATAAGTTAATAATAGTACTCCTACGGTCCTTGAAGCTTAGTTTGAGAACTGTTTTTGAGTTCTCAAGCATTGGTAACCTTTAAGGGTTTCTTCCTCCTTGCTCTCTAGTATCTCTCTTCTAGAGTGGATTTCTTTATTTTTCTTGGGGTTTTCTTTTGTTCAAACTCTGTTGTACCAATGATGACATTGTGAGTTATGAGAATTTAAACTACCACTGTTGTCCTGATGATGCTTCATATATTGTCCCTATGGGTGTGTAATTAAGAATACTATATGCATTCGAGCTACTATATAGTTGCTTCACTTTTAGTGCATGGATGGATGTCTCACTTTTGGTCATGTGCAGCAGCTTTAGCTTGCGAGCTAGCTTTAATTTGGGTTTTCTTCTGGATGTGCGAGCGCATGATCAGATCTTTGAATTCTGTGCATTTTAGGAGGGTTGTCTTTTTTGTGAAGGATCGATCATAGGATTCCCGCATGCAGTGGCACTCATGCAAGTTAGTGCTATCAAGTTTCTGTGATCAGAATCTTGTATGCCCTCCTGCAGATAGATGGCGAGAGTAAAAATACGGCCGTTTACATATGCTTGTTCGTTCTCGCATGTCTCGTAGCAATTTGGAGCTGTATTTTGATGCTAGCCATGTTCACCCTACTGCTACTTGAGTACCATGAAAAAGGAAAGAGAGATAAATGGGGAAGAAAGAGAGAAAACGCTGTGCTAGAAGGCACTTGAAAATGAGAAGATTTGTTTGTAGAGTTACACATTTCTATGAGCATGCATGTATATAAAAGATGTTTTGATTTGGATTTTCATTCTTGACAAAAAGATGCTTGCATGTCAGTTTCATATATAGTAAATTGTGTTCATGGTGTCTCTTCTATGTGCTTTACTTAGTACATGGATACAAAACTTGTCCACTATGGTTTTTTCTTTTTCTTAAACTATATAAAAATACCAATCTAGCTATGTTGTTGGCATATTATTCCGCCCTTCTGAAAAATGTATACATAGAGTAAACAACATTGAATCAGCTGGGCGAACCTCTTCTCAAGGACTTCACATTCTTAAGTTGTTGAAAATGATTCCAAATATATTTTTTTCTGTTTCTTAATTCACCAAATTTTGAATGGTGGGTTTGAGATTTTCAAAGTCCATAACATGCATTAATTTTGAAGTATCTCTAAAGTTATATTTTAAATGCTTTTCCAAATGTTTGACGAGCACAAAGTGGTGGATACAAAATTTTGTAGCAAGTTTATTCATTCAGCTAGGGAGCCATATATGTACTATATACTATTTTCCATCCTTATGTACCCATAGCAAGTTAAGTAAAACTTGTGCTAGCTCAAAACAAGCATTTTCACATTACAGTTCTCCAAATTTTGTTCTCCTCCATGTTCTGTTTTTGAATTATGCAAGTCTATATAGCGTTTCTCTTGTGACAATATGTGAGTAGTTTGCTCCATTTTCTTCAAGAAAAAATGTACAACTTGCATGCTTGCTGTTCCTAGATTACGGCTCATTGAATTGTTAAACAATTAAAGTCTTATAATGTCACAACAGCAACACTTTATATTCAGCAGTTCATTGAATATGCATGGTACTAGTCGATCCTGAAATCAACAAGCGGGTTAAGTCACTGTACAACGCTTTTTTTGCATATCATGTTCAGACCTAGTTTCATCATTTCTTTTAGCAATATCAGCTTTGTCAGTTTCTGCCACTTCGATCTCTGTTGGCTTTGTTAGATTGCATGCGGAGGCACGTACGTAATTAATGCATGCATGCTGAATTTAATGCAGGCATTTCAGTTTTTCCTTATTTGACAGGGCCGGCGTCGTATATACACTCTCATACTAAACGGATATATTGATTGATAAACAAAGCTACGGATACCTGGATTAATAAGATCAGGTGCATCCTTATGCATAGCGCATGATCGAACTTTAACCCAGCTCTGCAAACCCAGAGTCGTACGTACTCTGTGTGCTTTTAAAACCCACCATTTCTTGTAGTACTGCAAAGACATAAGTAACCAATACACCCCTTCAATTATAATTAAATGGCTTTCTGCTACCGACTGCAAGGCCAAAACGCTTTTAGATGATTATGCTTCTCCCTTCCATCGTGTACAATGCGTAGTTAACTTCGTATATATGAGCAGAAATTTCTCTCAAACATGTAGAAAAGGTATTCCATCAGCTATTTAATTGACGCGTAGCATATAGCAGTGCATAACCTGAAGAAAAGAAGGTGACATGAGAGCATCTCCACTAGAGCTCCCAATAGAGTCCTCCGGCAACGTTGACGGTCAAGTGCTATTGGAGCGTCGGCACATGTTGTTGCCCTATTGCGAGCGGCTCCCCACACCGGTCACTCCCAAGTTCCAATAGACGCTTCCAATAGATTTTTCGATCAAATTTAAATACGACACGACGGTCAAATTCGAACAGCGACGGTCAAGTTCAAACACCCAAAAGCATCACCAGGTCCAGCGATCACATTACAAAACATCGAATCTGCATGGAAATCAAATGGTCGACGCGTCCTCATGTGTCTCCATGTCGTCCCAAGCCGGGCACGGCGTTGTATCCGGCTCCGGCGGCGCCGTGCTCGACATGGGCGTCGTGCCTATCGGCGTTGGCTCCGCCCCCTCTGCATAGCCAACGAATCGAAGAATGTCTGGTTGAGGTCGGCGAGTCGGAGCCATGGGTGCTCTCACCAAACCCGGGCGAGATTTGTGTCCCTAAACACGGAGTTGCACCACCGGCGCCATCAAATTAGGCTGGGTTGCGACGCACGCCCCGACGCGTTGGTGCTCCCTTGACTTGCGCCCGCACCATCGCTGAGCTCAAGCGACGCGGCGAGGAGATCGATTTGCGCCTGTCTGGCCGCTGCACTAGCGCGCCGCCCTTTCCTGTCATCGGTGAGCAGAGATCGACGATGCAACTCCTGCTCCCACGCTTCATTCGAGATATTCGCCAGGCGCGCAAGATTTGCAAGGAACGAGACCGCCGCCGCCGCCACGTGCAGTTCCACGACCACGACCAGCGCCACAACCATGATGTGGGCGGGGGAGGCAGCGGGCGGGAGAATGGAAATGGATGGGGGAAGGCGAAAGTGAAATAGACCGGTGTTGTGTCACTGGCGGACCAGCCCCGACCGTCAATATCCGACGTGGCGCGCGTTGCCTCGGTTGCCGGCACTTCCGGTGCCTCCCTAGGAATACACTAGTACAAACTTGACTAAGCTAGACGAAACCAGAGACGGTCCGCCGTCTGGGAAGAGCTACCTCAAACGACCATTATTTTGTGTTCGTCTCTAATTTAAGATGCGACGGTTTTTAGTTACAACCGTCTCTAATCACATACACATCCGAGACAGCCAGGAAAAGTACCCGGCGCAGAAATATTGCAGACGGCATGAAAACTACGCGTCGCTCGTATAAAACTTTTGAGACGGCCAATAAAATTAACCGGCACTAACTTAAATATGCAAAAGTAAAATACGTACAGATAGAGAGTAACAATTAAACATATAGCTAAAACAAATTCACAGACACAACACACATAAGACATAGAGCATATATAAGCGCGGTGCCGCGCGCGCTTGCTGAAGATCACCAGTTGTCATGAAAATGGCGGTGAACGATGTACGACCGGCCCCCAGCCAGTTCCAGCACCCGAGCCACCAGCGCCGTCATCGTCCTTCTTCCAGCCAGAGCCATCACCGTCGCCGTCGTCCTTCTTCCAGCCTGCAGCACCACCCGAGCCACCTGCACCAGCGGCGGCGTCGTCCTTCGTGCAGCCCGAGCCACCAGCGTCGTCATCGTCATCGTTCCTGGCGCCCCACCTAGAGCGCTCGGCGCCGCTCGAGCTCCTTTCTCTAAGCAACTGGGACAGTACGTTGCTCTAGGGGGCTGTGGTGCAGGTGGCGGTGGTGCAATTGGGACGAGGTGCGCTCGGCCCCTCTCGATGATCTTGATCTTGCGGTACAGCTCGTAGGCGACATAGCCATCCACAACTGCATATTTCAGGTTCACTTCATCAAGTGGGGACTCCTCCCAGAAGTCGTGTCGTGTCTCTGGGAAGTCGGCCTTCATGGCAAGTAGAAATTGGAGATTAGTGCGTTTGCCAGGGCGGCCATGCCATTGCCTTTCCTCTCGGCTCCGTTCACCCGGAAATGCCTTTGATTATCCACGTGGAAATCAAGTGGGATAAAGAAGCCTGGCCAGGTTGTGTGCATGACCTGAAAGTCACCCCTTATGTCGACTGAAGCGAATGAAATTCCCTTCAAACGAAGAAATCTGACAACGCCTGAGGGCATTCATCCACGAGGCCACAACTGTAGTTTCATATATAGGAAGAAATTGAATACTAAGTAATTAACAACAGATCTTCATAAGCTATTTATGAAACTAAGACCTAACGAGAAATACAAATTCAACTTTAAAAATATAAACAAAATAATTATCTACTTATAATATTTAAATCTAGTGAATCTACTGGAATCTATAACATATACTCCTCTTTTCTACTCTGATTGATCAAACCAAATTAATCTAGTCTAATCCAAAACAGTGGTATAAAAATATAATGCATGCCCTAAAAAATTAAAGAAAAACAGAGGAAACATAGGATCTTGATCAAACAAATAATTATCTACGGTATCCCAAAAAGTACCTAAATCTAATTAATCTAATCTACTCGATCAGGGTTTTTACAGATGAATCACAATAGCTACTACATCGTGTTTTTTACAGCCCTATATAAATAGGAAAACAGAGGAGGTTGGTCGAACATATTATTAGATCGGGGTTTTTTACATACCTAGAGTACTGGAATACCAGTACTTTCTTATCCAAGGCGAGTTGAACGACGGCGACCTCTTGTGCGAATACTCCATATGGATCAGCCGGCGTGTACTCAAGGTCTAGTCCCATGAACCTGTCCTCTACGCCTTCAAGCAAACTCTCGAACATGTCCAGGTTCCTCGCGACCTCCGCAATGTCATCGGTGTACACCACATCTATGATCTGCTCATCGTGGATAGGGAACGTGTGCGTGTGCATGTAGGTGGCCATGGCGCTGATCGAGAGGAAGGGGACGATGAACAGTGCGAAGAGATGGAGGAGAGGGAGGGGATGAAGAGTTAGAACAATGCGGTCGAATGCGGTGGAAATCGCAATGGGGCGTGGAAGTTGATAATAGTAGTGGGAAAGAAGGAACCGCTGCATGCCTCACCGCCGATTGTGCAATGCCACGCCGCCTCTTTGCCTCCTGCATTTACAACACGAGTGGTAATTGCCGATCAACGGATGGGCCCATGAACCACGTCACGGTACGCAACTGCTACGCGTGCCTGCCGCTCTGGGAACACACGTACTGTGTCTGACATCAAAATGCAGTAACCCACAGGCTTGATGACCCACAAGTATAGGGGGTGTATCGTAGTACTTTCGATAAATAAGAGTGTCGAACCCAACGAGGAGCAGAAGGTGTTGGCAAGTAGTTTCGCACAAGGTTTCACTGCAAATACTAGAAGATAAGTTTTTATGGGTTGTTATAATAGCAAATAAATAAAGTGCAAGTAAATAAAGGAGAGCAATAATAATTGCAGCAAGTGGCCCAATCCTTTTTAGCACAAAGGACAAGCCGGTGGTTGTAACGCCCCAAAAATTCGTCCCTAATTTTAGTGGTGTTTTCTCGCACCTGGAAAACTTTTTTGGGTTTCAAAATGTTTTCTTCGAACCTGTTGGTCTTTGATTTGATTTTGGTTTCGCTCTCTTAGAAAATTTTCCCAATAATCCTCGAGTCCTTGTCAACCTCCACCATATTTACATGTTGTTGTTTTGTCTGTCAAACACTGGTTCCATTTGGTGATTCCAAAACCATTTCTGTCTATCCTACTAAAACCTCCACCGCAATTTTAGCTTGAAATAAATTCTACCAAGCTACCATATGGTTCCCTCATACATATAGATCACTCCCATGGAAAAATATTTCATAGTCCCATGCAATACTTCCAAGTTTATTCATATTCTCTAATATGCCATTTTCGATCCAAAAATTATCTAGACACCTTCCACTCATCCAGAAATTATGCAATTTTGGGAAGGTGCATGATTCCACCTCCTGAACATTTCACTCCATTGGCCCAACCTCATTTGAGCAATATTTGAGGTACTTCCTTTGTAATGCTCTTTTCATGCCTATTTGCAATTTCCAAAGCAACCCCTAGCTACAAAAATCATTAGGCATTGATACCTTGCCAAATTGACAACCTTCCTTATATAACCACATATTCAGAAGATCAGCTCAAAATAATTTGAGGAAGCACACTAGGCATACCCATGCCATTAGGGCATTTTTGGACATCCAATTTATTTGACCAACCTCCAGCTATCCAATTGAGCTCAAACTCCACATACATCCTATTTACATCATTCCAAACCTACTGTGAATTTTGGGGATTTTTCTGAGATGTGCAAGACCTAGGTCATTTCATCGAACACCTGGCGTTCCCTCAGTTTTCTGAAAATTTTGCACAGAGGAAGTTCAAGCCCCTGAGTGTTTCTTGTTTTGTTGAGTTGGCCCTGTCCTTAGGAACCCAGTGGTTGAAACCGTTTTACTTTTGGTTCTCCGAGTCACCGGGAACGCGTCGATGCCACTCGCGGCGCGCTCCGAACGCCAGCGCGCGCATGACGGCGTACTGTGCGTTCATGTGCACCGGGTCTCCACTGTTCCCCTTGTCCCAACCGAACGCCAGCTGTAGCTAGACCCCTACTGCTCCCCTGGTTCGAACCAGATTCGATTCTATCCCCTCCCCCTTATCTTCTTAGCCATGGACACGTGGTTGGCCGTCCCTCCTTGCCCCTGCCCGTATAGAGAGCAACTCGAGCCCTCACGCGCCCCAGCACCCTCACTCTTTCCCCGGAACCCCCCTTGCTTCTTTAGTTGCAGAACGGCGGAGTCCTGCTCCGATTCGGTCGAGGTTGTCGCCGTCGGTTTGTCGACCGCGGCGAGCTCTAGACTGAACCGTTCGTCGATTAAACCGGCATGGTGGTTGCTCTTGATCCCCTCTCCCTCCCGGACAAATCCTTTTGCAAAGTGGTGGCCCGAGGCCTCGGCTCCATCCGGGAACCGCCGGTGGCGAGCTCGTGGAGCACGCTCCCGTGGCGGCACCCCCGGAGCTTTGCCTTGTCCGTGGCCGTTCTCATCGGAGGCGGCGCGTCGGGGCGGTCCACCCCGCATCCCGTCGGCCAGTGGCGTGCACCAGAGCGGCGGCGGTGGCCAGCTCCGGGGGCCGGCAGTGCCCGGACGCACCCGCGTCAGGCCTCGCCTTGACGCGAGGAGGACGACCGCCAGCGTGGCGAGCTGGGGACGCCGATAGGTGGGCCCAGCCTGGCCCAGCCGCCCCATCCGTTAAGTGGAAGCGCCTTCCGTGCGTTCCGCTTCTCCTGCTGGAAGGCGTACTTCGCCGAGTGCGCGACCAGCCCAGCCCATTCCGGAATACAGCCTGCTCTAGGTTTTTTTTCTGACTGAGCAGCAGATGGCTATCCGTCGCCGGGCAATATCTTCTGATTCGTAGCTCTGTTTGAGGTGATTCAAATTTTAAATTCTTAGTTTGAAAAGCTCTGTCCAGTAGTATCAGTTTTACATTTTTGTAAAATATTTGTATGCTCAGCACCCTTGTATGCATGCATAGGGTATTCCGTGGTACCGGCCGACCGAGACCCTGACCTGTGACACGTCCGTGATCCCTGAGCCAAATGGTGTCGATCTTCGGAGGCAAGCTAACCACTTGCTATGACCAGTCCTGCAATGTTGTTTGCCTATTTGATTACATATTGACAGGCCATGTTACATTAAATTGTCGCATTGCTCTATAATTACTTATCTGCGCATCACCCCCCATTCCCGAGGCGACGGGCTAGAGGAACCGCCACAGTCAAAGGAATAGGGAACAATACAACTGTGCGCCTCGCACTTGCGTGGCTTTGTCGAACCCTCTAACTAAACAACAAGAAAACATGCATTCCTATGATTGTTTGTTTCTTCTTCTTCGCCGAGGTGAGGAGCGGACAAATGTCGTCTTATGATCCTCGGAGTTGGGGGCATTTGCCAAAAGAGTTATTTGCTTCTTCACCCTCCGTCAAACTTGGTTGGCGTATGCCCGCTTTGACTGTGATGCTTGGGACATTTGCTTTCCATGTGGTTCTTTTGCCAAGATTGCTGACACCACGTCGGGTTAATCCTTGAGTGGAATGGATGCTTTCTTTCTTATGAGTGCTTTTTGGTTCATTTTGGAGACTACATGCCCTGCCAACTTTGGTAGTTGATCTGTGATGGCGCTGGTCGGAGGTATCTCTGCCACAGTCACCCGATCGACGCCAACAAACTGTGCTAACTTTGTAGTTGATCTGCGCTGGCGCTGGTCGGAGGTATCTCTACCACAGTCACCCGATCGACGCCAACAACTTATGCTAACTTTTGTATTGATCTGCGATGGCGCTGGTTGGAGGTGGTTCTGCCATAGTCACCCGGTCAATACAATCAAACTATTGCTTGAGACATTATGTTGCTAATGTCTTGATGTTTGATGATATATATTATAATATTGTGATTGTTGTGTTGGACTAATCCTCTGTTGTTTGGACTTGTTATGATGAAACTTGATTAAATGAAACACCCCTCCAAACATCTATAGGGTCAGTCCATAGTGCCTCTAATCTGAACATCAAAAGCACTACCACTGTCGCTCATATGGGCGGGGCTTGACCTACGTATTCTATTGAGCCTCCTTTGATGCTACCATTTTGGCAAGTCTAGTCGGTTACCTTTGTGGTCGGGGCTAGTCTTGTGAAGGTTCCGGAGCTAGGCGTTGCTCATCTGTTGGGGGCGTGCCGGATTCACTTCGTCATAAGACATAGAGTTGTGTCGGTAGCTATACAAGGAGTGTCTTGGTAGCGTGAACGGCCATGTACGTGTATCAGGTCGTCTTAAGGAAGAGTTCGGTGGAAATTGCAACCTCTCGAGAGTGTCAAATCTGCATGTCTAGCCTCGTTCCAAGGTTATGGAACAACAGTTCAGTGTCGGCCACACTATTGTCTTTGTCGAGTCAGGAGGTTAAACATAAGTTCGGTTGGAAAAAAAGTTGAACAACCTAATTTCACTAAATGAACAATAAGACGATGCAGGGAATGTTACTTGAGCTGTGGAGGGTTACCGTGTTTAGGGATGACGGTGTGATCGTTGGGAGCCTAGAGTTAGGCCTGAGCCAACATCAACCGTGTATGCCCAACGTGGAAAGATGAGGCCAGTGGGCCTAGTAGTTTGATAGATGTGGTAAGGCTGTTGGGCCTAGTTGTGGTGACGGGTGTGATTATAATACTTGGTACCACTTGGTACACCCGTTTACTCGTCACATGTAAGCCCTTTGTATGATTGCTGGTTCATGATCCAACCCCACCTGGCTTGGACTCTGTACTGGTGATACCCCCGTTGTCTGCTTACGACATGTTTGGTTGTCAATGCCATGCTACTTTTATGTCATATACTTGAGTAGACTATTGCCATGTGGTAGGACGTTGTTGCTTTGGATAACTTGTTGCATGATTGCCTGACTGTTCATGTCTTGTGGTTATTTTACTTGCGAGTACGTCATTGTACTCAGACTGGCTTTTCATGTGGCCAGACTTAGCCAGAAATTGGAGCAAGAGCGTGCTAGGATCTGTAGCCCAGCCAGATACCTGTGGAGTGGAGCCGCTCCAAGCCGTTGCCTTAGCCGTCTTCCGCTGCCAGTTAAACTCTGTCCTGAACCATGCTTGGCAAGTTGTTTTGTAATGCCTCGATGGCCTTGTAAACCTTTTGTGGCACTTTGTGCCTGATTGTGTAATGATTTCCGCTATGTTGCATTGTCGTAACGTGCGGCCAGATATCTTGGGCTGGCGCACGGGGCGACCGCCTCTCTAGAAATATGTGCCAGAGCGGTGTGCCACAGAGCATGGTATCAGAGCACCAGGCTGGCTGTAGACTACCCTAGCATGGAAAGACCAGCCTTACTTTTGCCCGACAAGGAGCCCGATGGATTTGACCCATCTCCGCCTAACCGGCATGGCTATTGTTGGTCAACAGTATGGTGCAGTAGGACTTGTCCCAATCCCCGAGTGAGGCTCGCCGGTTTCTTCCATGAGAAGGAATCGACACTACCCATTATTATGAGACCCAAGTCCTGGCTACCTATAAAATCCAACCCTCGCTTGCTATCCTTTGCGACCCAACTCTCTTGAAGCAGATCCCGCTCAGGAATCTTGCGCTCACCTCTCTCCCAAGTACCTTAGCTTGAGGTTGTAGATGGAACCTACCCTTGTTTTCGAGACCACCGCTGAGTTTCGCCCCGGTTTTCCACCTCTGTTGTGGGAAGCTGCTCGCGACATTCTTGGTTGTGTTTCTCGGCCGGTGTACCATGTATATCGGTCTAACCTCTCCTCCTACGTGAGCGAGTATCATGCCGATGTGTATGTCGCCACAAGTGCCTTAGGAAGCGCGGCGCCATATGTGATTCAAAGCCACTTCATGGATTCCCCTGAGATGGCTCTCCAAGTTGCAGCTTGGAAATGTCTCGCTCATCTGTGGTACTTTGAAGCCGCGACATAACCTCCCGCGTCTCGCTTTTTCCTGCCAAGATTCCTTGCAAGCCCCAGCGATCCCATGGTAAGCATCAAAGTGATGCTCAACTCAACCTTGTCCCACCTCGAAGCCTACACCACCGCCTTGGAGAGCATTCTTGCCTACCACTTGGAGGAATGCCATTCCAATAGGCAAGCCCTTGCCCGAGTCCCGCAGCCCACTGACAAGAGCCCAGTGGATACCAAGCTCTGCTTAGGACCAAAACCGCAAGATCCAGAAGGCAACAAAGTGGATGCCCAGACCAAGTCCCCACCAAGTGAGGAGTCCTAAGTTGGTAGGTTAGAGTTTATGAGGTTGTTTGTAACCCCTTGTGCTTTCTTGTGCTGCATGTTTGTTCTGTCCGCGGTTAAGTTGTTCTTAGGTTAGCCCCGTGAAAAACTTGATGTTCTGATTCCCTTGTTAACCAATTGGTTGACATGTGACGGAATACCATGTCCTTCTCTTCAGTTGAAAAGTTTTGAAGAAATGACAGATCACATAAAAGCAGAAGTGGTATATGTGAACCCAGACACATATGCACGCCTGTAAAATTAATGCAAACTTTGAATGATATTATTTCTAGCATGAGAATTATTTTGTGTGTGTTGCACAAGTTTAACTATTAAGTTGAAGTATTTAATGAGACACTATAACCACGGTGTCCCGCTCACTTAATGTTGGCTCGTGCGTAGGTTTGAAAAACTCATACATGTATCGACGCAAGATTCCTCACCCAATATGAACCTTGTGAGGACTCATGTTAAAGAAAGGGCCCAAGCCCTCCACGGTGACCCCCCCCCCCCATCACAAGCTTTAGTTGCTTGTTGAGTGTCCCATCATCGTTGGAGCACAAAAGGATTTTTGTGGAGTGTTTTGTTAGCCGTTGTGTGTTTGCTTATCCGGTATGGTTGAAATGATTATGCCATACTGCTGCAACTATTTGTTTTGGGCCATGAAAATGCGAGACTATTTTTCTAAAATGATGTTTTTCTCAGAATAGAAATTCTGCTGTCTATATGCTTGTATTCCAGCCATGTTATCTTTGCTGCAAGACAAGAAGTATGGCAGGAGGAAAAATTTCAGAAATGAAGGATGTAAGTTCTACTCCAGCTAGAACTCTACAATTACTTCAGTGCAAGGAGATACCCGAAAGTTCTTCCCTCGTATCTATGGCATTCCATAGGGAAAAATCTTTGCAAAAATAAATTTTGGGGTGTGGCCCTACCCCTCAAAATCTAGGTGCTTGTGAGCCCATTTTGGGTGGCACAAACATCCTTCTCCTAAAAGAAACCTTAAATTTTTCAAAACCTATATATGCATGAAAGTGTATATATAGCTTTTCCAAAATAAAACCCTAGATGAGAGTATATGATAGCATATCCCAATCATTTTGTTTATAAAATTTTGGGTAACTGCTTACCCCAGTTCAAACTCTGTTTTGTTGGATGTTAGCTTGTTTGTAGACATGCTTGGTTGCTTTTGCCACGGTTGTTTATGTGCGATCGTTTGAGCAAAAACCTTAGTTTATATTTATATACCCATGGTGGTAGATCCTATATTGTGTGATTCTGTGAGCCCCTGCCATGGCATTCATTTGGGTCTGCCTTGCTTGATAGTAATGCTATGCTTGCAAATGCCCAATTTTGAGAAATACCTTGATATGCGTGGATCCCTCCGAGTGTTTTAAAACTCTAGCATCATGAAGAAAAAGTTTTGAAAAAGTTTTAAGATATAGGGGTATAATAAAACCGTACAAGAAATATCTTGTTATAACTCCGAGAATCTTTACAAGTCTCCGAATCTCGGGACGAGATTCTTTTTAAGGAGGGAAGGTTTGTAACACCCCAAAAATTCGTCCCTAATTTTAGTGGTGTTTTCTCGCACCTGGAAAACTTTTTCGGGTTTCAAAATGTTTTCTTCGAACCTGTTGGTCTTTGATTTGACTTTGGTTTCGCTCTCTTAGAAAATTTCCCAATAATCCTCGAGTCCTTGTCAACCTCCACCATATTTCCATGCCGTTGTTTTGTCTGTCAAACACTGGTTCCATTTGGTGATTCCAAAACCATTTCTGTCTATCCTACTAAAGCCTCCACCGCAATTTTAGCTTGAAATAAATTCTACCAAGCTACCATATGGTTCCCTCATACATATAGATCACGACCATGGAAAAATATTTCATAGTACCATGCAATACTTCCAAGTTTATTCATATTCTCTAATATGCCATTTTTGATCCAGAAATTATCTAGATACCTTCCACTCATCCAGAAATTATGCAATTTTGGGAAGGTGCATGATTCCACCTCCTGAACATTTCACTCCATTGGCCCAACCTCATTTGAGCAATATTTGAGGTACTTCCTTTGTAATGCTCTTTTCATGCCTATTTGCAATTTCCAAAGCAACCCCTAGCTACAAAAATCATTTGGCATTGATACCTTGCCAAATTGACAACCTTCCTTATATAACCACATATTCAGAAGATCAGCTCAAAATAATTTGAGGAATCACACTAGGCATACCCATGCCATTAGGGCATTTTTGGACATCTATTTATTTGACCAACCTCCAGCTGTCCAATTGAGCTCAAACTCCACAGACATCCTATTTACATCATTCCAAACCTACTATGAATTTTGGGGATTTTTCTGAGATGTGCAAGACCTAGGCCATTTCATCGAACACCTGGCGTTCCCTTGGTTTTCTGAAAATTTTGCACAGAGGAAGTTAAAGCCCCTGAGTGTTTCTTGTTTTGTTGAGTTGGCCCTGTCCTTAGGAACCCAGTGGTCGAAACTGTTTTACTTTTGGTGCTCCGAGTCACCGCGAACGCGTCGATGCCACTCGCGTCGTGCTCCGAATGCTAGCGCGCGCATGACGGCGTACTTTGCGTTCCTGTGCACCGGGTCTTCACTGTTCCCCTTGTCCTAACCGAACCCCAGCTGTAGCTAGACCTCTACTGCTCCCCTGGTTCGAACCAGAGTCGATTCTATCCCCTCCCCCTTATCTTCTTAGCCATGGACACGTTGTTGGCCGTCCCTCCTTGCCCCTGCCCGTATAGAGAGCAACTTGAGCCCTCTCGCGCCCCAGCACCCTCACTCTTTCCCCGGAACCCCCCTTGCTTCTTTAGTTGCAGAACGGCGGAGCCATGTTCTGATTCGGTCGAGGTTGTCGCCGTCAGTTCGTCGGCCGCGGCGAGCTCTAGACTGAACCGTTCCTCGATTAAACTGGCATGGTGGTTGCTCTTGCTCCCCTCTCCCTCCCGGACAACTCCTTTTGCAAAGTGGTGGCCCGAGGCCTCGGCCCCGTCCGGGAACCGCCGGCGGCGAGCTCGCGGAGCACGCTCCCGTGGCGGCGCCCCCGGAGCTTCCCCTTGTCCGTGGCCATCCTCATTGGAGGCACCAGAGCGGCGGCGGTGGCCAGCTTCGGTGGTCGGCAGTGCCCGGACGCGCCCGCGTCGGGCCTCGCCTTGACGCGAGGAGGACAACCGCCAGCGTGGCGAGCTGGGGACTCCGACAGGTGGGCCCAGCCTGGCCCAGCCGCCCCGTCCATTAAGTGGAAGCCCCTTCCATGCGTTCCGCTTCTCCTGCTGGAAGGCGTACTTCTCCGAGTGCGCGACCAGCCCAGCCCATTCCGGAATACAGCCTGCTCTTTTTTTTCCGACTGAGCAGCAGATAGCTATCCATCGCCGGGCTATATCATTTGATCCGTAGCTCCGTTTGAGGTGATTCAAATTTGTAAATTCTTAGTTTGAAAATCTCTGTCCAGTAGTATCAGTTTTACATTTTTTTTAAATACTTGTATGCTTAGCACCCTTGTATGCATGCATAGGGTATTCTGCGGTACCGGCAGACCGAGACCCTGACCCGTGACGCGTCCGTGATCCCTGAGCCAAATGGTGTCGATCTTCGGAGGCAACCTAACCACTTGCGATGACCAGTCCTGCAATGTTGTTTGCCTATTTGATTACATATTGTCATGCCATGTTACATTATATTGTTGCATTGCTTTATAATTACTTATCTGCGCATCACCCCCCATTCCCGAGGCGACGGGCTGGAGGAACCGCCACAGTCAAAGGAATGGGGAACAATACAACTGTGCGCCTCGCACTTGCGTGGCTTTGTCGAACCCTCTAACTAAACAACTAGAAAACATGCATTCCTATGATTGTTTGCTTCTTCATCATCGCCGAGGTGAGGAGCGGACGAATGTCGTCTTATGATTCTCGGAGTTGGTGGCATTTGCCAAAAGAGATTGCTTCTTCTCCCTCCGTCAAACTTGGTTGGCGTATGCCCGCTTTGACTGCGACGTTTGGGACATTTGCTTTCCATTTGGTTCTTTTGCCAAGATTGCTGACACCACGTCGGGTTAATCCTTGAGTGGAATGGATGCTTTCTTTCTTATGAGTGCTTTTCGGTTCATTTTGGAGACTACATGCCCTACCAACTTTGGTAGTTTATCTGTGATGGCGCTGGTCGGAGGTATCTCTGCCACAGTCACCCGATCGACGCCAACAAACTGTGCTAACTTTGTAGTTGATCTGCGATGGCGCTGGTCGGAGGTATCTCTGCCACAGTCACCCGATCGACGCCAACAACCTGTGCTAACTTTTGTATTGATCTGTGATGGCGCTGGTCGGAGGTAGCTCCGCCATAGTCACCCGGTCAATACAAACAAACTATTGATTGAGATATTATGTAGCTAATGTCTTGATGTTTGATGATATATATTATTATGATATTGTGATTGTTGTGTTGGACTAATCCTCTGTTGTTTGGACTTGTTATGATGAAACTTGATTAAATGAAACACCCCTCCAAACATCGATAGGGTCAGTCCATAGTGCCACTAATCTGAACATCGAAAGAACTACCACTGTCGCTCATATGGGCGGGCCTTGACCTACGTATCCTATTGAGCCTCCTTTGATGCTACCATTTTGGCAAGTCTAGTGGGTTACCTTTGTGGTCGGGGCTAGTCTTGTGAAGGTTCTGGAGCTAGGCGTTGCTCATCTATTGGGGGCATGCCGGATTCACTTCGTCATAAGACATAGAGTTGTGTCGGTAGCTATACAAGGAGTGTCTTGGTAGCGTGAACGGCCAAGTACGTGTATCAGGTCGTCTTAAGGAAGAGTTCCTAAAGTACCGGCTATATGGTGCACCTAGATGGGTGGAAACTGCAACCTCTCGAGAGTGTCAAATCTATATGTCTAGCCTCGTTCCAAGGTTATGGAACAACAGTTCAGTGTCGGTCACACTATTGTCTTTGTCGAGTCAGGAGGCTAAACATAAGTTCGGTTTGAAAGAAAGTTGAACAACCTGATTTCACTAAATGAACAATAAGATGATGCAGGGAATGTTACTTGAGCTGTGGATGGTTACCGTGTTTAGGGATGACGGTGTGATCGTTGGGAGCCTAGAGTTAGGCCTGAGCCAACATCAACCGTGTATGCCCAACGTGGAAAGATGAAGCCAGTGGGCCTAGCAGTTTGATAGATGTGATAAGGCTGTTGGGCCTAGTTGTGGTGACGGGTGTGATTATAATACTTGGTACCACTTGGTACACCCGTTTACTCGTCACATGTAAGCCCTTTGTATGATTGCTGGTACACGATCCAACCCCACCTGGCTTGGACTCTGTACTGGTGATACCCCGTTGTCTGCTTACGACATGTTTGGTTGTCAATGCCATGCTATTTTTATATCATATACTTGAGTAGACTGTTGCCATGTGGTAGGACGTTGTTGCTTTGGATAACTTGTTGCATGATTGCCTGACTATTCATGTCTTGTGGTTATTTTACTTGTGAGTACGTCATTGTACTCAGACTGGCTTTTCATGTGGCCAGACTTAGCCAGAAGTTAGAGCAAGAGCGTGCTAGGATCTGTAGCCCAGCCAGATACCTGTGGAGTGGAGTCGCTCCAAGCCGTTGCTTTAGCCGTCTTCCGCTGCCAGTTAAACTATGTCCTGAGCCATGCTTGGCAAGTTGTTTTGTAATGCCTCGATGGCCTTGTAAACCTTTTGTAGCACTTTGTGCCTGATTGTGTAATGATTTCCGCTATGTTGCATTGTTATAACGTGCGGCCAGATATCTTGGGCGCACGGGGCGACCGCCTCTCTGGAAATATGTGCCAGAGCGGGGTGCCACAGTGGTGTTACTTATGATGGCTAAAACGTTCCTGAGGACACACAGGAATTTCGTCTAGTCACTTTCGCTTCATACCGCTGATTAATCTTCAATGTTTTGATAAGTGTTGTGTGGGTGAACCTATGCTAATGCACCGCCCTTACTTGGACCAGTACACACTTGTGATTAAACCTTCTTACAAGCATCTGCAAATGCAAGAAATTATTTAAGAATTCACTAACCACAGCCTTAAACTATGCTCCCTTATGCAATAGCTTACCGACGGGGGTTTAGGTTTATGTCGCTCCGGCAACCCCACAATAAGTAGACTAAATACACAATGCATTCTCCTGGGCCCATAAAGGTGAAGTATCATGTAGTCAACGTTCATACGACACCACTAGAAGAATAACACCACAACTTCAATATTAAACCATTAAATTCTACTCAACATAATTCCACTACTAGTGCCAAGACTTCTCCCATATCCTCAAGAACTAAACGAACTACTCACGAGACATCATTTGGAACATGATCAGAGGTGATAAAGTGATGAACAACAATCTGGACATAAAAGTAATTCACCGATAAAATTCAATAGCATCAACTACGACAAGTAATCAACACCGGAAAAGTAATCCCAATAAACTACACAAGGAGGAACCCTAGATGTCTCAGCGGAATGAAGTGGAGCGGCGGTGATGACGGTGCTGGCGGTGGAGATGGTGTGGATGATGTTTCCGATGAAGCCCGTGGCAATGACGAGGACGATGGCGACGGTTTTCCCCCTCTGGGAAGGAATTCCCCTGGCAGATTTCTCCCTGCTGGAGAGCTTTTCTCTCTCTGTGGTTTCCACCCCCGAGGCAGCGGCAGAATATTTCTTCGAAGCATCTCCCAGAATTATTAGGTCATAGGGAAGATATACGCGAGAGGGGAGAGCCGGTGGAGACCCAGGGCCGCCAGGTGGGCCCTAGGCGTGGTCCAGAGATGGGCCACGGCTGGGTGCCGTCTAGGGCCCTGGTGGCCCCCCTCTGCCCCATCTTCTGGCTCCTCTCGCCTTCTCGCAAAATAATAACGCCTGAATTTTCTCGAAATTTTTGGAGTTGCAGAAATACAGTATCTTTTTTTGCGACAAATGTGTTTATTTTTGTGACAAGAAATATAGTATCTTGACGGTGCTTTTTCCAGCTGATTCCAGGCTCCGGCAGTTTATTCCTCAATAATCATCAATCATGCAAAATAAGATAAAATAACATAAGCATTGCATTCTAATATGAAATATATCGATGAATAACAGTAAATTATGATACAAAATAGTAATGCAAAATGGACGTGTCGTGTCTCGATGCACGGACACCGGGAGTATAGGATACCCCCTTTTAGGTTCGGCACGGGGCGCGAAGGAGGCTGAGAATCGTCTTCTCGGGCGGAGTCTAGATCAAGCTCTCCTCTCCACGATCAAAGCATGCAACCAAAGGGACACAAGGAGCTACCCAGGTTCAGGCCGCCCGGAGGCTAAAAGCCCTACTCCTGCATGTCTGGATTGATGGGTTCTTCATAGTGTAGCTTACAATGGAACCTCCCGGATGGGGTACCCGGAAGGGTTTTGGCTGGAGGTAGAAGAAGGACAGATCCTGACCCGGAGGAGATCACCTTCCCTCTACCTTCGCAGCCCTAGTCTAGTCTTGCTCTGGTTGAACTAGTGCCTTGGTTCTACCTTGTGTTCGTCTTCCTTCCTCCCCTCCTCCGTGCCTTGGTCCTCCTTTTATAGGCTAAGGGGTTGCCACAGGGTCACGTGAGGGGCATGAGGGACCTTCGGGGTGAAGGACCCTCCTCATCTAGTTTAGGAGGAGACGTGGCCTCTCCTCAGCCTAGCGTCTCCTTTGGGTTAGGTGGGAGCGTCCGCCTTGGGGTGGACAGGAGCTGACACCACCACGGGACGTGCTTCCCGCCCGCGCTGCCTTCGCCTTGCTTCCCAAGTCTTCCGCGGTGAGGTGGAGTGCTTATCCACAGGGACGTGGGGAAGTACCCGAGAGGGAGCCTGGCCTCCTGCCGGGAACTCGGGCTCTCGGGTCCTTCCTGGCCTTCTTGCTTGGTTCGGGGACCCGGCAGGTCCCCAGGACCGGAGCCCTTTGTCGACGTAGGCCTTGCGTGTCCTGACGGTGAACCCGCCAGCTTGACTTGAGTCTTGGTCTTGTCCATCTTCATCTTGGGCCCACATGGGGTGGACCCACTTTGGCAGTACTAGGGGAACCCCATGTTCCACTGCTGCGACAGTAGCCCCCGGGCATGGTCCCGGCGGCTCTTGCTCCAGCTGCCGGGGCCATGGCCTAAAGATAGGTCAAAGTGGGTCCCGGGCACCTGGTCTTCCTTGCTCTGCTTCATTGATGGCCTTGAAGGTCTTGGAGTTACTCCGCTGGGGGATAACTGCGGGGCCCCCTCGATTCCCATAACGGAAGAACCGAGGAGACGCTTGACAGAGGGCCGCCGTGGCTATAAAAGCGAGGCGCACCCCTGGCTTTTCGTTCATCTTCTTCCTCAGTCCAACTCCAGGCCTCCCCACAAGCTGCCAGCGCCAATGGCGAGAGCGAGGAGAGGAGTTGGGCGCCCTCGTTCTTCTTCAGCTGCTGCGGAGAGTGGCCCCTCCACTCGTGGTCGAGCTGTTCCGCGAGGTCGTGGGATTCGCGGTCGCGGCGGCCGTGGAGGCCGCGGCACCGCTGCCCCCTCCTAGGAGCATGGTTCATACCAGCTTCGCGCCGTTCGAGTTCATCGTGGATCTGAACCACAGGCCTCGCAGCCGGCTTCTCCTGCCGGATTCCTTCGCGATGGCGACGGAGGACATCGGACCCTCCGGCTTCTGGCTGCAAGTGGAAGGCTGCCCCAATGGCCCCTCCTGGGCCATGGCGGAGCGCACCACTGAAGGCGCCATGCTTCTGGGTCCGGGGTGGAAGTCGTTCTCCCGTGCCCGCCGCCTGTCCGGGGGCAATGCTTGGCGTTCCGGTACGACGGAGATGCGACGCTCTCCGTGAAGATCTTCGGTGTCGATGGCGGACGCGTGGAGTGCTGCATGGAGAGCAGCAGCGGCAGTTCGAGCTCCTACGACGAGGATGAAGATGAGGAAAACTCATCTGACATCAAGGTCGAGGGGAGCTCGTCTTCCTGAAGGCGAGGAGCTTCGGACGGGCGCCATGGAGATCTCGTTGACCTCCTCCTGGCGGCCTTGACGACGTACTTCTGGAAGTAGCGTCTTCCATTGTACGGCGGTGCTCCTTGCTCGATGGGAGCCAACCTTTTTGTTGTAAAAAAGATCGTCCCCTTGTAGTCCTTGTAAATGAAGAAGATCTTGTTTCCTCCTTGTCTTCGTGTCGCGTCCGTGTGAATGAGAACGAGTTTTTTGCAAAACGCGCTCCCATTACTGCAGCAGCCGTAGCGTCAAGGGGTAGGTGGAGCGTGGGAGGCCTATAAAAGACCCTCCAGACTCCAACCCTTGACACATCTTCTCGCCTTGCTCCGCTCCTCTTCTTCCTTGCCTCTCCACGCCCCGCAGAACAATGTCCGGCGAAGCAGAGAGGGCCTTGTCCGACGTGTCGACGGCGGAGTCCGTCTTCCGAGGAGCGGCGGAGGCACCCAGCGAAGCTGGAGCCCGAAGGACGAGGTCGTTCCTCGCCCTCGGGTCTCCTTGGTTTTCCCCGCGGTGGGGAACATCGCCGGTTCTGCTGCCATGGAAGCGTCGGTGGCGCTGGCGACCCGGAAGGACACCATCAAGATGGAGCTGTGGAAGGAGGCCGCAGGCAATCAGAGATTGATCCGCCTCCTCTGCGACCTTGACGATGTCTTCAAGGTAAGGTTGCCTTGGTTCTGGCAATACGACCCTTGGGAAGATCCTGCGCCTTGACTCGATCTCTTCCTTCGTACAGGATGAGGAAGACATCATGGATAAGTTCGTGGACCACGTGCACCTCCTCTGCAGCCAGCATGTGCCGGGGTTTGCCCGGAAGTTCCCCGGCCCGTGGGACCCCTGAAGATCCTGCGCGAATGCCCTCCTTCATCCCAGGCGTCCCCGGGAGTCCGGAGTTCACCCGGCAGGCAATAAAACAGAAGACAGATCTGCGCAGCCAGGAGCTCTGAGCTGGCCTTAGTAGCATAGGCTAGATATGTATCCAGGAAAGCTTCGACTGAATGTAATCAGAATTGTAAATTCAGAATGTAAGTTCAGATGAATGCAATCCTAGGGCTCAACTCCCGGGGTCATTTCCCAAACTCTCCCTTGCACTAACGCGCCGTCAAGTTTTCTGAGGAGATCTCTTAGGTGACAAGTACTCTAACCGCCTGTACCGGTAGCAGCACCCCTAAGAGCACTATGCCTTCCGGGAGTCCACTCCACAGCCACGGGTACTAGGCCAGAAGGGAAATCTGACCGTTCGCCGGGGAGGACGCATTACCCCCGCAAAGGTTCTCATCAACTGTCAAGCATGCGCAGGTTGGTGGTATATTGACTCCGAGCGAGATATTATGCCTAGAATGCAAGATGCACATGCAAAGACTTAGCTGGTTTTTGCCGTGCCTTGATCTACTCTGTCCTTCCCGGGTACCAGCTCCTGAGCCGCTCTTCAGCATCCATTCCTGTCCCGGGAGAGGCGCTACACATAACACACTTTCAGTAGGAAAAGAATGGACCCTCCCTTACATGTCGTGAAAGTGTTTCATCCGGAGCAACCCGCAAGCAAAGTTGAATGTGCATTTCTGTGTTTAGGTTCTTTAAAACACAGCACTGCCCGTTCCACTTCTTACCGCGGCAGTACGGCACGATCAGGTGGCAGCGCCTACTGATAGGCTACTCGCGCTCGACCTGTCAGCCACCGGCACCATGTCAGCCCCCTGCTTGGGGGTTGTTACGGATAACACACTTCACGACAACAAGAGAGGCTCACGGAATTGAAAAACTTATCTTTTATTCCTTGGCGACGATTCTTACACCCTTATACAGAACACTAGCCCCTTGGGCGTGCTTAGTTGACTCGAACTATCTGCGATTCATGTTCGTATTCAGGGGTAGAATTTCCGGAGATTCTCGATGTTCCAGGCGTTGCCCTCCGGCCTGCCTTTCTCGTCCTCCAGATAAACAGCTCCGGGTCTCAGGGTATGCGTCACCCGATAAGGTCCTTCCCACTTGGACGACAGCTTGTTCATGTTATCAAGCTTCTGCTTCTTGCGGAGAACCAGGTCTCCGGGTTCCAGTACCCGTGAACGGATATGGCGATCATGATAGCGGCGGAGCCCTTGCTGGTATCGAGCAGATCGTAAGGAAGCTCGGCACCGCACCTCTTCCAGGAAGTTGATGTCATCAATCCTCCTCTCAGCTTGTGCGTCTTCATCATAGGCAAGTACCCGGGGGGATCCATGCCTGAGCTCTGTTGGCAAGACGGCTTCTGCTCCATAGACAAGGAAGAATGGTGTTTCTTGAGTGGCTCTGCTTGGTGTGGTTCTGAGGGACCACAAGACACTTGGTAGATGCTCAATCCAGTTCTTGCCCTTGTCTTCTAACTTGTCAAAGGCCTTGGTCTTCAAACCCTTTAGGACCTCCGCATTGGCTCGCTCCACTTGCCCATTGCACCTTGGGTAGGACACCGAGGCAAAACACACCTTGATTCCCAGCTCTTCACAGAAGTTGAGGAAGGATCGGCTTGTGAACTGAGAGCCATTGTCCGTTATGATTCTGTTGGGTACTCCGAAGCGGTACACGATCCCTTCAATGAACTTGATGGCTGCTTGAGCTGTCTGTCTTGGTACTGGCATCACTTCCACCCACTTTGTGAACTTGTCGATGGCCACGAAAAGGTATTCATGGCCCCCGACAGACTTCGGTATCTTCCCACGATGTCCAGCCCCCAGACCGCGAACGGCCAGGAGATTGGAATTGGCTGCAGAGCTTGCGCCGGCTGATGTATGTTCTTCGCATAGTACTGGCAGGCTTCACAGGTCTTGACTAGCTGCTCGCATCACTGAGGACTGTTGGCCAGTAGAACCCGTGACGAAAAACTTTACCCGCCAGTGATCTTGATGCCACATGACTTGAACATGTGCCCTCGTGGATGTCCCGTAGCAGTACTTGGCCTTGTTCTTGAGGGATGCAGCGGAGCTTGACTCCGTTGTCCCGTCGCCGGTAGAGCTCGCCGTCGATCATGACGTAGAGCTTGGCTTGACGAGCCACCCGCTCGGCGTCGTGATCGTCCTCCGGGAGGGCGTGCTCCATGATGTACTTGACGATGTCCCGGGCCCAGGGTGGGTGGGTTCCTTCCACCGGTAGCACCATCCGACGGAAAGAAAGCATAGCTTCCTCCGCTGGAGGGGCTGCCGGGTCTTGAGCTTCTGGGCTGGCTACCCGTGTTGTCGAGGTAGAAGGGTCGCCAGCCCCCGGCGCAGATCTTGTCGCGAGCCTCTCGGGTGGATCGAAGGTCGCCTGAGGACCTCGATGTAGATCCCGGGAGGCACTGGTTCTTGCTTGGACGCCACCTGCGATAGCTCATCCGCGGCCGTGTTTTCTCCCCGTGGGACGTACACAGCCCGGAAGTTGTCGAAGCGCCGCTGCAGCTTCCAGACCTCTTCAACGTATGGTGCCATCTGAGGGCACGCGTACTCCTTGTTCACTTGTTTGATGACTAACTGAGAGTCACCCTTGACGACGATCTTGTTGATGCCGAGGCCGATGGCAGCACGAAGTCCTGCGAGCAGGCCCTCGTACTCCGCCGTGTTGTTGGAGATGTTCCCTTGGTAGTGCATCTGGACGACGTACTTCAGCCGGTCCCCGGTTGGTGAGGTTAGGACAACCCCAGCACCTCCTTTCCCCTTGGTGTAGGAGCCGTCGAAGTGCATGGTCCAGGCGCTAGGATCTTCCTTCCCGGGGAGGCAGGTTTCCTCTTCCGGGTCGTCGAACGCCGTCTCGGTCCACTCGGCCGTGAAATCCGCCAGCGCCTGACTCTTGATGTTGTCCGTGTGCTCGAACTTGAGACCGAAACCTTGAAGCTCCATGGCCCACCATGATATGCGACCAGTGGCAAGTGGGTTCTCCAGGGGGCTTCTTAGGTTGTACTTGGACACCACCGTGATGGGATGGCTTTGGAAGTACGGCCTCATCTTGCGGGAGGCAATGAGGATTGCCAGCAGCAGCTTCTGCATCATGGGGTACCGCTCCCGGGCGTCGCGCAGCACTGCGCTGACGAAGTAGACCGGGTGCTGCACCTTGCGGGTCGCCGAGTCCTGAGAGGGCTCGGCTTCCTCCACGTCGACGTCTTGGGGTGGGGACGAGGTAGCCCCCGGCGAAGTCTCGTCGGAGGGAGATTCTCCATTCCCGACGGGCTCCGCCGTCTGGTAAGGTTGCAGTGACGTCAGGATCGTGAGACCCCTGGTCACCCGGCAGCCTTTTCTTGCACGGTTGTCCCGGGAGAGAGTTCCCGGGTCGCTTGCCCTTGATCTTGCTTGACTTCTTCGGAGGAGCGTCACGCTCTACCACAAGCACAGCGCTGATCACCTGGTTGGTGGCAGCAATGTACAGTAGTAGGGGCTCCTTCTCTTCTGGTGCCACGAGGATTGGTGGCGAGGCGAGGTAGCGCTTAAGGGACTGCAGGGCTTCCTCGGCCTCGGAGGTCCACTCCACGGGGCCTGACTTCTTGAGCAGCCTGAAGAACGGTAAGGCCCGCTCCCCAAGCCTTGAGATGAAGCGCCCGAGTGCAGTGATGCACCCGTTGAGGCGCTGTACGTCCTTGACCCGCCGGGGCGCCTCCATGCGCTCGATTGCCTTGATTTTGTCCGGATTCGCCTCGATCCCTCGGTGAGAGACCAGGAAACCCAGCAGCTTGCCGGAGGGGACCCCGAACACGCACTTGTCGGGGTTGAGCTTGAAGTTGACCCGGCGGAGGTTCTCGAAGGTCTCGTGCAGGTCTTGGATGAGGGAGTCCTTGTACCGGGTCTTGACCACGATGTCGTCGATGTACGCTTCAACGTTGCGGCCCAGCTGTGACCCAAGGCATGCTTGCATTGCGCGCTGGAAGGTAGCGCCGGCGTTCCGGAGGCCAAAAGGCATCCGGGTGTAGCAGTAGCAGCCCTTGGGAGTGATGAAGGCCGTCTTCTCTTGGTCCTCGAGTGACATCATGATCTGGTGGTACCCGGAGAAGGCGTCCAAGAAACACAGCAGCTCGCACCCGGCCGTGGAATCCACGATCATGTCGATCCGCGGCAGGGGGAAAGGGTCCTTGGGACAGGCCTTATTCAGGTCTGTGAAGTCGATGCAGAGTCTCCACTTGAAGGTCATGGGTTTCGGTACCACCACGGGGTTGGCCACCCAGCTTGGGTGGGGAACCGACCGGATGACACCAGCTTCTATCAACTTGTCCACCTCGGCGATGATGAATTCCAGCTTTTCCTTGCTTTGGTTCCGGAGAACCTGCTTCACGGGGCGAGCCCCCGGATTGACCGCCAGTTTGTGCTCGATCACCTCCCTTGGAACGCCGGGTAAACCTGACGCCTCCCACGCGAAGACGTCAGAGTTTTCCCGAAGGAAGGCGACGAGCGCGCTTTCCTATTTGTCGGTGAGGCGGGCGCCGATGGTGATGGAGCGAACTCCGTCGCTGGTTAGCGCCACCTTCTTGGTCAGCTGCGGATCGCCATGGAATGGCGCCTTCTTGGGGGAGTAGATGTGGAGCCCCCGGGTGCCCTTCGCCCCCGGGGAGAGCCCCATCATCATCCTCCTGTACACCTTGAGGGACATCCGCCATGATTGCCACCGTCTGGTTCAGCTGGTGAACGCAGTAGATAGCATCGTCGATGTCGGCCTTGACCTTGATCACCCCACGGCGCCGGAATCTTCAGCATGTTGTAGGCGAAGTGGGAGACGGCCATGAACTTGGCCAGAGCAGGTCTGCCAAGTATGCCGTTGTACGGTAGCGGAGTGTCGGCGATGTCGAAGACGATTTCCTCGGTGCGGAAGTTCTTGGAGTCGCCGAAGGTGACCGGAAGGGTGATCTTCCCGAGGGGTCGAGTAACACTTCCGTTCACGCCTTGGAACACCCCGGTGTCTTGCAGGCGAGACAGGGGATTTGAAGGATAGCCAGGACCTTCGCCGTCAGCAAGTTGAGGCTGGAGCCTCCGTCGACCAGCATCTTGGTGACCTTGTAGTTGTGGATGACGGGCGACACGATCAGCGGCAGGGTCCCGACCCCGGCAGTGTTTGCAGGGTGGTCTTCTGGGTCGAAGGTGATGACTTGACTAGACCAGTCCAGGGGCTTGGACGGAGCAGAAGCAACCGCGTTCAGCTCCCGGACAAGTCTCTTGCAGGCGCCGTTGGAGGGAGGCAGAGAAGACCCTCCGTGGATGCACCCGACAACTCCAGTGACTTCTTGATACTTGCCGCCGTTGCCTCCTTGGGGAGCCGGAGCTTCCCCGTTGCCGCCGTGGGCGGCCTCCGGAGTGTTGTACCCGCGACCACCTTGACCGCCGCGTCCTCCTCCACGGCCCCCGCGGCCACCGCCTCGGTTCCATCCACGGCCGCCTCCGCCTTGGCGACCCGTGGGACAGTCACGAGCGATGTGCCCGGCAGTGCCGCAGTTGTAGCAACCGTCTTGACTGACCCCATCAGCTCGGCGTTGCTCCCGGATGGCGAGGTTCTTGAGCATGCGGCAGTCCTTGAGCAAGTGGTTGCCTTCTGGATGGATGTGGCACCAGGGATCACCTTCACCTTCTTCCTCGGAAGTCGGCGCGGGCTTGGTCTTCTTCGGAAGAGGCTCGGTGACGAAGATCCGCTTGTCGGGTCCAGGGTCCCGCTTCTTGTTCTTGGCTGGAGCGACCTTGTCCTCGGGTTCATCCTCCCCGGGGAACTTGGCTCCTTCTTCAGCTCGAGCGCACCGATCTGCAAGCTCCCAGAGCTTACGAGCAGACTCGACGCGATGGATGCTCAGCTTCTCGCGCATCTTGGGGTTGCGGACGTTGGCGTGGAAGGACTGGATCACCAACTCCTCCTTGATGCACGGGATGGTGTTCATCTTCTGGGTGAAGCGCTGGATGAACTTGCGGAGAGTTTCACCCGGCAGCTGCTTGAAGTCGTGGAGATCACTGGGAGCCCCCGGGCGCTCGTACCCGCCTTGGAAAGCCCCCAGAAACTGCTCCTTCAGTGCCCGCCAGGAACGGATGGAGCACTTGGGAAGGTTGAGAAGCCAAGTCTGGGCATCTCCCTTCAGGGCCAACGGGAACCAGTTGGCCATCATGACCTCGTCGGCCCCGGCAACCATCGCAGCAAGAGAGTAGATCTGCAGAAAGTCCCGGGGGTTCGTGGTGCCGTCGTAGCGGAGAACGTCGATCTTGAATTTCTTGGGCCAGTTGAAGTGGCGGAACTCGGGGCGAGGGCGAGGCAGCCTTCGGCGAGGTCGATGCCCCGATCTTCCCGGCGGTGACGTTCTCGGCGACGCTCGATGCGGGTGCGCATATCCTCGTTCTGACGGCTGTTGAGCTCGTCACGAAGATCTGGGTTGCGCGAGGTAGACGACCCGATGGAGATGGCCTCGCCGTGATCGCGGTTTAGCCGATCAGCCATCGGTGGCGCGGTGCGAGGAGGCGCCGTCTTGGCTTGACGTTCACCACGAGGCTGGCCTCGCGGATCACGTGTCTTGTCTTGTGCTGCTCCGGGATGTCGACGGTGGGAGCTTGAGTGGGTTCGACCCACGGACCACCATCGGCGAAGTCGAGGAGCCTCTCGACGCGAGTCCTCCATTCTTGGTAGACCTTGGGATCGCCGCTGCTTGGAGGGAACTGCATCAGGGCCTTGGCAGCGACTAGAGCATCATGGCGAGCTTGCACGTCCGAAGGCGAGTGCGCGGAGGTCTTGCTCTTGGATGCTCGTGGATCCCCGCTGGGGCGAACGCCGTGGTTCCCTCCTCCAGCGGTGGGCTCCTTGCCGCGCCGTTGCAGACGCTCTTCTCCCCGAGCGAGGAGGAGGCATGGTGGTGCCCTTTGGAGCCGCCGCTCCGCCAGGGCCGTTGTCCTTGTCGCGACCGTCCACTTCGTCCGGCGCCACCCTCTCCATGGGAGGCGGGGACGGAGAGACGCTCCGCCGTGCGCCAGCAGCACGACGTTCAGCTGAAGCTTGAGTGCGTGAGGGAGAGACCGGCTTGGACGCCGCAGGATCTCCCTTCTTCCTCGGAGGCATGCTTGACGAAGAACTTGCCGATGAACTTGATGAAGATGAAACCAGCGCTTGCGCCCCCTACCTGGCGCGCCAGATGTCGTGTCTCGTTGCACGGACACCGGGAGTATAGGATACCCCCTTTTAGGTTCGGCACGGGGCGCGAAGGAGGCTGAGAATCGTCTTCTTGGGCGGAGTCTAGATCAAGCTCTCCTCTCCACGATCAAAGCATGCAACCAAAGGGACACAAGGAGCTACCCAGGTTCAGGCCGCCCGGAGGCTAAAAGCCCTACTCCTGCATGTCTGGATTGATGGGTTCTTCATAGTGTGGCTTACAATGGAACCTCCCGGATGGGTACCCGGAAGGGTTTTGGCTGGAGGTAGAAGAAGGACAGATCCTGACCCGGAGGAGATCACCTTCCCTCTACCTTCGCAGCCCTAGTCTAGTCTTGCTCTGGTTCTAGCTTGTTTCCTTGTGTTCTTCCTTTTCCTCCCCTCCTCCGTGCCTTGGTCCTCCTTTTATAGGCTAAGGGGTTGCCACAGGGTCACGTGAGGGGCATGAGGGACCTTCGGGGTGAAGGACCCTCCTCATCTAGTTTAGGGGAGACGTGGCCTCTCCTCAGCCTAGCGTCTCCTTTGGGTTAGGTGGGAGCGTCCGCCTTGGGGTGGACAGGAGCTGACACCACCACGGGACGTGCTTCCCGCCCGCGCTGCCTTCGCCTTGCTTCCCAAGTCTTCCGGTGAGGTGGAGTGCTTATCCACAGGGACGTGGGGAAGTACCCGAGAGGGAGCCTGGCCTCCTGCCGGGAACTCGGGCTCTCGGGTCCTTCCTGGCCTTCTTGCTTGGTTCGGGGACCCGGAAGGTCCCCAGGACCGGAGCCCTTTGTCGATGTAGGCCTTGCGTGTCCTGACGGTGAACCCGCCAGCTTGACTTGAGTCTTGGTCTTGTCCATCTTCATCTTGGGCCCACATGGGGTGGACCCACTTTGGCAGTACTAGGGGAACCCCATGTTCCACTGCTGTGACAGGACGTATCAAGGCTCCCGGTACGCTCCGCATATTTTCAAATTTGGCAAAATCGTGACGAGACAAATACTGCTACATATTTTTCGTATTCTTGGCAAACTCCAATGATTATATATATATACATATCAAAAATATGTTGTTTGTTCCTCCCTCTGCTGGACTCGTTTTCTTCTTAATGTCATGACATGCATGTCTTGCATGTTCTTGAAAAAAATATATGTTGTTTTAAATTTTTCATATTTCATTTCCTGCATTAACAGTTGGAGACATTTAATTTGCCGGACAGTTCGGATACGCTCCGAGTTTTTACTAAAACGATATTCCTTTAATAAAAGGTGTTCAAAATGTTTATATTCATTTATATAATGAAACCCATCACAACTATGTGTACTTTAAGAAATTCCTTTAATTGCACTGAAGTTCCATCGTGACGAGTACAACCTCGCAAGAACAACCATACCCTTTTCAGGTAATCGCCCAAGTTTCTACTCCACAATATACTCTCTTCAATATACGCACTTATTTTTTTCCAAGAGTTTTATTTACCACTTACAAACAGGTACACACGTTTATCTATGTTTTTTCCAATATGTTTGATTTTATTTAATTAATTCTATACAAAAATCTGTCCGGAGTGTGCGAATAAACTCGGACATCCCGAGTACTGAGTGTTTGGCGGCAAAGTCAAAATTTTGGGTCCAAATATTGACTACTGAGTGTTCCCCGCACCCCCCATGCCCCTGCAAATCCCTAGCCTCTCGCCGCCTCCCTCCATCTCCCCGCCGTTGCAAATCCGTAGCCTCGCCGCCGTCGAAAATCCGTAGCCTCGCCGCCGCTGTAGTTCTGTAGTTTTGCCGCCCTCGTCCACTCCATCGCCACCCCTGCAAATCCTTAGATTCGACACCGCTGCAAATCTTACCTGCAATCCGTAGTTTGGCTGCCGCTGCAAATCCGTAGAGTAGCACCCGCTGCAAATCCTTAGATTCGGCGCCGCTGCAAGTCCGTTGCCTCGCCGCTGCTGCAAATCCCTAGCATGGCGGCCCCTCCCCGTTGTACTCTCCACCAGGGACTTCAGGTAAGATTTGGTCCTCCTCCTTCATCCAGAGATTAGGCACAGTTTCTACTTATGATTGATGCAAATCCCCAGTTTCTACTTTGTAGCTACTTAATTCTAGAGTAGTATTTAGTTCTCATTATATCTTTCTGGAATATTGATCTTTCGAACTTATGATTGATGCATCTATAACTAGTTAATCAATGACTACCCTAGCATGGCCGACCTCCGCTGTTGCCCTCTCCACCAGGTCCGTAATGTAAGATTTGGTCCTACACCTTCATCCAGAAATGACTACTCATGCTACTAAATTCTATATATAAACATTTTCTAACTTATGCTTCTTTTTCACTTAATGAGAAAGATTTGCCATGCCATGTCTGCAAGAATAATAACTGCACACGCAGGAACTATATTGATTGCTCATTCAGTATTCCTGTGCAAGAGTGTCACCGCAAGTGTGTGGTAAGAAAACAAGTCTTCCGGATACACATAAAATTTGTGTTTTCCGTTTTGAATTCAACATATGATTTGTGTGCTTGTTTCTATTTTTTGTTGAACACAGATTGTACCATGCATATCTCGGCTAGCGGTCAATGAGTTAGTGCGCGAGCGTCTATTGTTTCGTGCCCTTGGGAGCGTGTACAACATTCATGTAGCAAAAGGTCAGAGCAAAACCCGCTTGCACGGCCAACAATGGGAACAGTTCATCAACAAGAACAACATCATCGAGGGAGACATGGTAGTGTTTACCTTCAAACCTCATCCCAGTATATACTATGTCATTATAGACAGGGGCAACGACGAAGAGGACACTCACAAGATATCTGAAAATAATGATGAAGATTCGAACAGTTCTAAAGATATCTTTAACGACGAAGACAGAATCAGAGTTGCCCAAAGAGTTTGTCTCAACAAGCATTAGAAGAACAGCCGCGTTGAACTTCTTCCCGTACGAGACTATGTTGGAGTTCTATTTGTGACTCGCTTCACAAGCACTAATTTGAACAGACATGATATGGTATGTACCCACAAGACAGCCTCTTTCATGCCTCCTTAAATTCCTATGTTGATATTCAGGAATCATGAACCACCTCTGCCGGCCATATATAGCTATGTCTTTATCGAAAAATGACATAGTTATGTTATCTTTCATGCACAAAAACTACCTAAGGTGATAGCAGAAGAGGCTGGCATATCGACTGATGGCAATGCTGGACAACGACTTGGAGCAGCAGGGGCAGCCGTCAGCATCACGTACAACAAGAGAACCGACGACCGCATTGACCTTGACAAGCTGGGGTGGGAGAACTTCATGGAAGGCAAGAATTTTGTGATTGATCAACCTGTTCTGATCATTCTTATAAAGACCAATGACCTCATCTTGGATGTTATGATTGAGTTGCAGCTCATATAGAACTAATTCTGTCTTGTTAAGGTAGGGGGTATGGTGAACACTTATCTCATTAGCGGGCTAGCTACTTTGTTAATTGGCACAAATTGCGGTTGGAGATATGTTATATGTGAATTGCTTCTGTGAATGGAACAGGGGACTGATTCCCTGGTGGTGATGATATGTTAATTATTCTGTTTTGCTTCACAAAGTTGGACCCCCTGGAATTATACCCGGAGGCAATGTATATTACGGCTGGAGGGCAATGTCAGACCCCACGGGTACCATGCGACGGCTAGCCATTATGTACGTCTCTGATTAGACAAGATCACCGACGGGTGTTTCTATTGGCCGTCTCTATATTAGAGACGGTTGATTCTCCCGGCCGTCTGAGGGCCGAGCGCATTACAGACGGTCGCAGGTGATCGGCTCTAATGGAGATTACATTAGAGACCCCCGCGCAGAGACGGACGTTTTAACCGGCTAAGGTGACTCTCTGGGGCCGGCTCTAATTTGAGTTTCTGTACTAGTGATAGGGCGTGAAGCGGGGTTGCCGGACGCGCTATTGGACCCATCCGACAAATTTGGTGCTATTGGGAGGCCCGATGGGTGGACGCGCCATTTAACCTTCACGGACTGATCCAATTAATCTTAACGGGAGAGCTCATCAACCTTAATGAGCTAGCACACATCACATTGATGTGCCAGAACATCAATATTAACAGACCAGCCCACCTAATCGTAACAGACCATCCCATGTAACTTTAATGGACAGACCTATTAACCTTCACGGACCAGGTCAGCTCACCCTTGACGGGCCAGCCCATCAAACTTAACATGCCAGCCTATCAGACTTAACGGTCCAGCCCATCAATGTTAACGGGCTAGCCAATTTAATCTTAACAGGACAGCCCATCTATCTTAGCATGCCAGCCCATTTAACCTTAATGGGTCACCCATTTAAATTTAACGGCCAGCCCAGTCATCCTTAAAGGGCCAGCCAGCTACCCCTAGCAGGCTGGCTCATCTAATCCTAACAGGTGGACCCACCTAAGCCTAACAGGTCGGCCCACTTAACCATGAAAGGCCTTGGTTGGGACCGGTATTTACCGCGGTTTCAACCATGGCAGAAGAGATGACGACGTGAAAGTGATCTTAACGGAGTTTGCCACGTGTTCATTATATTCATCTACCACGGCAGAATTTTCCGTTGTTGATGCCTGAACCAATCACGAATCCGGGGAACGTGGTTTAAAAATCAGCCACGTCCCGTCTATCACGGTACCCCTATCGTGGTAAAAGATTTTTAGCCACAAAAATGGCCTTTCTACAACAAAAATCGGGCGTGGCAAAAGCCACTTTTTCTTCTAGTGTATTGTTAGTCTCGCTACTATGTGCGGTCGTGAGATACATTTGTCTCCCGTGATAGCTCTCCTAAACTCAATACTAAGTAGCGCTATAGGTTGAACATCCATAACCAAAACATTTGCATCATGTACTTCTTTACCTTTGTCAAAACAATAGATTTCGGTCTTATAAAAGTTAATCTTTAGACCCGATAGTTGCTCCAGAAAGGATGACAAACATGAGTTCCATGTTCACAGCCTTCCTAAGGTCGTGCTCAAGAAATAAAATAGTATCATCCGCATATTGTAGAATGGACATACCATCTTTTATCAGGTGCAATAAAAGTCCTCCTACTTGACCGTCCTTCTTTACTCTTGCAATAAGAACAACCAACATATTCAAATATGTATTAAAAAGCATAGGCTACAATGGATTCCCTCATCTTAATCCTTTTAGAGTCGAACATCTCTTCTATAAAGGCCCGTAGCCTACCCGCCTTCTCCCCCTGCTTGCCCCTCCCGATGATTTTGGTGCGTCAGATTGCGTTTGAACAGAGTAAAAAGCATTGGTGTTTCACCTGGCACCGTCGGATGCAGTGAATTTTTTTGTTACTATTCGACTGAGGGGCACAGACCATGACAGCTGGGGCCAATTTCCTCTGGGGTCGGGAGTTCAGCGGACCGTGCGCGCGAGCGCGATGGAGGCCTTGTGCCTTGTCTGCTCGGCCGCATGAAGAGGCGTTTTTATTGTGCGCTCGTCAGGTGTGTGGCCCGCTCGGAGCGCCTCCTCGCGTTTGCGAAAGGGCAGCAAAAAGGACTCCATCCTCTCGTCTCGATCCCCACTCCTCCCCAATCCCCACGCCTCCTCTACTCCCCAATCCCCGCTCCCGCTTCCTCTCCTTCTCCTCCAATCCCCATCTACTCTCGCTTGGCCACCACAAGCAGATTTCTCCCCCGGAGGTAGCACGACGTCGGGTGGGCCGCTTGTGCCTCATTGGCGGTGCGGGTTGGCCAAGCAACAGCCGTTGGCGGCGCAGGGTTGGTCGAGCAACAGCCGTTGGCGGCGGCCTCCGGTGCTCTGACCTTGACCTCGAACGCAGCGGCGGCGTGGTGCACGTCCTCGAGCAAGGGCGACGAGGGAGGAGCAGTCTCACAGGCCCGGCCTCCGTATTCGGCGCCCGTGTGTGGCAGGGCGCCAGGAGGGAGTGCAGGCGCCGCCCCGTGCCTCGCATCTGGAGGACTTGGGTCGGCCATGGCCGACGCTCGTCGCCGTGCCAAGAGCGAGCCAGGTCCACGTCAGCCGCCGCCCCGGTCGACGAGCAGGCCACCGCTGTCCTCATCCTCTTATTCATGCGGAGACGCTCGTCGCGCTCGTCGCCGCCGGTCCCCCGAGTCGCCGCTGCAGAAGAAAAAGAGGAGGTGGTGCGAGGGGTACTGGCGGCGACCGTGCATCAACGAGCTCGACGAGGTTGCTGGGCCACCGTGAGCGCGCCGTCGCCTGGGAGCCGCCAAGCCCAACAGATCACGGCTGCTCCCCGAGCCCTCACCAGAAAAAATTGACGGGGCATCACGCTTCTCCAGCGAGCTGTCGCCGCGCCTCCCTGTCCCACGTCTCCTTCCTCACCAAGCTCTCGCCGTCGAATCCCACGCACTCGTTCGTCTTTCTCGGCGGTGCAGTGACTGGCCTGCTCAGGTGGCGATGCCTACTCTCCTCACCCACAAACGAGCGTCATGGGACCTGCATCGATCTGGTACTCTCTCTCGTCTCCCCAAGCTTCATTCTGATGCATATGCAAAGCTATTTCTAATATAGATACTTTGTTTCCATCCATACTCCATGTTTGTTAATTTCGGGATCAAGTATTTAGATCTGAGATCAATTATTTGGATCTTGGAGATACAACAAACAAAGTTAGATAATTATTTGCTTATGATGGTCAGATCTTTATTTATCTTCTTATCACTATAGGTGCCACACTTGATTTGTTGTTGGTAAATTTTTGTCCCAAGCTACGATGCATGGGATGATACTTTTTGATTGGTTTTTAAGTGAGAATATTCACTTCCTTACGTACCAGTACATGTGAGTGTCCGGTGTAAAGTTCATTGTTTGTGTTGCATGATCATTGTCATTTTAGATTTTTTCTGTCTTTTGGAAAATCCTTCAAGAAACAATTGTGCCTCATGTGTTCTGTTCTTCTACATGTGTTTCAAGTGAAACTGCATAAATCGTCATATTTTTACATGTTTTCTCTTCTGCTGGTGCTGATCACACAATTATAGGTCATGAAGATAGCAGATAAAGAGGCTGATTTTGTTGAAATAACCTTTGAGGGTAAGAAGTAGGCTTGTGCCTGCTTTCAGATTAACAACACTTTCTCCAAAGAAGTAGTCAACTTGAAATATCCACATATTCAGTGGGTTCTCGTTAATGATTCATTGATTCCTTGCTTAATTTCAACAGGTACAGCATTCATTTGGTGGCCGATATTCTGCGTTGACAGTGGCTTTAAGAGTGGTTGAATGCTTTGACAAGATTTATGTTATCCCAGAAGATTTTTGGTGAGAGGTGATGATTTTACCATTTGTGTTGGCTATAATCTTAACTATTTTTGTTGGAAAACTTGATAATAGTACTTGCAGCAGCACAATTTGAGAAACTGGAATACACTGAAGAAGATTGTACGAATAACAGCTTGGGTATAAAGGTTGGAAATTTTATTAACTTGCTCGCTGCTGCATCATCCTGTACAAGCATATACTAATTCTACATGGTCTTACTTGTGTAGCCACCTGAGGAAGGATTTATATTTTCTTTGGACGAAGGATTTATTTTAAGCTTCCCATTGTGATGGTCTTACTTGTGAAGCCACGTGAGGAAGGATTTATATTTTCTTTGGACAAAGGATTTATTTTAAGCTTCCCATTGTGATCGAATTGGCAGCAGATGATTATGATGCTGCAATTCACTGGCTCAGCCCTTCTCATTAGGTAATTTTTTCCTTTGACCTGAAGTAGTAGTGATAGCGATTACATGAGGCTATCACGGTTTTCTAATTAGTCCTCCCTTCCATGTGATGCTTTTATATAGTAGATTTCTATATGATTAATGGTTGGAAATTTTATTCACTTGCTCGCTGCTGCATCCTTATGTACAAGCATATCCTAATCCTACATGGTCTTACTTGTGCAGCCACGTGAGGAAGGAATTATATTTTCTTTAGACGAAGAATTTATATTTTCTAGGTTCCCATTGTGTCGAATTGGCAACAGACACGTGCTTTCACTGTCATGATTATGAAGCTGCAATTCACCGGCTTAGCCCTTCTCATTAGGTACTTTTTCCTTATTTAATCGTTTCCAAGTTGTCAGGTTTTGCCGTTGATATATGCAGGGAATTACCATGGCAAAAAAAATCTGATTCTCTTATTATGCATACAGTTTATTTTGTCGGATTGTGACAGAATAACACAGTAACTCAAGCTAGCTGGTCAATTCTGTGTAATGCTTTACTTCATGGATGAATCAGCTGGGTTGAAGTTTTCTGGGTAGTGAGGTTTCCATACATATTTTTATTATTGCGACTATTGATATTCTGCCAAAGAATTTTTCATGCGCTGGTGTGATGTACCTCTAAAAATATGCATTTAAATGTAGTATTATGTTACTGTTACTTATATGTGGTTCATTGTAGGCTTCTCCAGCTGTTTCATTTCATTAATATTCTCCTTCGATTTTGTGCAGGAAGGCATTAAACCGTCTGCAAATCGTTTTTCGGCAATTGACATACAGGTTTGTCATAACATTTTGCACATGACTGTTTTATTTGCAATGCTGCATCTTCCTTCATTTTTTCTTTTCCTTTTTTATAAAAAGCAACAATGACCAGATATAACTTTGATAAACTAATCTTCAACTCGGCTAAGGATTCCCTTTACTGTGTGATATGAGCTGTTCAAAGTTGTTTGACCAGCCTAGCATTGCAGCTCTTTGCTTTTTATTATCAATGCTAGAATTTGAAAGAGAAGTTAGAAACAAAAGAACCCTCTCCATTTAAGTTGTGCTTTCTTACGAGCTGAGTTGATTCTAGGCTGGGTTCTTGTTGGGCTGCAGGCTCTATAAATGTCAATCATTAACCCTAGAGGCGGAGGTGCATGGAGATGAAGAGAACAGGAGCACTTGGCCGGTGGATTGTGTTCTTACCAGCCTAGCATTGCTGCTCTTTTTTATTCTCAATGCGAGAATTTGAGAGAGGTTAGAAACAAAGATATCGCTAAGAATTATGGTCAGCTGAGTTAAATAAATGTTTGGTGGTGTATACATGTGCGACAACACAATTAGATCATTACCGATAGATGTTAGTTCATGCCATTGTGTATAGCAGCTATGAGCATACTTATCCCTGAAAACATAATATTTGGCCTGCTTGCTTTAGGAGAGTGTAGGTAAGTGGTACAACTGAACCACAAGACCGGGTTTAGGGCTTTTTGACATACCAAACTGTAACAGATCTTTTAAACATTTGAACTACTATTTATTGGTATGTGGCGACAAATATATAGTTTCAAGTATTTGTTGTCCTTGATTACTCATATCTGTAACCTTTTGCAGTCCAATGCACGTTACTCCTGATATGAAGGAGACATTCCTCGAGCTTCAGATGAAGAAGGCATTCAGCTATGTTATCTTTAAAATCGAGGAGAAGCAAAAGCAGGTTGTTGTGGAGAAGACAGGGGGGTTACAACTAAGAGTATGATGATTTAATAGCTTCTCTCCCTGAAAATGACTACAGATAGATATGTCCTTTATGATTTTGACTTTGTTACTGGGAGAATATGCAGAAAAGCAAGATTTTCTTCATTGCCTGGTGAGCTTCGTAGTCACTTGTCCAGATGTTAATTCTTGCATTAACATGATCAATTATCTGCCAATGAGGTGGGACATTTACTTGCTTTGTATGCTTAAATGTGTTGTTTCTGTTTGTAGTGACTTGTGCCCCTTCCCGTTTATGTTCAGATTTATGTATAAATTTTAGTACGAATGATGAAGTGATCTGCCTGATGAAGGTGCTGAGCAGCATAGATTCCTATCCCAAGTATGTATACGACAAGGGCGGTATGTCTCACACTCTTCTTTTCTATTCTTCAGAGATATTTGTTATGCATTTGCGCTTGATTATTTGGGTATCAGATAGTTTGTCGATTCCAATTTGATACAATAATAAATAAATAATTTTATTGCCTTCTAGAGTAGGTGATGGTACCCCCCGGCAGGACCCAGGATTGTCCTCCCTTTACTGAGATTTTATGGTCTGATGGTCAGATCCAGGGTTTGACTGATTTTGCCAGGAGGCGATCTTTAGGTACGGCTGTACCGGCATGTGGTACTTTGATTTGTAGAACATGGCGACATGGGTGATCTGGATGACGTGTGCAGAAATAAGTCTTGTGAGTCACTTCATCTGATGCGCTGTAGGATTCACAGCTGTAATGGGATGTTGATGCTGAATTGAACCAACTCCAACATTTTATTTTAATTTGCATGCCACTTACTGTTATTCCTATTACCTTCAGTTTGTGGTTAAATTCAAGTTGAACCATCTGTGTGCTGTTGAGAACATATGTGGCCATTCATAATTTCATACAATTTGTCCTTTTTTCAGAATACAAGGTTCACTCACACAACATGATTGGCCTCTGTGTGGTGACATTTATGGATTATCACTATCATGTATGAAGTGCATCTTCTCTTCTGAATCTGAATAAGGTACAAACCGTTGTCCTTGAAATCCTTCAGTGCGTACTTGCTGTCTGGCCTAGGATCATTTCAAATGCAAGGGACCAATCTTCCTGTTAGTATTTCTAATTCGTCTAAATACATAATCTTTCCAAATTTTTAGCAGAAAACATAGAAGTGTCCATGTAATGCATTTGTGGCACATGGAATGCTATAACCTCTTCCTAGGATGGTATATATAATTATCCTCAGCAATTAAGGAAGTGGTGTGTCCATTACTGAACATGATTTCCATATACAAGTTGTTTGGTGTGCGGAGGTAGTTCCAATTTTCTAAAGAATGGGTTGTATTCCTATTTTCAAAAAAATTCTGAAGTGCTAAATACAATTGCTGACGACTTTTCTTCTCTTGTGCTATTCTGGCGCTGATGGTTTGATGCGTCCCTGTACTCATAATGCTCCTCAGTCTTCATTAGTGTGAAAACATGATTAGAGAGGTTCGTTGTAACACCTGAGAAGTGAGAATTCTAACCTAAAAACGGGACTGTTTCACCCTATCAGACAACCCACTACTTAGAGAGACTCCTTTTAACTCCTGAGATTCCTTGGATATAATTTCCTTTGCTGAGATGAATTATGCCTTGGATGGAGATGGCAGATGTGTGCAGGTTGACCACCAGAATTTCTTATAGATTCTTTCATATAATTCTCAAGGTAGAAATAGAGTTACTGAGGAAGAAGTTGGTGTCATGAAAATCTTGTGCCATTTCTTCTGTATTGTTGCTAGCAAAAATCTTAGATTTGCATAGAGTCATGTGTATTTGAAAAAAGCACGTACTTGAGGTAGTAAACATGGCTCTGCTGGTTACTTAATTGTCTACACATAGTTTTTCTTCTCTAAATATAGTAGTAGTTGACTATTACCTGAGCATTTCAGTACAGTTTCAGGATTTGCTTAATAATAGCCTATATGGAGTATATTCTTACGTTCTCTCATGTTTGTTCCCTTCAAAGAAATCATATCATGTGTGCAAGCCTAATTACGGTTACTTCCTTTTACAGGTACGAAAGCTTAGTCGTACACATTGGGCCTGGTTGGCCTCGATGGAGCATATCAGAAGTCATTTTCATGACCTTAGAAAGCATATTTAGTTTTCGTGCTTTCTTATAGCTTCATGTACTTCCGTGTCTTGATAAGAGAACTAGGGGAAGCTTGTGGTATTTATGCTAATTGAGGTGATTCTCCGTATCTGAAATAATTTAGTTTTTTCTACTCTCTTATATGCTCTCTGCTCATTTTTGTTTACTTCATTGTACCAGAAAATAAGCTCTTGGTTAATCATTTCTTCCTATTTTTGTTTTGTGTGTGTCCCTAAGAAAAGTTTGGCGAGCGTAACTATGTGATTGGCACATGATAAATGCTTCCATTTTATTTATTATTTATTTGCTAGCCTGGCTGATATGACGATTGTAACGGTTGATCATATCAAAAGTGCATATAGGCAGCCTTTTTTAGGAGCAAGAAATAGGCTGTCACAGTGTCGTCTTTGTCGGAACATTGGCCAAGAATATCCAGGGTAATTATGTTAGGCAGCAGCTCTTCAAGTTGTACATGGGCTAAGATTGTGCTGCAAAGAGTTATGTGATCTAATACTTATATTGATTTTGTAAGTTATTTGGATGTTAGTCTGGGTTACGACTTCCTTGGTGATACTTTAAGCAATTATGTTGTGGGTATTATTATATAGTGCATCTACAATAAAACGAGTTCAAAAGGTCTTAAATTCCGGCATGATTCTGCCTGATTCTGGTCTTTGCGTATGTGCTCCTTTGTATCAAACCAAGTAATTTATCATCAAGTAATTTGTTTAAGTTATGTTCTTTGGCCTATTTAAATCCATTTTATTTTTATGTTTCATGGAAGCGAGCTCAACATTCTCGACTAAGTATCCATATATAACCGAGCTCTATGAGTTAATAAAATGAGTTGCTTACATTATTTCTTCCCATAACATATGGTCAGCTTGCCTTGTTTTCATTCGATCTTTGTCATTCTGGTAAGCACCAGTGTTGGTTACTGTACCTTCTTTTTCTTCCTGGTAAGAACAAATGCTTAGCTTGTTTCACACAACGAACAAATGTTGGGCTTGTGTACTTGACCTGATTATCTTTCCTACTCAACAGATAATATTTTCGTTTTGGTGGCGCACAATTCTTGAGTGTTCTATGGATTCCATTATATGAAAGCCAGCGAGTTTCAAGGACTGTATTTACCCTTCTTAGATTTACACCATAAATCAGATATACAATCTAGAATAGAGAAGAAACTGGTATTTCCCACTCCCCGTCCGCTACATGTTGCTTGGGAAATGTTGGGAGTTCTGATGATCAAGCTTGCTGAAATTGGAGCTAAGGAGTTGCTGCTTCAATGAATGTGGCTTGATAATACATTTTACAGTTGTAATGTATATACATCTGGATGTCTGTTTTGTTCTTTAAATCAATCAAGTTACCAGCATGTCCATTTTGTTATTTTAATCAATAATTTTATAAAAATTGTTTTATTTGGAATATCGCAAAAATGGTGTTGTTCTCTCCTATATGTCACCCACACACTTCGTAACTTGCTCTCCTGTTTTTATGTGTTCTCTTTGTCGTAAGATTGCTGCAGGCAAAGTTGCCATTTTGACTGGGCTTGCTCAGTTGTATTTTATAATTAGCAATGTATTACTTCATTCAATTTGACGTCTTGGGTTATTGTCTCACTTCATTTGATGAGAAATATAAATTTATGGATCATACGTTGATGTCAATTTACGTGTGGTGTGTGCTTGTCTAAAACTTATTCTCTCGTTCTTCATGCTCAAATTGACATTATTTCAGTTAAATTATCACAGCAACTGTATATCTTAGCGCTAGAAAATTAGTGCGGATGTTCCCATTTCCTATTTTGCTACCAATACTAACCACTGGACAGTGAATTCCAGTCACGGACAACGACATACATGCAAAGCACACACAACTTATGGTTCGAATTATGTCTTGCTTTTTGACAAGTGCACCGGCGGCGCAACGGGTACTGGAACCAGCATACACCAACATATATCGGCACTAAAACAAGATAAAAAATTTATGGTTTATATTCAGTCCCATTTTCCCCACTTGCGTCATGGAAAAATCAAAAAATTGGGCATAAGCGGAGGAGCCGTGAAACCCCGGCGAGTGGTCTTGGTCATGTGAAAACTTTCAGATGGAGGCAACGAGGGCCGGAAGAAATAAAAACGAAATGATTTGGCGGTTTGTTGAACTAACATGGGGTTACCGGTTTTACATGTTTATGCCTCAAACTTCCTTACAAACTAAAGTCGGTAAATCTCAATCTCGGACAACAACATACATGTAAAGCACATAAAACCTATGGTTAAACTATAGTCTTGTTTTTGGCATTTACCGAATCGAGAACAAACTCGGCAACAACCTACATGCATAGCATATAGAACGTCTTGCGAACCAGGTTGAGAAACACATCGACGATGTGGAGCTAAACCCATGAACAAGCGTAAGCTGCTCGACATGACTATACTGAATCCTCACACCCAGAGAAAGGATGGAGGCATTTCCATTCAAGCCACCGGTGATAAGCATCGAGCCTCCTACTCCGCAAAAGAGGTTATCTTCCTCTCCGATGATGAATACTAGGGTAGTGATTACTACGATTTGGCCTTTAAATTCGGACCCGTACGCTTTTCTATGAGCTATGTCTATAGACCAAACTTCTGTTCTAAACTATAAGCGAAATAAGTATGTTATTAGTGTTGCGACAATGCTACACTACTCAGCGTACGATCTCCTCTGTATTAGACCAAGTAGTTTATTATTTAGTAATTTGTTTATGTTATGTCCTTTGACCAGTTTAAAATCCATTTTTAATTGGTGCTTCATGCAAACAGCTTCAACATTTGCAGGTTAGTATCCATATGTAACCGAGCTTAATGAGTGCAGAGAAAATTAGTTGCTTGAGTTATTTCTTCACATTCTATTTTGTAATCGATCAAAAACATCAAAACGCAAGTTGAAGATCATATGGCTCATAAATAGATACTCTAATTAAAAATATATGGATATCAAGTACATTTGTGTGCTACAGGAATATTAATCGCTGATATCCTACTTCGCACTAAAGTATTCGATCGATATGTTTTTAAGATGAAACGTGCCATGTCGAATTGAAAATGACTGCCAACTACCTGCCTGAAACCGCCTTAATTTCAATAAAATGATGGGCATGAAAACAAAGAGAGCATATGACAACAATACGGTATTGCTTCCGGTAGTTGCGCAGTTGCGCAACGGGTCATCTGCGGGGCACTATCACATATGTAATGCTTACTTTTAATCTTCTGATATATGTAGTAAACTCATAGAAACAATTACAATGTGGTGGTTTAATTGCCAGTTCCATGGAATAGCAATTACCTTTTCTATGCCAGTGATAGGGAGAGTGGTCATTAAATTGATTTTGCTCATCTTGCATCGTGAAATAGCTTGACGTTTTCTCTTGCAGATATGACATCTACATTGTTCATCGAGTCTCTACATGTGTATTTCACTTACCTATATGTGAAGCCTCTAGCCCTCTATTATGTCCATCACGTTGTTAAATATGAATGTACAATATGATTTTCCCATGTCGAAAGAGCGTTGAGGGCACGCTATCAAGATGCCATGAACATTCTAAAACCACAGGGAAGGCAACTTGACATGTTTATTGTAATTTTGCCCGACAATAATGATTCTATTTATGGTGTGCTCTTTAGCTCAAAATATAAGAAGTGTATTATCTGATCCAAATACTATCTATTATATTCTTATCACTACTTAAAGTATTATAAAAAGAAAGAGGAGCCGGTAATTACTTTCAATGTGTTGGTATTTTGTGTAGTTATTCGTGCATCTCCTTTGAGAATTAGTTGTCTATTTGTGCTTCACATTTCGTGACATTGGCTGTAATGCGCATATGTGGAGTCCTTTTTTACTCTCATTAGCCTATGGCAACAATACGGTATTGCATCCGGCAATTGCGCAGTTGCGCAACGGGTCATCTATTTCTTGTGCATTTCCAATTTTGCATTTTCCGTTCTTATTTGTTGGAGTTTTTTTGGGTGGGTAACTCCGCTCACCATCTGTTTTAGTTGGTAGCGGATTCCAATCCCGGGTAAATGAGGAGGACCCTTTTTGTATCAGCTTATTCTATGCGTTTTATTTCTCTGATTTAATTATATGCTAAATTTTGTTTCATGTGGTTGCATGTGGATGTGCTACTACTCTGTTGGATGGTACCTTCTTCTGTTGAATACACTGGTTGTTCATGGGTGTTGTTGGGGAGTGTCGAGTGGCATTTTTTGTTTCGTTTTTTTGTGGTAGTTGAAACAACTGCAGTGTTTTAAGCTATTCTACATGTTTAGTTGAGTGTCTTTTTTTCTGAGCCCTCACAATTACCTACCTAAAACCGGCTTAATTTCAATCAAATGGTCGGTTACAAAACAAAGAGAGAGCATATGCCAACAATTTGTTCTTGCTTCTGGTAGTTGCGCAACGGGTAACTCCGCCTGCCATCTGTATTAGTTGGTAGCCGGTTCCAAGCCCGGGTAAAGGAGGAGGACCCGTTTTTTGTGTCAGCTTATTCTATATGCTTTATTTCTCTAATCTAATTAGATGCTGATTTTTTTTATTATGGTTGCATGTGGATGTGCTACTGCTCTCTTCTTTTTTGAATATGATATCTGCCTATGTCTGAACGTATGGCTGTTTATTTACATAGTGTAAGTGCAACATTTAAATTTTCACTGTTTCCGAAACTACCAATTCAGACAAGGAAATGAAATGATTCTTTCTGTTTAGGTACATAACTTTCGGTATCAAATGATAACAGTGTTTCATGCACATTATGGGTTTCTATATGATATAAGTTAAATAAATGCAAATAAAATTAATTAGTTTTCACCAACGAATATAGTGTGTGCCAACAATGTGGTAGTTGCATCCGGCAGTTGCGCAGTCGCGCAACGGGTCATCTAGTAGACCAATAGTGTCATTAGCTCGCAACACTCCCCATGGCCCGTACAAACCTAGCAATTCATTCACATCACTTTGTTGCAAATCCCGTTATATGTAAGGCTTGCTGCAACAATGATCATTTAACATATAACTTTGTCATAGGTTTTCTCAAAATAAAATTTAAAAAGAATCTCATCTTTTTCCTATGAATTTCATAAATGGTTTCATGAATAACAACAACTCCCTCTAGGATATGTCTTCCCGCAGTGAAAGCATAATGTGTTGGGCGGATGACTCTATAAGCAATGGTCGTAACATGGGGTGTAAAACATAAAAAGTAAATGGACACATTATAAACATGTCAACCCTCTTTCCTTGGAGGACAAATATTGACAACCCTATGTAAGCCTAGAGGGGGTTAGTAACTTGAAAGGATTAGGGGAAGGCGTTTTGGCTCTCGAGCTCATATGCTCCTTTTCAAATAAAAAAATTAAATAATAGTAAACATTTCAAAAAATCTAAAAACATTTGGTGATGAACATATATATGTTATATTTAATTCGGTGCCCCCGGTTCCTTAGTTGTACTCAGTTTTGTCCACGCTCTAAACTTTTTCTCACTTTTCCCCTCTCTCTTGTCTGAAACCCTCACAAAACCTAAAACTGGACGTTGCCGTCAGATCAATGGTTTGACTGTTAACTACTAACTAGTGGGCCACACATGTCATATATTTAATAACTAGCTGAGTGGCCCGCGCAATTGCGCGGCTAGATTTACTGTAGTGCACTTGTTATACTAAATATTTTGAAAATTTCTGCTAATATTACGTCTTATGCTCGAACTATATTACTTATTCTTGCTAGTGAAAGCATTAAATTTAGATTGGGTATATGTAACTTGATCTCCGTAAAAATATTAATACATATGGTTCTGTGGTCATCGTTATTTTGAACGCACCATTAGAACACTTTTTTTAACCTAATCCTTGCCACGTGTCCATCCTTACACCAATATACAATATTTTTGAGAAATTTTCTCTAGGAATAAACTTTGAACACTCTATGCAAGCTCCACCTATGCAAGTTCCACCTACTGCATTCGCCTCTGTAATCTTCCTATCACGGCATTGGCAGCATCACATACTCCTTGAGTTTTTGTGACCCTATTGAGGTTCCGCGCGACAGTTGTATCCTAGTAGCTCTTATATGTGTATTAATCAAACAACTCTACCTACCTAGAAAAGGCCTCTAGGGATGTATATATAGCCCCCATGCTCCGCTCGTGCATCTCACCACTATGATCAGATGTATAGCAGGGTGTCAGATATCTTTTCTGGCCGATTTCATTATTGAGACCGTCGATGCTGGTGTGGCCGTGTGGCAGCCTATCAGCACCACATTTTGTTACTACAATAGAACAAAACTTTAGAAAAAATATAAAGAAGTACCAGAGCTTTATTTTAATATACGCATAACATTCATATATATTCTAAAAAAAACTATGGATATGACTATCATTTATTAGAAGCCTTAATTGGCACGCCCGACCTTTTTTCATGTGTCTTTCGTCTCTGAATCTCGTATTCGACGATACATATTATTGATGTTGTTTAAAGATAATATTATAGCTTATGAATATACTCATCATTATAACACGATTGTCTCTAGCGCGTATTTTCAACACCATTTGGCTGGAGTGCATCAACAAATTAGATGGGCCAGATCATCTTTTCTGATAGGTTGTAATTCATTTAATCAAGCCTACCTCAACTGATTTCATGCAAGTTGATAATGGATCTCCTAGATTTCATTAGTATAGGGATAAAGTGTATTAACAAATTAGGAGAATGAAAAGGCAACAAATGCACAATTTAGGAAAAAAAACTATATGCATGGCAGGGAATCCACACTGTAACATCTAAATACCAATTAGTGCTACTAAGATGATATTGCAAAATTAAACATATAGTCAAAGGAAAATCACTTAATTTAATGATATAACAACTTCCTCATACCAAAATGCATAGAGTAAAAAAAATCAATCGAGATATGTCCTAGGAATCCTATTCACTTACAGTACAGAAAGCTAAAAGATTAAGCATACCTTAGCATACTGCAAAGAAGCGTCGTTGTACACCTCCAGGTGAGTAAGAGTAAAAAAATCAATCGAGATGTGTCCTAAGAATCCTATTCACTTAGAGTACAGAAAGCTGAAAGATTAAGCATACGTTAGCATACTGCAAAGTAGCGTCGTTGTACACCTCCAGGTTACTTGAAGATTATAACAATGCTTCATACTATTTCTTTTCGAGCAACAGACTTCATCAGTTCCCAAAACTGTCAAAATACAAAAGTGTAGAAACGTTCGTTAGCTGTTTTTATAGACAATGAAAATTTCAAATTGGACTAATGCATTATTTATCGTACCAAATATTCATATAGAACCGGAAAGTCAGAAAAAAAACTGGAGTATTATTTGTTTATAAACCTCCAGGTTGCACATCCTCAGTAAATTATTTTCTAAAGCGGATTAAAACTGGACCTGCGCATTTGCATGGCTAGTACATACCATCACAACTGATATTCTTTTTTTTTGTATGGTCACAAAGATAATATTCAATTGTTATTCAATTTTGTTAATATGCATCGCTATTTAATCGATAGCTTGATTGTTTCTCATAGTCAATTATACTTTTCAGCCGACATGCAAAAATAAATCTGCAAATATGTGCGGGCTGATCCTCCTCAGCCAAATTTTGAAACAGTGGTGTATTTTATTAAACTAAAAACTGACCCATCAAATTGACCGTAAAAGTTGCAGACTTGTATGCATGAGGTGAGACTTAGTGGTGAAAACTTATCTAATGTTGCTTGGATGTTCTCCTCTCGGCTATTACGCGATTTAATTCACCATCATATCACCAATGGTACTGTATTTAGAAATATGGAAGTACATTTTGAGCACATACCGATTTGATCAGTCTGTTGACTTTTCTTTTTGCTCATTGTTCTCTTCAAAGCTACAGGGATTTGCATCCTGAGAGCAATGAACAGTAGATTTGATCCATGTATATGTGTTGCAAGAACTATCCCAACATTCATGAATTTTGACCTACATCCCAACAGCTTCTTCTCGAAGAGTTGGTTGATCTCTCCTGCATCCCGATAAATATAACCAACTTTATCCGGAGCACTCAAAAACTGGAACATCTTATAATTCCACAATTTCACATATTAATATCATTGGGACATCAAAACGAATAATATACAGCAAAATCATGTCTTTTCTTCAGTAATTACTAACATGTAAATATCATGCTGCAAAGTGAACTTAAGTGCCACTAATGCAACAAAAAAAGCTGCATAGTGTTACACTATCGATGAATTCTAAAAAATACTTTTGTAGAACGGATTGAGGACCACATACCTATAGGATTTATCTCAAAAGCTAACGTACTATTTCTTCCGATTGCACAAAGTCTGGATGGATGGGCTGCTCCCTGGAAGCTGACTGATGACCCGATTATGCTTCTGGCAAGATTACGCAGTGACAGAGAACGTTCCATCGGCCTTTCGATGTGTCGGCGGCCGCTGGACATCGATCGTATCCTCCATGCTGTAATACCTAGCTCCGGTCTGACATGGGTGACGGCTGGGCCTGGGAGTGGTAATCTGATTTCCCTACAAAGGCTGGTACGTCTTCTTTCTCCACTTCCATTGATACATCTGTTATCTTGCATCCATGCACAGATCTGCGGTTACTAAATAAGCTGCCGCTCACCGCCGCGTATGATCAATCACAGAATAAAATCTTCCCAGTACCCATATAACACATATACTCCGTTGATTAATCCTGTTGCGCGGCAGCTCCTCACGTCTGTGATCTGCATCCGCCCGGGCAGGCCATGGTGCCGGTCACCACGCTTTCAATCGTGGCCTGCGACTGCATCCGCTAGGTAAACGGCAGATCGATCAATAGAGGTGCATGTCTGCTTGGTTAGTTTAGTACGTGCGGCTAGCTAAAAGGCAGATCGATCCATTGAGATGGCTGTCTGCTTGCTTACGTTAGTACCTGTGGGCGTCGTGGCCGTCGGCTGGCGTCGGCCCGAAGCTGATCTTTCAATCAGGTCGATTTCCACGTAGGTGTCCTCGCTGCATTAGCCATGAACAGATCTGGAGCAATGGCACATATCCATAGGGGCAGATGTTGATGGACATGACCTTTGAACTGCCACACAAAAGCGCGAGGACGGTCATGAACATGGTGCGCCAGTGCAGTCGTCGGCGTCCTCTCGCCGTGCGAGTATTGATCGCAAAGAAGCCCTAGTTTTCTTTCTTTTTTTAGGGCAGCAATTTTCGTGGTTGAAATAGGAGACACACAGAGAGTCCGTGAGAGAGTCCATGAACAATACGTATAGATTAGGCTGCGGGCACCCATCGGTACTGATTGGTCTATCGATCTAATCATCTTAGCCGTTCACTTTGATTTGCTAAATCTCCACCGTTTATTGTCTTGTGTTTTAATTATATAATAGATTTCAGATAACATTTTTGGAAATGTTTATATTTCTGACAAGGGACCCACATGTTAGAGATTTAATCTTAGCAGAAAAATCCAGGAAAAAATAAAAGAGGATGATTGCATGCTGACGTCATCAATTGAGGATCTTCCTCCATGGTCAGGGTCTCCATGATTCCGGCCACCCCTGCTCGAACAGTGGCACTGAGAGCTCCGTCCAGTCCTCCTATTCCTCCACACTGAAGCACGCGATCCGGGATGGACTGAGACGTCGGGATCGACGCCATCTTCCTCGCCTCCGGCCGCCGACCGCCATGATCGATTCACGTCCGACCGACCTCCACCGAGCTTGTAGTCCGCTCTGTCGTGCTCAGGGTGATCATGTGGTCCTTCCGACCTCTTCTCCCTCTTCCTTTGGGTCTCAATCATCGTCGCGTTTCCGCCGCCAAACACCGTTGTCTGCCGCCGCTAAACGCCGTTACTAGGTCACCGCCGGTGACCATTGGCAGGCGGTGCCACCACCTTTTGGTTGTGCGCACCGAACGTGACCGTAAGCGCGTCCCTGCTCGCGCTGGATTGACAAGCGTGGCTGCAGACCATGGACCCAGGGAAGAAGAAAGGAAGCTTTTACAAAAACCCCACTGGATTTTCTGTAACAGGTGATTTTACAGGAAAACCCTAGATTTTCAGAAATGGGGTGGGTTTTCACAGTTTTGTCTTCGAGGGGTTATAAGAGAGTCAACGGGGTTATTAGGGTTATGCTAGGGTATGTCCTAAACTTTGCATCCCTTGTCGAAATGATCCAAAATTTTGCACATGCGTGTACAATGCAATTGCGCACAATATTGACTTAGGTACAAAGATGGGTTTTTTGGCACTAAAAACCCATTTTTCAAATTTTCAGTCCCGAACTGCCTTTTTTTTGTGAAGCAGCTACCAAAACGGCTTCATGAAAGTAGAAGACCCCAAAGTATAAAAAAATAGACCACTTTATAAGTACATACGACCCTGGTTTTGAACATAGAAACATTCCTAGTTATTTTTTTGTATTTCACAGAAGTTCCTGCTGATTTCGTTGGAAGTGGGTCCAATTTGAACTACAAGTGTCGCAAATTTTAATCGTGATTTTTTGCAAAAATCACTTTTAGATCCACAATATGTATTTTCTTTAGTGATCTTCAGCACTTTTTGTTGGAAGGGAGGTATGGTTAGGTTTAGGTTCGGGGTTAGGCTTTACGGTCACGGTTTAGGACTAGGGTGAGGCACAACTAATTAAAAAAATCAAAAAAATGGTAAAACTTCGCGTGCCATCCTCTTATGTGACCTAACACCTAGGAAAAATAATAAACATGGGGTATGGAAGTTTTTGTGAAAAACCTTCTCACAAATGAGCTACGAGGTACAAAGATGTATGGCTTTCGACTCAAATGTGCTAGGTTATGTCCTTAACCATGACATAGTTTGTCGAAATGAGGCTAAATTTCACACACTCATGTATCTTGGATGGAGTACAGTGTTGAAGAAGGGATTTATAATTTTGATTTTACCAAAAACCCATTTTTTTTGTTCCGAAAATGGCTTTTTTGGGTCCGATTTGAACTACAATTTCGCAAATTTTGCTCGTGATTTTTTGCAAAAATCACTTTTAGATCCACAATATATACTTTCTTTATAGATCTTTGGCGCTTTTTGTTGGAAGGGAGGTATGGTTAGGTTTAGGTTCGGGGTTAGGGTTTACGGTCACGGTTTAGGGCTAGGGTGAGGCACAACTAATTAAAAAAATCAATAAAATGGGAAACCTTCTAGAAATGACATTTATAGAATCCCTTTACCTAGTTGATAAGGTTTCACCTTCTGCGAAAATCATTTACCAACTCCAACTTGGCAATGCCATTTGGACCAGAACTGTTTTTCACAAAAACTCAATAGAGCAAGTTCCAAACTAGCAAAAACTTATAACTAGAAAATTGTAGTATGTCCAATTTTGCGCACAATGATACGTCTCAAACGTATCTATAATTTCTGATGTTCCATGTTGATATTATACCAATTGTTACATGTTTTATATACACTTCATAGCATTTTTATGCATTTTCTGGGACTAACCTATTAACAAGATGCCACAGTGTCAGTTCCTGTTTTCTGCTGTTTTTGTATTCCAGAAAAGCTAGTCTGGAAATATTCTCGGAATTGGACGAAACTTGGACAGAACCTCCTATTTTTCCAACACGAAGACGGAGTCCAGAGGAAAGACGGAGGAGGGCCACGTGGCACCCACACCATGGGGCCGCGCTGGCCCCCCTGTCGCGCCGTGGGGTGGTGTGGGGCCCTCGTGGCTCCGGAACCGCCGCCCTTTCGCCTATTTATTCTTCCCGACGCGAAAACCCTAAACACCCGAGCCATTATCCACGAAAAGTTCCAGAGACACCGCCGCCATCAACCCTAGCTCGGGAGGGTTCAGAAGCTCTTCCCGGCACCCTGCCGGAGAGGGGAATCATCACCGGAGGGCTCTACATCACCATGCCTGCCTCCGGAGTGATGCGTGAGTAGTTTATCCTTGGACTACGGGTCCATGGCAGTAGCTAGATGGTTGTCTCTCCACTTTATGCTATCATGTTTAGATCTTGTGAGCTGCCTATCATGATCAAGATCATCTTATTGTAATGCTACATGTTGTGTTTGCTGGGATCCGATGAATATTGAATACTATGTCAAGTTGATTATCAATCTATCTTATATGTTATTTATGATCTTGCATGCTTTCCGTTACTAGTAGATGCTTTGGGCAAGTAGATGCTTGAAACTCCAAGAATGAGTATTTATGCTAGATAGTGGGTTCATGCCTCCGGTAATCTGGGGAGTGACAATAACTTCTAAGATTGTGGATGTGTTGTTGCCACTAGGGATAAAATAACCGATGCTTAGCTTAAGGGTGCGCCGTTAGGTCTAGTGCATTTGTTTACATTACGCACATTACTTAATGCAATTATCCGTTGCTTGCAACTTAATACCAACGGGGAACTCGGATGACAACCTGGCGGTGGATTATTAGTCATAGACGCTGTTGGATAACGGTCTATGTATTTTGTTGTAATGCCCACATGAATATCATAGTAATCATCATGTCATATATATGCATTGTCATGCGCTCAATATTTTGTCAATTGCCCAGCTGTAATTTGTTCACCCAGCATGTTAGTTATATTTTATGGAGAGACACCACTAGTGAACTGTGGACCCCGGTCCATTCTTTTACACTGATAATGCAACCAACTACAAACATTGTTCCTTTTCATTCTCTGCAATTTACTACTGTTTTCCACACCATACGTTTAATCCTTTGTTTTCAGCAAGCCGGTGAGATTGACAACCTCGCTGTTTCGTTGGGGAAAACTAGTTTGATTGTGTTGTGTGCAGCTTCCACGTCGGTCGCCGGATTCCCTGGTGTTGCGCCGTGCCATATTCCGCCACCAACAACCTTCAGAAGTGATTTCTTGCTCCTACTGGTTCGATTAAACCTTGGTTTCATACTGAGGGAAACTGCTGCTACACTGCTTCATACCTTCCTCTTGGGGTCTCCCAGCGAACATGTGATCCACGTAATCACACAACCATGTAAATATTTCTTCATAATTCGTGTGGAATCAATCGGAACGTGCTGATGCCGACATCGGCATGTCCAGAGCGCCCCCGCAAGGTGTTCGACAGCAGTCCAACGGCGCCGCCCGGTCGTGGTCATAGGAGCAGGCCTTCCTCGTGCATTTAAACTTTCCCTTTAGCATCCTCTCACTTTTATGCACCACAACCCTTCCCTTCTGCTAGCATCTCGGCCCCTCCCACCGCCAGCGACGACGCCCGCTGTCCACGCCATCATCCCCATCTCTTCTCCAACCCCTGTAGGTTCACTCTAGCTAGCGAATGGAGGAGCTCGTGGTGTTCAGGGGAGGCATGCTCGTGCTCGACGTCAGCAGGCCTCCGCACCGTCTCCGTTGCGCCAGTCCGACGGCCGCGAGGTGCACGGCGAGCTCCGTCGCGAGGAAGGCACGCTGGACCGCGCGCCAGACCGCGTTCTCGGTGCCGTCGTCCCGAGGAGGGGAGCGGTGCAGGGTCGCAAGCATGAGGAGTCGGTGCTGCGGGCAGGGGAGAGGAGGCCGAGGGCGCCGACGGCAGGGGAGAGGAGGCCGAGGGCAGGAGGAAGAGGAGGTCGAGCGCGCTGCGGGAAGGGGGAGAGGAGGTCGAGGGTGCTGCGAGCAGGGGAAGAGGAGGCCGAGGGTGCTACCGGCAGGGGAGAGAAAGAGGAAGGCAAGGGTGCCGGAAAGGGACGAGGAGGGTGGCGGTGAGCAGGTCGTGGTCTCCCTATTTTTATTTTTATTTATTTTTTGACAAGAAAAGGGCTTGTTGACATGTCAACAATTTAAGAGGGCCCACATGTCATCATTTTTACTAGTCCCACTCGTCATCAACTCATCCATTTAACGGTCAACATGCATGACTCAACGGAAATGCTCCGTTTGGGCATATGTGAGGGTTTCAGACAAGGGCGTGGGGAAAAGTGAGCACGAGTTAAGAGCGTGGGGGAAAACTGAGCACAACTAAGGAATCAGGGGCACAGGAGGAATAATCCCTTTTTCAATACATGCCAAGTTTCAATGACATGTGTGGTGCTCTATGCAAAAATAACAAAAACAGTGCTCTAAAAAATATTTATAAAATCCAATTTTGGCCACTGATTTGTCTTTTTTACACAGAACGGCCCAGATGTCATTTCACAACGAAATTTGGTACGAAAATTTATATATGTTAGTCTCCAAATTGTTTCAGAATTTTTGAAATGTTTTGCTATTTGTTTAAATTTTCATTCAACCAGTAGCATATGAGATAGGGAGCCAATTTGAATTTCCGGAAAGGATTAGTACTACTCGTATTATATACTCCACAATATCACTCCTCCCCACTCTTTGTCGCGCTGACCTGTGCCTTTCCTTCTCCCATGCTATTGCCTCCTTCCGCTCTCGACTTCTCTACATTAATAGAGTTGCATAAAAGTGACTCCCCAAGTCTTCTTATCAAAGATTATCGGTAAAAAAATCTAAAATAAAAACATCTGAGTGGCCGCGCCGCCCCGCGACCTTTCTTCCCGCGACCCGCGCCGCCCCCGCGGTGGCCGGGCTGCGCCTCCGACCACCTCGTCCCAGCCTCTCCCTCCCGTCGTCGCCGGTGGGCTGCGCCAGCCCTTGGCCAGGCGGCGCCGGTGGCGGCGGACTCTAGGCTTCTCCCCTCCTGGCCTTCGGCGGCGCGGGGCAACCATGGCCAGGAGGTGCAGATCGGCGGCGGGGCCTCCCTGGTGCGGCGCGGGTGGTGGACGTGGTGACGGAGTCACCATTGGTGGCAGGGGCGGCGGTGGTGAAGCTCTGGCCCTGCAGGCCCAGATCTGTGTCAGGGCGAGCTCTGCCTCGTTGCCTCCGGTTGGCCTGCTGAGCGGCTTGTGACGGAAATGGCAGCAATGACGCCACGTCTGTCTACAGCATGGCAGCGGGAGTTTCGCGGGCCTGTCTGGGTCCGGCTGGGCCTATGGGCCGATCATGAGGGTAGTGGCAGTGGCAGCCTACGTGCAGGAGCATGGCGGCGGGGACTTTACGAGCCCCTCGGGCCTCGGTCGGGTCTGTGTGGCCTGGTGTGTTCCTGCTGCCGTGTCCGGTCGGCACCCGCCGATGGCGGTGGAGGACGTCCTCTAGGTGGCTGTGCTGCTGCCGCCCTCCGGATCGAGTAGCTCAGTGTGCTCTTGTCGTTGCGTCCGATCAGCTACCGTCTACGATGGTGGAGGTTGTTCCCTCCCTCGTGGTTGTGATACTGTCGGATCTTGTCTACGACTGCTTCTTTTCGGGCTGTCCGTCCTTGCAACGTTTGCCATGGTGAGACGACGATGGTGACTACAAGACCGTGGGGGCGTACGTTGGTGGATGACAAGTTTGGTGGAGCGCTACAGATTGTTCGGGATGTGGTTTTTTTAGGGGTTGGGAGAAATCCATGTCGTTTTGGCATCGACGCAGTGACGCTTGAGAGTGTCACCCTTCCTTCCTGAAGGGCGTCGGGTGTACCTCTTCCCAACTCCTCGGAGCGTACCGGGGAAACCCTAGGACCAATCCGGGCAGCGTCATCGTCGTCGCTTTCCTTTTTGGAGTTGTTGTTTGGTACGCGACGATTCAGAGAGGTAGGATCGTGGTGGAAATACGCTGGAGAGGACGCAGCGGTGGCGAGTCACTTTCGTTTTTGTTGATTCACCGATGTCGGCTTTGTTTTCTCTTCCCTTTTCTCTTTCTTTTCTTTTAGACTTGACGGTGTTGTTTGCCACAACGGTGATTCAAATTTGTTTCAGTGGTTGCTATATTTAATATAGCGGAGCAAAGGCCTATTTCAAAAAATAAAAACATCTTTGTGGGACGCGAAGGCCAGTGCACTATGGATGATGGTGGAGAAGGTACGGCTGAACAGTTGGAGCGCTGAATCGAATGGATGACTTGACATGACAGCTCTCATGACACACGAGACCGTAGGCCGCCCCGCCCCCAGTGCTGCACGCCGGCCAGGCCTAGCTAGGTGGCCGGTACTGGTGCCGTCGCCCACGACGCCACTGTTGCAATCCCACCGGCCGGGTTTCCTGTCTGTCTCCATCGCACACACACACCTGCGTGATGATCCTCTGTGCGCACCCCAGAGAGGCCACTCAGGTCGTGGAGCAGCTGAAACGGTTGCCGGCTCGGTACGAACCCTGAGCCTGACGCCAGTGACGGCACGGCACAGCCGCCGGGTGTGGTTGCCGGAGTAAGTACGGCCGTGTTCATCTTTTCTCCCGGCGAATGATTCTAGCTGGAGGTGCGTCCATATCCCGATGCATGGATGGCACTACGTGATTGATGATGGGTCGATCTGTGGTAGGAAGCTTGGCGTCGGGCCGTCGGCTGACGTCTCTCAGCCAGCGCGTACGGCTGCCGCGGCAGCAGCTTCTCAGAGCTTGGCAGCGGTTGTCGGGCTGGGGGGGCTCGTCTGACCACCTGCGTCGCGCGCGCTGAGATGTTTGGTGAGGCCACCAGCGGGGCTACGGAAATTTAGGTGGATGACATATATGTTGCCTGCAGCCTCGGTCGAACTTTTTTATTTGTCTATGGACTTCAAACCATTTTTTTTTCAGAAACACGGTACAAACGTAGATGCTCACATACATGTACACACACTCAGATCTATGAACACACGCACGTACATCCTACACATATGAGCACCTTCGAGAGACTGGTCGAGTCTTGAGATTGACGAAGTCACCCGTCGCTATCGACGGGAACATCATTTCCACTGGAAAATATTCCGACTAAATGAGAAACATCAGTGTCAAACCTATGATTTGAAATCTGTTGGGCTGGGGTATAACCACCCTCCTAACCATCCTACCACTGGCAGATTCTCAGATTTCAAACCATTTTGGAACAGAGGTAGTAAACTTTTTTTTTAAAAAAAAGTAAAGGTATAACTCCAGAACATATATAGAGATGGCCTTTTTCGCCATTTCAATGGTTGATACCTACCTATATGTCACTCTGCTTTGTTTATGTCTGAATGCCGGTTCAAACCATGTGACCTATTCAGAGGTTGTGGCTATTGGCAAGAACTTATTGAATCTACCTTTTGGGCTCAGGAATGACCCCGCGATCAAAACAATCTACATCTACATGATTTCAAGATGGTAAAAGATATAAAGTAAAAAATGCTATGGAACCCATGGTGAACAACCTACGTACGGGAGCACGGTAATCCCTACGGTAATTGCCCCACTTTTTTCGTCATGCTTCTCTCTGTGCCTCACCAAATGCGAACCGGCCTCAACTGCGGTGAACCTGAAGGATGTTATATGTCAAAAAAAAATCAGTGACCATAATCTAGTCCTTGATATTCAACATGGTACGGACTCAAAGTCAGTTTGACTAGCAAAGCATTGATTCGTTGGACTACGTCCGCACCACACGCGCCTTCTTCGCATGGGTTGGAAGGAATGTCCCCTCGACTGCCAATTTAGTAACCCTAATTTGCTGCCCTATCACCCTATTCGTGATTATTCCACGAGACCACAACAGCCTCACAACAAGGGTCGTCGATTCCAAAGTTGCGAAAAAGACTCGATGGAAGGAACAATTGACGCGATCGAGGGTCACTCTGAACCTGCAGTCGCATTCCGGTCTTCCGGAGATGCCTGGAGAGACAACATTTAACGCGGGCATCACCAATTCACCATCCATCTATTCCCGCGATGCAGATTTGTGCGCAGAATCACACGTATGGACATGCGAAAATTGACAAACGCAGCAGGTGAGAGACAACATGCGCGGGATCGTATCTATCCTCTGCCCACTACGGAGTACTAATAATTTAAACATTTGATGACTACGCGTAGTACAGTACGGAGTACTAATAATCAATTTTAAAGAACATTGATCTCGTCCAGTTTCGATATAGATCGACGGCCGGGAATAAATGCTGAGATTGCCTTCTGATTGGTTCAGGTGTAGCTGGGCAATTAATACCGTACATTCCTCTCCACACAAACAGACAAACAAAAAACATCAGAGCAGTCCACAGTTTTCTCTTCACACCGACGACAAGAGAAGTGAGAAACGGAAATTTCGTATTTTCATTAAACGGGTCAGTCTCCGACAGCCTTCCAGTAAAAACAGTGCCTTTGTTAATGACCACTAAATATCGAATCTATCACAGCAATAGATCCAGTAAAACAGTACCTTTCGCCCCTCTGTATCTACCACGAGTTAGCACCCTGGCCATCGGAGAGAAAATTTGGTGTACAAGCCCTACACCATGTATTGCATTGCGACCTGCATCAGCCTCGTGTGGGGTATGCTCAGCGTTGCTATACCTCTGCGGCAGTTCTTCCTCAAGAACGCGTAGAAATAGTTGATTACTAGCTTCTTGGCAAAAAAGGACTCCTTCCGAGCTCTGATGTCGCCGTGCCCGAGAAGGTAAACTACGCCCGACTCCTTGGCCTTGTGAATGAAAGAGAGCTCATTGTCTAGGCTTCGCCTTCCATCCATTGTCTCGTCCAGAGATCCATCAAATGATGTGCTTGATCCCAAGGTTGGATTTGAAACACCAGCAGACTCCGCAAGGAGTGGAACACCAAGAGAGTATATGCTGCCATTTGGACCAACAAGAACTCTTGATGAAGTTGACGCAACCTCTTCTTCAGAGTCTATGTCATCATTCTCGTCACTCTCCAGGGACCGCTCTTGGGCTTCACGGCGGATAAATTTCTCAAGACTTTCTATCAGAAGCTGCTCGAACGTTTGCGGGTTCTCCTTGCGTACATCTTTGTAACCATACCTGCAGACATGTATGATTAATATTATGCAAGGCGGTAATAGATAAAGAAATCATCAACGATGCTTATAACTGAAGATTAAATTATTCTATATAATAGTAACGCTTTGGTATGTCCATATCACATAGTTTAAGAAAATACCACGAAGCACCAACCTGACACGTTACAGCTTACAAGTCAACGTGTATCACCTACAACATTTGCTGCGCGGAATAAAGGAAAAAAGTTCTCACATACCAGAACCAACAAAAAGAGTTATTCTGCGATCAGGAACTGGCCGAGATAGTGCCTACTATAATTCAAAGCACTCATAAAGGCAATTGTGAGGACTTGTGGTTGTTGACTTGTGCTGTTCCGTGCTTATGTTTAAGGATTCATTCAAATTTAAGTCCACTAAGATTTTACTGTGCCCAAGTCGATTCTGAAAAGTGCAACTTTAGTTTAGTGAGAAGTGCACCTTGCACTTTTTCAGCCTTAGTCAAGTTTTGACTAAACCAAAGTTGCACTTTCAAGAAATCAACTTAGACATGAGAATATCTCAGGCGACTTTGGATTACAAAACTGTATTTGTTAAGCCACATGGCGTGAAAAGTCTTACTCTGTTCGGTAAATGAGACTAAACTTCTATACATTTTGTCATCCAATAATTGTGCTGTCATACTTCATCGCGCATGTTCTTTAATGTGGTAGTATTACAGCTTGATTAATTAGAGCAGAAAAAACAGCTAGCCAAATATCTAATAGCAATAAAACCAAACAAGATTACCATAGTGTCATATTCAAAAACTGGATAGCAACAGGATGCCCAAAAAAATTTAAAGAGGCACACTGTGTAGCTACACTAGTTTCATGGTGGCAACACCCATAGTAAGAGTTAAACTTTAAGAAGTGGGCAAACAGCAAGGAATTGAACACAACAAAATTCTGACAAACTCGCAAAGGTAGAAGAAACAATTTGCAGAATTAAGACAAATGGCTCTACCTTGTTCACAAAATCCCCAGTACAATTAGTTAACAAAACATGTTTGCGTCTAATTGGCTGTGATCATCTTAATGGTGTCGAAAGAGGTAAGAAGCAAGAAACAGAACATAACAATGCTAACAAGATCAGTGGACTTAAGTTAAAGTGCTCGCACAAGAACCAGGAATCCCCGACATCATCTGTGAAAAGAAAATCATTTTGACTGGCTAAGGAGTAAAATATGAATTCAAACTCAATATGAGACCGCATTACGGCATTAGGGGCCACTAAACTATCACTCCCAGATGAGCACGTTCCCTGCCTATACATTCACAAACAAAGCTGTCAGAGATACTAACAGACCCAGCTGTTCTCTAGAAGATTCCAAACGCAGAGCAGGCATTACATGAAAAACAGATTGAGTGCTGATAGTAATAGACTAATAGTATCAGACATGAGTAGATGTCTTCCATCTTATCTTAGGGTTTCAATCGAGCTTATTAGCTGATAGATCAGTATAACATCATTTTGGTAGGAATGACATTTTTTTCTGTTCCTGAAATTGAGTTTTGTATATGTTCTTACCTAGCGATGCAGCGAAACATATGGTAGTTCTTCGGGCAGACCCGGCGAAAAAGAAACCTTTCATTCTGAGGTACAACAGGCACAGGAACCCACTTGATGCAGACAAAAATGATCATTGAATGAATGGCTGGCATTGTAGTCAGAAAGTGACCAAAGATTGCAGGAACTCCCCTCACCAGTTCATTATAAAGCAATCCAATTCCAGGGGCTCTGACTGTACCCAGATTGCAGCCTAGATCCATCATTAAATCCATCGAAAGTTTTTGCTTAACCTCAGTTTCGTACTTCAACTTGGTTCCATAGTTCCATATGTACATTACAAAATAGAGGACAGCCACAAATACCAAAAGAACCCAGCTTCCATCTGCTACACTGCCCAATACTGAAGAAAAGAAAAATAACTCCAGGCCCAGGAAGAGGGTGAGAAAGCATAGAACTACGATGATATTGACCTGCCATATCAAAAGCATTATGATGGTCACCAATATAGTAGTCATCATCATGACCCCAAGTTCAGCTATGCCTGGAAAAAGTAATGGGCATTAGAAAGATAATGTGGTGGTAGGACAATCACTTAATTAGAGTGAAAAATAATCATATATGACAAATCAGTGCTTGAATGATGTAGGCCATTACTTTTAATCAGATTAATATAATTACAAATGTTCCGTATTTTTGCCAATCCAAGCAATAACTTGTGCTAAACATGTACATTATCAAATAATGGGATATGCACTGTGTCATAAGGAGACTACAAGAGTACAAGACCACCAAGTCCATCAGGATGAAAAAGGCAGCCTAGCACACAGAAACATGAACCGGCAACTGTTTTCATAACGCAATTCAATTTCCAAATGATAGGAACATATTCAGCAGATCCAGTTCTAACTGTTTCAACATTATGTAAAGAAACACTGTATATTCAGTATCAAAACACAGCTGAAAGCCTATGCAATGAGGTAATGTACATCTCAGAACTTCCAATGAGAAACTGCTGGTTATAAAGTACAAATTTTAGTATAGAAAAAGACATCCTACGGTTCATAATGAATTAATCCACAAAGCGAGTCAAAGCTCTTCATAAAATTAAATGCAAACTGTAGCAATATTCTTCTGGTCAAACAGCACTGCTATTGAACAATACTTGCACCTTCATTTTGCCTTTTATCTCACTTGGCTGCCAACAAAGTTCTTATGAAATGCCTTCAAGTAAATTCAACTGCTTAGAACTATTTATTAATAAGTAAATTCATACTCTACCGAGCTTAACTAGATTCGCACTTCACCGAAATATAATTCTTGTAAGACTAAGGACGCATGACGGTATGTCTTAGTTTAGTCCAACATATCAAAGATTAAATGAGGCGTAATTTATAAAGGAATAAAAGCTATGGCACAAAAGTAATATTAGAGGAACTAGCACACTAAGGAATGAACTAGTAGAAATAAATTATATTAAAAATATATGAAACATAGTTAAAATAAACAAGCGATCCTTATTAATCAACACACGCACCGTATGCATTTCCAATCTCATTAATGCTCCCAAATGTCGTAACAAACGCAAGACAAGAAACTAGCAAAAACCAGTTCATCACTGGGATGTATATTTGACCCATGAACTTTCTAGAAGTGTGAATAATCTTGAGGCGGGGAAAACAACCAAGAGCTGTGGCCTGCTTAATGATTGAGAAAACAGCAGTTGTCATTGTACGACTAGCAATTAGTGCTGCCAGAGTAGCTATGAACACCACTGGCCAAAACACCTGAGCTGCAACATGGAACAGAACAATTATTAAAAAGTGTCAACTGGTAAATCAAAACTTCTAATTTTAATTTATAATAAAGAAGCTTAGTCTTGCTATAATATTATTAAAATATAGTTTATCATGTGTGGAACAGTATTGAAATAGGCGTGTAAACAAACCGGTTTGTCTTACTCGGGATAGACAAAAAGAAGACCTGCTCATTTTGATTCAAGTTTTCCATAAGAAATGCAGCCTGCCCTAGGTAACCCAGTAGAAGGCATGGAAGAACAAGACACAGAAAGGTAAGCTGCAAGTCATCAGCAATAATAAGTTATCAACTATGTACTAGGAAGTGCAACATGGAGCCCTCATAATACAGATGACTACGATAATACAGAAGACTACCTGAACAGATCTAACTGAGAAGTAGCATAAATCGGCAAACATTGCCTCTGATCCTGTAAAAAAAAGAATCTTGTAAGCATTTTCATAATCCAAGTGTCCATGTTATAGCATGTTGTATATCCATGATATTTTCATATATATTTTTTAATAAGTAAATGGAAGATGGTGTGGACATACAAGGATACGATGTGCATTTCCCCCTTTTTGTTGCTATTTTCCCTACTTCACATAATAAAGAAACCTTTCTCCATCTATGCTACAAACTTATACCAATTTACTCAATACTTCAGATCTATTTACTTCCAAACTAAGGACAGTAAAGGTAGAATGGTGTATTTAAAATGTTGACCAACGGGGGTAGGATCCCTCCCTTGGCTATACGTTTGTTAGGTATATGAGACCTCTCCAGCGATTATTTCACGCTGATAGCACCACTGCGATTCAAACCCGGGTGGGCGAGCTCACCACCATGAGCCTAGCCACTGAGCCAATGCTTGGTTGTCAACGTAGAATGGTGTATTTTGTATTACAAAATCTAACATCTTTCATACTCTACACTGGATGATGGAATTGTACATAAAAGAGTCATAATATTTCTAGGTTCTCTCGAGTGCACCATTAGAATATTCTAGGCATATTTCTGATATATCTCTTAAAAAATCTGAGGTTGATCTGAGCTCAAGGTTAACCTTTCTTCAACAAGATAATTTCTATAAATTTCAAAATTAGAGAGAACTAAAGAGGACTTGCTTTACTAACACAGGAACAATATTAGTGATTATTTAACTGATATGGGGCCTAATATCACTTGATTGCCATTTGCTTGCACTTGATGTTTGAACTCTCATCTTAAGTTGAAGTAGCTTTAGCTATTAACTAATGGCAGCCTGTGAAAATACTGGATGCTGACTCCAAAAATAAGAGGAAAAAATTCATTTCAATCTTTCTACGATCTCTGTGATGGGCTGAGTTTCCAGGAACACGGGATGCAAATATTTTAGTATCTTGGTACTCCCTCCGTCCGGGTTTATAAGGCCCACACTTATTTTAAAAGAGCTTTGGCCATCAATTCCATCATCAAAATAAGAGTTGTACGGCCCTCAAAGTATATCACAGGATTCACATTCAAAAAACAAATTCAATGGTATAATTTTTGTGGCATATAACTCATGTTTTGCTGATCAAATTGATGGTCAAAGTTTTGCTTAAAATACGTGGATGCCTTATAGACCCGGACAGAGGGATTATATCTCAAATTGATGGTTTTAGTATCTTAGTAAGAGATGCAAATAGTTTTAGTATCTTAATATATCCCAAGAAGAGGTCTAGTCATGAGGGTCTTTGATTTAAATTTGTTAACACTGGTGGAAAAAGATCTTTTTCTCTTTTCCATGACGTTGAATCAGGATGTACATGATGTTCGGTCTTTGAGACAGATGTTCCACTATCTGAATTATTGAATGGGAGTTTATTCATATTTTTTAGCTTGCAATATGTTCGGTTTGGTCATAGCATGAATTGCACGAGCGCTTTACCAGTAACACCTAACAAGAAGAGGTCTAGTCATCTTCAGTAGCACTGCAAATGCGCACAGTTTACATATGACTTCTTAGTTTCAATAGAGGAAAAGGGAAGGACAGTGGACAGTGACAAAGAATGTAACTAATTTATGTAATCAAACAATAAAAAAAGCACCTGAAGCAAACACATTCTTAGAGAACTTCAAACAAGTGTCACAACTAACACTAACGATACGGTCAAAACATATACCTGTTGCACATAAAAGGCAGCCCCCAAGAGACATCCAAGCTTGAGCTGGGTTTCTTTCAAAGTAGTAGTAGATATATATAGGATTGAATGCCCGTAATACTTCTGAACCATATGTCATAATGTTATAGATTCCTATCCCAGCAAGGCAGCAAAACCATATGAACAGGGCAGGCCCAACAGCAAGCCCAATTTTGCTTGTTCCAAACCTTTGCAGACTGAACAGAACAATAAGAAATGCAACTGTTATCATGACCACTTCACCTGCCAAACAAATTCAAAATAGAAGGTGAGGATCCTGCACTTCTAAACAGTGACATGTATTTCCCTTTAACCAATTAATTCCAAGCAGAAATAAACTAAGATTTAATATCACCTTCATTAACGCTAGATATTCCAACCTTCAGACCATTAACAGCCGACATCACTGCAGAGTTGACAAGACAAAAAACTGAATCATTCTATGAGAGGAGGAAAGCTGGTAACATAATGCTACTGGTGAAACAAATATGTAGATCATCAAACTAGATGAAAGAGAAATATAGCCAACAATGCATCAGGAATATGTGAACCTGACATCGCTGGTGTAACAACACCATCCGCTATCACCATAGAAGTGCCAAAAAGAACAAGCATCAAAAGTAACTTCTTTAGCATAGATGAAGTCTCGAGGCGCTCCTTGATCCTCAAAGATCTCTCGAGTTCTACCGATGGTACCTTGAGTTGGAAACTTGTTATACGGGCGTCAGAGGGTAATTGGTTTGGGAGCAGACTAGCCTTTGCATTCCGGCATATTAGAGAGTATAGAGCAAAAATTCCTCCTGCCAAATATACAGAACAATCATTATTAAGCATAAAACTTCAAGAGAAGTACTATTTCCAGTGGTATGGACGTATGGTAATAAAATACAGTGAAAAATACCTTCTCCATCATCATTTCCCCATAAGACGATCAGAGTATATTTCAGAAATGGTATTAGAATTAGAGTGTATATTACTAGCGAAAGGGCTCCAAGCACATCCTCCTTTGAAGTATTAGGGTATTTGTTGAACATTATATCGAAGGTGTACAACGGGCTGGTACCAACATCTCCAAAGACAACACCTAATGTCTGAAGAGTCAACACAATACTCCTGCCCACAGTAAATTCCTGAAAGGAAGGATTGAGATATCAGCAAAGTCAAGGGCTCAACGTAAACATGCACGTATGATAAATCTAGCATCACATTGTGTAGGCATCCTATGCACCGATAAAGTATGCATGGATATAGCAGCTGGAGTAGCCCGATCCATGAAAGGTGTTTTTCAAATTTAACCATCACATAGAAAACTCCAATGACTATTTAGGCAAATTAACTGAGACTGTACTCTGGCCTGATTTCAATGAACTATGACTTGGAAGTTTAAACTGCATGGACCTTTATTGCAAACTCCTAGAGTACAAAGAATTGCAGAACTTGAGCACTGTGCAAAGAAATGAGGGTTTCACTTGATTTCATTGTGATTGCCCCTTTAAATGGAAACAGTGAAATCAGATCATAAGGACATCCACAGAATCACGATTCTTCCGAACAATTAACCACAGTGATGCAAGATGCATCTACCATGCTATAAACTTTCAAACCCAAATCCGATTCACAAATCGAGAAAAAAATAGACAAATTCTAGCATGAATGGGTAGCTGGGCAGTCAAATTTGAATCAGCTACTTTTGACAGAAGAATTTGTCCTTTTTACCGACCTCTCGATTGGATTTATAAATCTGTGGTAGATGCAAACTACTCCCTCCGTACCAAAATATAAGATGTTTTAGATATCTCATATACGGACTACATACGGATAGAAATGAGTGAATCTACACACAAATACGCGTCTAGGTACATCCGTATCAGAAAAATGTTAAAACATCTTATATTTTGGAACGGAGGTAGTATGTTAATGCTATTAATATTTTTGAAAAGTTCCATGACTTTTTGGATGTCCACTCAAACCAATTACACCTAAAGGGCAGAGTGCATACAAGTCGTTAACAACTTGACATTGATCATTGCATTACCTCTTTGTTCTTAGGCAAACATGTCTTACAATTTTGTCAGAATAAACTTAGATTCCTCAGAAAAGGTAAATCGTCCATCATGCTTAAAGAACCATAATAAAATGAACAGAAGAAAAAGATGAAATATCCTCGCTCACTCACCACCAGTACTCTAGATAGGCTGCCACCGCCCAGCGAACTACTCTTTCTACCACTAATAGCCCGGAAACCCAATTTGATTCAGTAATGTGTGGCCAAATGAGTTACAATAGAGCAATCAATAGCAGCAGCAATCAGTGGCAACAACAACAGGCAACAAATAGCAGAAGCAGCTGACGGGTAGCCAAAGAATAATCCTAACTAACCGGCAAGTTGGTAGCATGGCGACAATACTCGACTTTACAACCTACAGCCTCGTTTGATGGATATCTTGAGGTGCTAACAACAATGGAAGTCCAAGAAAACCATCAAAGATTTTTAAAATTCTTCGGCTTTCACAAGGCACTCTTCTAAGCAAGTGGAGTATTGTGAGGACAAAGCAGATAAACAAACTTTTCTGGATCAAAGTAAATCATTAATTCGAAGGAATTGTGTCTCATACCAATTATCCACCTCAATTAGGCATTCACAAAATTAAGAGCAAAATCTATCTCACAAACCACAAGTAACAGCACAGACACTACATGTCACGGTAAGATCATCAAATCTACCGAAGTTGTACTAAAATTTCGCATTACACAGGCTCGTCTGGCTACAAACACAATTCACACGCATGCATGTAAAGAACCCAACAGAACCCACACTGCACACGCAAACTCGTGTAAGACTATACTATATGCAGAGCACAAATCAACCTAGTGAACCTCAGTAACCCATACCAGATAAGCTCGTTGGAAGGGATACACGAACACGTATTGAGCAACCTTGTAATATCATGGTCTTACTTAACACTGAAAACCCAGTAAAATTTCATCAGCCCCACGCCACAAACTCGTATAAGGCCAACTCATCTAAGTTCTAACACCATATATCGATCGATCGGGGGGACGGGGACAAGAAGGCAATACCACGAACAACTCGCCCAGCCTCACCTAGGCAATATCGCGAACACCTAGCGCGCGACTAAGATGAAGCCAATTTATCAATGCAGTGGCGGCGGATGGGAATCACTAACCTGGTGGCGGTACAAGCCGGGGACATCGAGAGCTTCGACGTCGAAGGAGTCGGCGCGCGGGCCGGTGCGCACGAGGCGCTGGCGTAGCAGCGAGTCCTCCTCGTCCTCGTCAGCGTCCGAGTAGCCGCCACCACCGCCGCGGGAGCTCAGGGCGGCCGTCGGGGTGTCTGTGCCGCCCACGCCGTCGTCGGAGCTCTCGATCTCATCCTCCTCATAGGCGCCGCCGGGGACCACCCACCGCATCTCCGCCGACTCCGTCTTCGGCAGCCTCCCGCCGCCGCCGCCGCCGCTTCCCGTCTCCATTCGGGTAGAGGTAGACGCTTGCGTGGGGTTCTACGGTTTCGGGTGGCACGCAGGGCTCGGGAGTCGGGACTCGGAAAGGGTCTGGAGTCTGGACTGGAGAGGGGAGAGACGATGAGAGAAGAAAGGTTTCTGTTTTCTTCTTTCCTCCTCTTTGTCAAAAACTATTTTCTAATATTGCTTTAGGGTTTTTAGTTCTGGTTCATAGACTTTGATAGTGATGTGCATAATATAAATCTAGGTAAACTTATATATAATATTATTACTTAGGATATGGTCAAATATGCTGTAATTTGTTTCTGAGAGACTATATGGGCTATTTTTTTATTCATAGGATCGGAAAAGTGTAGAAATAGAAATCCTATATGATTGGAATGGCATGACTAACTGAATCCTATGGGAAGATCAATTTCCTTTGATTGTGGTGAAGAAATTTTTCCATGAGGTTGGACCTCATGTTATTTTCTCGCTCACCAAGCAGATTCTGCCAACAAGTTGCCGCCCATCCAACGCCCTGCCTAGGGTTCGTTGGTGCAATTGATATGGTGGACTACATGGAAGGAGAGAAACGAGCGCATTTTCCGCCAGCATGCCTCTTCGACGCAGGTGGTTTTCTCGCGCTTCATAGATGCTCTCGGAGAGTGGCAACAGGCCGGACGTACCAAAACCCTTAGCTTGACAAGAAGACCCAGGAACCTGATTAGGGTTTTTTCAATTTAAGCATGATCTTGCAGACTTCTGCTTAATCATTGCATTGGTGTAATTTTTCTCCTTTTAGTTCCTTTGTTCGGATCCCCTCCGAACGTGTAAACTCCTTCTCATATCAATGAAAAGTTGCGCTGACAGCCTCTTTCATAAAAAAAAAATCCAACAAAATTTACACTACAAGCTTTTTCGGAGTTCATTTGCAAAAGTTATTGCAGTTCTGGTTTCAGTTGTTTTCTCCAGGAGCGGTGGTACCGGCCGCGGCAGTGGTAGTACCGCCTATCTCCAGGTGCAGTACTACTCGTTGTTGAACCGCTGCTAGTACCACCCAAAATGCCTCTTGGGTCATGTATAGTGGTACCGTGTGTGGTAGTGGTTCAGTAGTACCACCGTACCAGTGACGGAGGCAGGATTTTGAGATTGGGTATGCGATTTTTTTTTTGCTGGGTTACAAATTTTATAAAATGCAACAGTGTAAGACATTTTAATTCATAATAATGGAAATCAAACTACAAATTGTCCATATCAGTGATAAAAATTGCATGAAAAAATAGAAAACAAAAGTTGAAGTCTAGGATCCTTTATTCCCAAGCGAGAAATTATGGCATGATCGTTTACTAGCAAGAAGAATTCAAGATCAAGAAAACTAACCAATGCAAATTATTGCTTGAAAAATACAATGTGTCAATGAATAAATTAATAAATAAGAATTGTCCTCTGTTGTACATTAGCAATTGGAGTAAATATGAAATTGAGAAGAATAAAAAAATGGCGAAAGGACAACGCCCTAATCGTGCGTGCGACGGGAAGGAGCGAAGGAGTCCTCCTGCAGTTCCTCTGTTCCTGCCTCCTGGATTGGATTTACTTCTTTAGCCTACCCCATTAGCAAAGTTCGCGGCCTCATGGCAGCCCAGAACGACATGTTAGCCCAGGTGTGGAAGCGAGGACGTGGGTGGGAGCTAGTACGCTGCTATTTTCGTTTTTCAGCGAGTTCTACACGTAGAAAGACTCACATACATGATATACATGCATATATGTGCATATAGTCTGAATATTTTTAGAGAACTTGTCTGTGGCAAGATGGTTAGGAGGGTGGTTGTACCCCCAGCCCACCAGAGTTCAAACCCCAGGTTTGACGCTGGTGTTTCTCATTTAGGCGGAATATTCTTCAGTGGGAGGCGACGTTCCCGTCGATAGCGAGGCGCCCGTGGTGACTTCGTCAATCTCAAGACCATCCGCCGGCTCAGTCTCTCGGAGGTGCTCATATGGGTAGGGTGTGCGTGTGTGCGTTCATAGGGGTGAGTGTACTTGCGTGTTTGTGAGCGTCTGCGTTGTACTGTGTTTCGCAAAAAAAAAAAAAAAAAAATAGTCTGAATATTTTTATAAAAAATTATTGGGTATGCGAGACGCATACCCTTGAATTAGTCTAGCTCTTGCCCCTGCACCGTACCGGTAGTACTGCCCCTGTAACCTCGCTAGTTTTCTGTCTAACGGCTAGCTGATTCCTAGGCGACGGTATTACCGCTCGGGCAGTAGTACTGCTTGCACGAGCGGTACTACTGCCCCTGCACAAATCTGCCACATAACGGTTTGATTGTTTGGGATCTATTTAAGGAGCCTTCTTTCTCAATGGTTTATCAAGTCTTTTGCAACTCTCTCCTTCGTTGTTGACCTTTTTTGAGCTTGTCTTTTTTCAGTCCCTCCAATGATTCTTCCTCCTTCTTAAGGGAAAAGAGAGATGACATTTAGATCTAAATTTCCATCAATAATCTCTTCAGAGGAAGCTATTGGATATAGATCTTGAGATTCATTTTTTGAGTTATCCTTTGTTCTTCCTCTCTTGTTGCTTCATGGCGTTAATTATTTTGGTGGGATTTGAAAGTGAACGATTTGACCACTTCGTGTGTTCTAGCCATAGCATTAGTTTTATAGGATTGAGTTTTCCATGGTGGTTCGTGGAAGTGGAGTTTGGGAAGCTTATTATGTAAGAATATTTAAGTGGCCAATGTAAATTATAGAGTGATTTTAATTAAAGGTAGAGTATGAAGGTTGCTAGAAATAATAGATTAAAATATGGGTTTAAATTCCCTCTTTTCTCTCTCTAATAGTTATATAAACGGAAAATCTAATTGGAAGGCGCCTGCTGTGTGGCGAAACCTTACGCACGCCCGCGAGCCGTCCGATCGCGGACGGACAGATGAGATTCGATCGGAACCACGTCGCGCACGTCACGCTCGCGACCTGTGGATAAGGTCGTCTTCCCCGCGAGAGAGTCGCCACCCATCGTGTCTCCCCCGCCCGACAGGCTCGCCCCACCTCCGCCCGCCCGCTCCGGCCTCCTCCCCCGTCTCTCCACGCGCCGCCGCCCGCCTCTCCACCCGTCACCGCCCTCGTAACGAGCGGCGACCTTCCCTCGCGCGAGTCGCCCAGCGCTGCCCAGCGCCACGCTCGAAATCACCCCCCGCCTCAACCTTGCCCCGCCGCCCAGCGCCACCGGCCTCCGCCTGCGTCAACCTCGCCGCGCCCTCCGCCAGCCGCTCTGCCCTCCGACGGCCGCCGCTCTGTGCTCCGTTCTGCGCTCCGTTCTGCACTCCGCTCCACCCTCCGCCGGCGAGTGGAGGAGAAGGAACCGCCGCTCCGACCTCCGCTCCACCCTCCGCCGGCTCGACTGGAGCTTCCCCTGGCGACGGCGCGGGGAGAAGGAGAGGAGCTCCGGCCAGCTGCTCCGGCCAGTGCGTGCAGGAATAGGAGGACCCAATTGCGTTTTTCTTTTTCTCTTCAAGGGCCTATTTGTAAAACTTTGGACCATTTTGTAATTTCATATTTGCATGTCCCTACTCATACGTGCTACCAAACAGCATCTATCTTCAACACGTTTCAACTCATACGAGCTACCAAACATGCCACGTGCCGAGATCTTCCTTCATCGATGTCGTTGGCCGAGTCGCCGTCTTGCTTAACCCTTCCATGTCGCCTAGTCTAGGCGTTGTCGAGAACGTACCGAATATGTTGTTTATTGAGAGCTGAGGGACGTCTCTCGTCGTATGTTGCACCACCGGCAGCCGGTGAGCGACGACAAAGTCCCATCGGACTACCACGTATTGTTTGAGTTATCCTTATCTATCGGTAATAGTTATCAACCCAATACTTATTAATCTACCCACCCGATACTGATAAAGTTACCCACCCAGTAGTTACGAAGTTATCCGTGTGTTTATTATGTAGTTATCATACTTTCTCGGTAATAGTTACTCACCCAATATCGATGGAGTTATCACCTCGTACTGATAAAGTTACTCATGTGTTTTCTAGTTTAGTTATCCACCACAAAATCAATGTAGCTACCATATCCTCTCGGTAATATTTACCACCCCAATACTGATAGAGTTACCCACCAAGTACTGATAAAGTTACCCATGTGTTTTCCAGTGTAGTTATCCACCACAAAATCAATATAGTTATCATACTCTCTCGGTAATAGTTACCACCCCAATACTGAGAAAGTTACCACCCAGTATTGATAAAGTTACCCATATGTTTTCATGTGTAGTTATCTACCACAAAATCGTTATATTTACCCTACTCTCTCGATAATAGTTACCACCCAGTACTGATAAAGTTATCCCATGTGTTTTCATGTGTAGTTATCCACCACAAAATTGTTATCGTTGCCCTACTCTCTCGGCAATAGTTACCACCCAATACTGATAGATTTACCCACTCAGTAGTGATAAAGTTACCCATGTGTTTTCATGGTAAAGTTATCCAACACGAAATCAATATAGTTATCATACTCTCTATGTAATAGTTATCCACTCAATATTGATATAGTTACCCACTCAGTACTTATGAAGTTATCCATGTGTTCATGATGTAGTTATTCACCACGAAATCGATATAGTTACGAACACAATGTCCATCTTTTTTTATGTGTAGTTTCACTATGAAATCGATAGTTACCATTCTAATACTTATGCATGATAAATTTACCATCTCAAAGTAATGTGGTAACTTTAAAGCTCGTAAAGATCTAAAAGAACAAGAAAAAATGGTTCTATTTCAACCCAAAAACTAATCGCTAATATGGTGGGGTAACTTACGAATACAATCCTAGGTAACTTATATGTTACGGGATGGTAACTTCGGGGCAAAAAAATTGTCGGAACATATCGACATGGGGTCTAGTTTTGAAGATCTCGTCGCGACTAGTCTAACGGTGAAAACGGATTCTCAATCGGATAAACGGTTTGGGCTACAAAACTTTTTGAATTTTCGAGTTTCGCATTTAATGCGAGATGACATCAGCTTGCTTGTTTGTTTGTGCATGCATGCAAATGAGGACATTTAGCTAACTAGCAGGCGCCTCCCTTATATATAAATGGTGTATATGAAAAGTAGCAAGTTGATCTGATGCCATCGATCAATCAAAGTACATGGACCGGTTTTGTCCTTTATGCATGTGCTATGCATGGATTGATCGGACACATGCATGCATTCCTGTACGGACGCGGCGCTTAGGCATGGAAACGTGCCTGTTACGTTTAACCTTGCAGTTACACGTAGCCGGCCAGAAACGACGGCCGCGCCGATGTGAACAGACGCGTCCGCTGGATTCCTGCCCGCTGATTGCATGCGAACAGACGCGTCCGCTCGAAGCACCGACCTACAGGACTATAAAAGGCCCACTGCCTCGATAGTATAACTCATTCTCTCGGCTGGAATCGCCGCATCGCCCGCAGCGGAAGCGCTGCATAAAGGAGAGGATCACTTGGCTAGCAGCGGAAGCTCTGCCGAAAAGAAAGCAAGCATCATTGCACAAACATGTACACATAAAAGCCTAGTTCTTCATCCATTAGAAGAACGATAATAGTTAGAGGAAGAGAGAAGAAGAAAGACATCATGTCAAGTGCTAATTTTGAACAAGGTAAGTTCGTGGCATTTTACGAAGGTCTCATGTTCGTTGAATCGAAGTGTTGCCAAGATTCTATAAATTAAAGTTTTGGCTTACATATTACTCTTGGGTGCTTGGTGCCCATGTTTGTTCCTCTTTGCTTCAGCTTGGTGTTGTCGCAGAGCTCAACTTGGTGAGAAGCTTCGGGCAAAATTTCAGGGGGCACCAATTAAGTTGTGGAGATCGCCCTAGACAATTTGTACGGGTTTGGTGAGCGCCCTTAAGACCACTTCTTAGTGGAATCGGGGCACCTTGCACTGTGCGAGGTCACGAGGAGAATAAGGTGAGTCATTGTGGCCACTATAGGAGAATTGTTCCTCCACACGTATCCGACGGAGACTAGCTTCCATCGGGAAGTGAATTTCGGGATAAATCATGGTCTTTTAGTACCTCGATTATATCTATAACCGAACTCTTTACTTGTGCATTTACTTCGTGATAGTCATCGAGATTGAAGTTATATATCTTGTTATCGCTTAGGTGTATATCTTGTTAGTATAAGTTGTTGGTGCACATAGTCGAGCCTAATAGACTGAGGTTGTGTGCTTGATAAATAAAACGCTAGTTTTATTCTGCATTTGTTCAAACATAAACGGTAATTATTTTAAATCGCATGTTCACCCCCTACTCATCTAAGTTTGTAGGAACCCTAAACGGTTGGTGTTACCTTGTGAGCTTATGGTGTGTGGCAGTCATCAAAGATTTTGTAAAGGTGCGAGGATCACCACAATATTCCGCTTAGTGGAAGGGCTCTCACTTCGTGAAAAAGAGCTCGTTGAAGAAGAAGGCTAGATTTGGGAAGGCATCGTGGGGCTTAGTTTGCCACGGTCTCTCAAACGGAAAGTAGATTCCCCCAGGGATTTGAAGTTCAGGATATATCATCGTGTCTTCGTCTCCTTCTTGCAGTTATTTGAATCCTCACTTTACTCACTTGTATCTTGTATCACATCATATAGCATTGTTCACTTAGTTGAATTTTCAGGGTCACCTTATTTATTCGCAGTTATCTCTAAAGTCAACCAAATTGGTTAAAATTTGTACTCACTCACTCTAGGCGCCACTTTGATTGTTCAATATGGCTTTCTTAAACTGGAGACACCAGCGTCAAGAAATACCACAATTTCTTAGCGGTGGGACGAAAGACAAACAACTTGCATTATTTAGCATGACTCGACAGGAAAACAACTATAATTCTTCATTGTTTATCCGGTCCTCATCGAGAACATTTCTTAAAATAAGTGAGTCTATCTCATTTGGTTAGGGGAGTGAGTGGATGTACAATCGAGGCACCCAGATTCAAGTTCTCGCGTAATTTGGGTTCTTATTATTTAAAAATAAATCTCTATGTGGGGGCTCCCCCATCAAACGCTTTTGCTAATGCTCGGTTGCCCGATTTTTAAGTTCCGTCTCGGTCGACGCTTCGATCTGTTCGATACTGTAGAATTATGAGATTGGCGGAATATGTTGGATGTGTTATTGAGCCTCATGGGCGAGTATATATAGGAGTACAAAGGACCGACTTGGAGTACAAGACAAGAAACAAATCCTAGCTCTACCATATCTTTCCGTATCACAAATATACTCTAACATCCCCCGCAGTCGTAGCGGTAGCGTCGTGAACAACTGGAACGTCGCGGATGGTCAGACTAGAGAGAAACCGAAGTAGAATCCAGTGGGCTGACATCCCCTCGCAGTAGGAGCGGGAACGTCGTGGACGGTGTCGCAGCGCTGATGCTTGGACTGTAGAGGAAGCTGATGAGGAGCTCAAGTGAGGTGATAGCCCTTTGTGCCGATGTCGAGGAAGCCGAAAGCGTAGGGTGGTCTAGCCGTAGTCGAGGTAGCCGTGCGAGTGGCTCCATGGTCGATGTCGAGTCGGGGTTGCCAGTGTCGAGGGAGCCGTCGTGGAGCCGCAGGCTCTAGGGAGCGCCGAGTGGTCAGGGCGCAAGGAAGCGCCGAGTAGTCAGGGCGCAGTGGTGTGCCAGGTAGAAGATGATGTGGAAGAGGCATCGCGCCAGGTTTGCCAAGCCTGGGGACACATCGTGGACGAAGGCACGCGTCGGTATTGCCAGCACCGGGCATGCGTAGACAGAGGTTAGTCGGTGTTGACGAGGCGTCGCACCAGGATTGCCAAGCCCGGGGACACGTCGTGGACGAAGGCACATGTCGGTGTTGCCAGCATCGGGCATGCGTAGACGGGGACCAGTAGGAAGTTGTACGCCAGGTCGGAGGGGCCAGCAGAGTATGACTCGACGACGGTGGCGGCGCCAAACGGCGTGGGGTAGAAGGTGCCGATGTCGCTCGCGGTTGTCGGAGTAGATGAAGTGGTCGGGGTAGATGACGGTGACGCTGGCGATGAGCTGGTACTGGACGGAGACGAAGTTGTGGTTGGCGGCGACGACGGTAGCCCGTAAAGGGGCCACGATGGTCGCATGTAGAAGCGCGACGACGGCGGCGATAGCCTGCAAAAGGCCACGGCGGTCGCGTGTAGAGGCACGGCGACGGTGCTCGAAGTAGGCGAAGAAGAGCCCAACATCATGACGAAGACCAAGCACGGACGGTGGCGTTCCTGCGCCTCGGAAGGCGGCGCGGCGCATACCACGGAGACGTCAATGTGCGGGGACGGCGAAGCGGACCGCGTGCCGCAGCGCTACGGCCCGGACGGGCAACGCAGCGGCGACGCGCGTGTCAGGGCGACGGCGGGGACGACTTCGGGGCGGTGGCGTGGACCACGTGCCGTGGCGCTACGGCCTGAAGGGGCGACGCAGCGGCGACGTGCGGGCCGGTGCAGCCGCGGGGACGGCCTCAGGGCGGCGGCGTGGACCGCGGGCCGCGGCGCTACGGCCCGAAGGGGCGACGCAGCGGCGACGTGCGGGTCGGTGCAGCCGCGGGGAGAACCACAGGGCGGCGGCGCTGCAGCCCGAAGGGGCGATGCAGCGGCAGCCCGATGCTCGATCGGTGGTAGGCGCGTGCTCGGGGACGTGCGTGGCGTAGACAGGCGTGATCGGTTGATCAGACCGACGCTGTGCTGTACACGCCATGGAAGGGACGACGCGCAGATCGGAGTCGAGGGCGACGTTGTCGAAGAAGTCCCGGGCGATGACGACGAAGACGAACCGACGATGGAGAGCGTGCAAGCGAGGGAAACCGGTTACAACGCGTCGAGGCGTCCCTTGGACGGCGCGTTCGACCTTGTTGTGTGGTCGGTGAAGACGAGCCGGTCGGTGCGGAGTCGGCGCCGGCGAGTCGGCCGCGGTAGCCGGCTGGAAGGAGCCGGCCGGTGCGGAGTCGGCGCCGGCGAGTCGCCCGCGGTAGCCGGTTGTCGAGGAGCGGGCCGGTGCAGGTCGATGCCGTTGTCGAAGTAGAGGTGCGAGGACGACGCAATCCGATCGATGATCGGCAAACCAAAAAAGAAAACGCCGATCGAGTGACCGGCGGAGAAAAGAAAACCGATCTAAAGATCGGAAAAAAAAAGACGCTAGGGCAGCCGATCAACCGATTGGCGGACGAACCCTAGGTACGGGCGGCGCGGCCTCCGGCGGAGATCATGGAGATCGACCTCCCCGGGGGCGGCGCGGTGCGGAAGCGCGGCGGCGGCGGCTAGGTCAGATCGTGCCGCTCTGATACCATGTAGAATTATGAGATTGGCAGAATATGTTGGATGTGTTATTGAGCCTCATGGGCGAGTATATATATAGGAGTACAAAGGACCGACCTAAACAGATACGATCGATCATGTTTCGCGAATAAAGCGGGGAGCTGGTAGTTTGTTCCCGTTGCGGTCGGTTGTGGCCCGTTTGCTGTTTGTTCATTTTTGTTGCTCTTTTCGTTTTTGTTTTGTCTTTTTTGTTGGGCTTTTTTTGCGTTTTGGGCTGGTGTCACATAATTCTTTTCCGCAACTTGAGTTGAAACGGCTTAGTGTGCAACCACACATGATATATGTAGCGTGTAGTTGCATATAAATTGGCTTAGTGTGCAATTGCGGAAGAATTTTCTTTTTCAACATGCAATTACACATGATATATGTAGTGTGTAGTAGCATATAGATTTGCTTAGTAGGCAATTGCATACGGATTTCCTTTTTTAACGTGCAATTTGCACATGATTCTCGGTAACGTGCAATTACACATTATATATGTAGCATATGTGCAATTACATATGAGCTTTTAAAATGCGCGATTGCACATGATTTTTCGTATACAACTTTTTTAGTGTGCAATTGCACATGATTCTCGTTAGCGTGTAATTATATATGATTCTTGTTAGCGCGCAATTACACATGCACTTTTTTTAATCCATATCATTCGCAATTGCACATAACTTTTTTTTAATTATGCAATTGCACATGTAGGCTTTTTTAGTGTGCAATTGCACATGATTTTTTTTTTTTGCATAGCATGTTTTTGTTGTAAGGCCCAACCTCCTATTTAAAGCCCAACTAGTAAGAAGGGAACAACCCAATAGCTTTGTAAGAGTAGCTGTCGCTATTAGGCAAAGGAAAACAACGTTAACCTACTAATCAACCGAGAGTTTAGTTAAATCTAGGCACTATCCACGTCCTTTAAAAAAGAACATTTCTTGCCATCAAGAAAAAACTGATTTCCACTAATTAAATTGTACATGACCTAAACATATTACCACCTCTGGTTCGTTTTAATTATCGTGGAGAACGTACTGCGGCAATATAAAGTCATGTACAGCTCCCGACACTTTTTTGGGATCGGAGGGAGTATATGTTTCTCCATGTTTCTAAAAAGTATTGAAAATTTAACCTGTCACGTGCATATTTGTAGAACTGTACTCACTCCGTTTCGAATTATAACATATTTTGGATATTACAATATAAATTAAATATAGACTGAAATAAACGAACAAACAAACTAAAACACGTATATACTTGTGATTCAGAAAAAGATAAAACATGGAGCCAATGGAGAATGTAAAAACAACGATTTTAACCATTTCTAGCGTTCCCAACGGTGGCCTCTTTCATCCATATGAAGCGGTCTCTAAATGAAGCAGCGCATATCTTATCACAATCGTGTCGAACTGTTTACCTATAGTGAGGTTCTAATTCTGGTCCAAAAAAAATGGAGAACTTGTCTGTGATAAAATGGTTAGAGGGTGGTTATACCCTCAGCCCACCAGAGTTCAAACCTCAGGTTTGACACTGGTGTTTCTTCAGTGGGAGTCGACGTTCCCGTCGACAGCGAGACGTCAGTGGTGACTTTATCGATCTCAAGACTTGTCCGGTCAGCTCAGTCTCTCGAATAAGCTCATGGGGTAGGGTGTGCGTTGGCTGCGGCCCGAGGGGTGCTACTAGCACGTGCACCACACGGTCCGTTGTCCGAGCAGCCTGCCACGGCTCGCAGAGAAGGCGCAAGGGCCAAAGTCACAGTGGGCATAAAACCCGAAACCCGAAGCCCGAACCCGAAAAACCCGAGCCCGAACCCGAACTACCCGAACCCGACCAACCCGATGCCTGCAACGGGTAGCAGATCTGAATACCCGAATTTAATTCGGGAAATTCGGGTTTGAACCCACGGAACCCGAATTACCCGAATAACCCGAAATAGAGAAGGCCCAATAAAAATCTCTCCTGCCAAAGCCCAGCCCAGCCCATCACGACCTCTCGTTCAGTCGTTCTCACCGAACGAGTCAACGACCCCATCCCCTCACGCGTGACCATCCCCAATCCCCACCTCCAATCGCCACCTCCATGCCTCCATCGTGCAGGATTGAGGCGCCGCTCCCAACCGGCGGCCGCCCACCGCCACCTTCCACTAACTCTAAGGCGCCGCCGGCTCGCCCATGCCTTAGGGCGCCGCCGCCGGACGCAGCTGCTACAGCTCCCACCACAGATCGGTGCTCGCCTCCATCTTCCCGAAGCAGCGACTGCGTCGACCAGTCTCTTGAGCAAGGGCATCTCGCGGCCTCGCGCCGTCGCGCGCCATCTTCCTGTCCCCAGCTGGCAGCTGCGGAGCAAGGGGAAGCACGACCACCGCGAGTCCACGCCGCCTCCCTTTTCCCCCCCGCCGGGGAGCAACCAGGACGGCCGCCTCCTTTTTCCCCGCCGCCGGGGCGCAACAAGGACGGCCGCCTCCCTCGGATTCCCCTCTGTCACCGCTGGTTGGAAGCTGCTCTTCCCCATGGTGGAAGAATTTCGGGCAATTCGGGGAAACCCGAACCCGAACCCAAATTTTCGGGTACCCGAAATCTCGGGTATCTCTGTTTTCAGACAAATTACGGGTACCAGATCTGAAAACCCGAAATTTTAAAAAACCGTATTACCCGACCCGAATTTTTCGGGTAACCCGAATGCCCACCGTGAGGCCAAAGGCCGGTAGGCTGGTAGCCCACTAGCTAGTTCTCGCGGCGCCAGAGCCGAGACAAACTGGACATGAACCGCGCCGCCTCCTGTCTGCGAGCCCACCGCGCCGCCCGCCTCGGCTCCTTCTGTACCTCCTCCTCGTCGCCGGCGTCGGAGGCGTGGGACGGGCGGTTCCGGCTGCACAAGCCTCGGGGGCAGCACCTACTCACCAACCCGCGCGTCCTCGACGCCATTGTGCGCCACGCGGCGCTCCGCCCAGGCGACGCCGTACTCGAGGTCGGCCCCGGCACCGGCAATCTCACAGCCCGCCTCCTCGCCTCCCCGGTCGACCACGTCGCCGCCGTTGAGATCGACCCGCGCATGGTCGACGCCGTCACGGCCCGTGCCGCCGCGCTCGACATCTCGCACAAGCTCACGGTCTGTATCTGCCAGCGCCCACCACCTGCTCGATCAATTGCCTACATTCAAGTGACGAACTAAGTCTTTTTTTTCTCCGTTGCCAATGCCAGGTGATCCGCGGGGATGCCATGGAGACCGACTTCCCGGAGTTCGACGTCTGTGTGGCCAACATCCCGTATGGAATCTCCTCGCCGCTGATTGCGAAGCTGCTGTTCGGCGCCTACCGGTTCCGGACAGCAACGCTCCTGCTGCAGAAGGAGTTCGCGCGGCGCCTGGTGGCTGTGCCGGGTGACTCGGAGTATAACCGCCTGGCAGCCAACGTTCGCATGGTAGCGGATGTGAAGCTGCTCATGGACGTGAGTAAGAGGGACTTCGTGCCCATGCCCAAGGTAGACTCCTCCCTTGTCGAAATCCGCCCGCGACCGGCCATTCCTGACGTCAACCTTGCCGAGTGGCTGGCCTTCACACGGGAGTGCTTCGGTCAGAAAAACAAGACCCTCGGTGCCATCTTCAAGCAGAAGAGGAAGATCCTAGACCTTTTCAAGCGGTCTCAGAGAACCGAGAGATGCACAAGCGATGCCACTGGCAGGGGCACCATCCTCGGTGTTCTTGATGACGGTAACGATGAAGCCTGCAGCGACAACGACGGCATCAGCGATCAAGGAGATGGTTTGGGCGAGGAAGAGGTCGGGGCGTTCAAAGAAAGGATTGTTAGTGCATTGGAGTCCACCGAGCTCGCCGGGAAGAGGCCATCAAAGATGTCAAACGACGAGCTTTTGCGTTTGCTCAGGCTTTTCAATGAGCAAGGGATACGGTTTCAGTAGCACTTGTTCGTGTCACGGCACATCGGATCTACGATGGCGCGGCGCATCGGGTCTATGATTGTTCACCACTGAAAATGGTGCGCGGCCGTCCTGAGGTTTGCCCTGCAATGCATATCGCTGGATACTGGCAACCACGGGCAGCATGAAAATGATCAATTGCTCGGGAATGGTCGCTCCTTGTCTGGTCGTCAAGATGAACAACATAAAGGAATCTTCAACTAGATGTATGTTTTAGCCATTGCCTAGGTGTAGGCTGAATTGGTTCAGAGATGTTGAGAGTATCTTCAAATTCGTCCATACATTCATGTAACTGTAAACGTGTGCAACTTTTTGGTACTGAATTTTGAGATAGCTTACCAGAGGTTAAACGTAGTGCTACTGAGCAAGTCAGTCTGCATTATGGCAACTAGATGTATTTTGCCCAGGAATGGTTGCTCCTTGTCTGGTCGCCATGATGAACTAGCACATAAAGGAATTTGCAACTAGATGTATGTTTAGCCATTGCCTAGGTGTAGGCTGAATTGGTTCAGAGATGTTGAGAGTATCTTCAAACTCGTCCATACATTCATGTAACTGTAAACGTGTGCTAATTTTTTAGTACTGAATTTTGAGATAGCTTACCACAGTACCACGTTTTCCATGTGGTTTTACGTAGTGCTACTGAGCAAGCCATTCTGCATTATCGCAGACTGTTTATATCTCTTTTGTGCTTAGGTGAAGTTCTCACCGTAGATTAAACCAAGTCAATTCCCACACAGTTGCTAATAAACAACCAACGGCCATTGAAACTTGATAAGCTTAGGCCAAAGATTTCAGGCATGTGCTATTCATGAAACGTTTCTGAACTCCTCGATGAAACAGTGTTACTAGGAATCACAAATACAGTCGTATTGCTAGGATTTCAGAGAAGCAATGTTCGTATTTCTCCGCTTCGCCGAATCAAAGTCCGGTAACTGCTGACAGGACATAGCATTAAGCAAGTCAGAGGAAGTATGTTTTGACAGTTCAACCAAGACTGATACTTATAGTCTATAGAGAATAGCCAACACACCATCAGGATTCTATTGTAGACCATAACGAAACAAAACAGTGGTGCAATGTGTAAACGCTTTCCTCCAGTTGGCTAGTGCAGCACAATCATCCTTAACCCACAGGAGCGTTCAACATACAGAAAGAGAACATATGTAAGAAGATGGGGCCATTCAAGTAGCATTGCTACCATATATCATGTCATCAACCTAGATACACTTTTACTCGATGGCAGGAAAGAGTGCTGAATTTTTAACTGGATGGAAAGGTTGCTACCACTATGTCATCAAATGACATATTATGAGAGCATACAATTGTATAAATATTGACATGGCAGAAATTAAATCACCTATCATGAGACCATACACTTATACAGTTCAACTAAAATTGAACATTGGGTTTACAAATATCCTTTTCAAATTCGTGACATGCCTCCATGATTCCATCACATTGTATGTATGTGCTGCCACACTGCTGCTGATGGATAATTGCACTGAAGTAGTGTCGCATAAAACATATCCCTTTTTACTGGAATGGGTTCTTTGGATAGTTGAAACTAAACTATAGGCTCAGCTGATCATGCCAGACAACATCATTCCAACTGAAAAATCCATTTAGACTCAAGCGCTGACCAATGAGGCAATGAGTTATACTACATCCCATTTCACAGTTGGATCCCTGGCTTTCATACATCAAAATTCTTATAATTACCATGGATCATCTTCATAGCTCCACAATTTGTAGAGTTAATACGCCCGAATTATACAATTTTACACGCTAAAATGCTAACCACATTGAAGTAAAACCTACCCGTGGGATTATGAAGTACTAAAAGCAAAGGCGAAAAAGAGTGATAAGAAGAAGGTTTAGTCCTATACCCTCCACAAACTCCTTATCGGTAACAGGCTACAGAAGCGGAAGGAATGCTTCACCCTGAGGACGGCGAGGAGGGGAAGACGTCCTTGACGGCGGACGCGGCGGTGAGGTAGTTGAGAGTGTTGCGTAGCGTGTCCCGCTCCCGTCGCAGCCGCGTGGCGGTGTCCTCAAGCTCGAGCAGCGCCTGCTGCTCCCTGGGCGCGCCCTCGAAGGTGTTGCCGACGTAGAAGGAGAAAGGGGTGGGGAAGAGCCCCCGGCGCAGGTCCCCGACCTCCTTCTCTGGCTTTCCGTTGAGTCGGTTGGCGATGCGTATGACGTCGCGCATGAGCGCCTCGACCTCGACGGCGAGCGCCTCGGCGTCCTCCCCTGGCGCCGGCGCCTCGGCGGGCGGGCGGTCCTCGAGCCACCGCACGGCGGCGACGAGGTAAGGCTTATTGCGGACGACGCGGGCGACGCGGAAGCGCTCCTGGCCCTTGCAGATGAGGAAGAAGCGGTCGTCGGCGAGGCGCTCGTGCTTGACGACCTCCCCGACGCAGCCGACGTCGGAGGCGCCGCCGGAGCCCGCGAAGACGACGCCGAAGCGGAGGTCGGTCTCGAGCACGGTGTGCATCATGATGCGGTAGCGGAACTCGAAGATGTGCAGCGCGTGGGTGGCGTCCGGGAAGAGCACGAGCGGGAGCGGGAAGAGAGGGAGCTCCACGAGCCCGTCGTCGGGCTCGGACGGGTACGGCTGGTCGGGCGACGGCGAGGAGCCGGGCCCGGACGCGCTCGCCGAAGCGGCTCGGCGGGCTCGGCGGGCATGGAGGTGAGGCGTCCGGCGGAATGCGTGGCCAGGGGAGAAGACGTGGCGGGAGGCGGCGAGGTGCGGGTGGGGGCGCGGGGAGGGGAGGATTTGGGGGAGGAGCGCCATTGGGGGATCTTTTCCCCACGGTGGTGAGAGGAGGGGAACGTGTGGATTTGGGGGAGGCGATTTTTCAGGGGTTTTGTTCTTCTCTATGGGGAAGAAGATAGTGGGTCCTACGGCTACAGAGTGTTAATGGCGAGCCGGGTGCGGTGGAGTGATGGCGTATAAGAGTCCACGTGGGGCTTATCCGCCTGGAGTAGCTTGGGCTGAGAGTGTGACACACAAATGCCACCATCGTGTTTTCAGAGGTGTCACACAACCTTTGCCGGCAAGTCCGGTCCAATGGCATGTAGCGTGATCGTAGTCGAAGAAGTCGTACACGCGGCACAATCATAGATGCGAAAAGTAAAAGAACACAGAGATATAGCCATGACTGATCTTTATTATTAATGGCGTGTCTCTCTCCATACAATACATATGTATATATAAGAGGAAGAGGGGTTAGGGTTGAGGACCAATCTAGAGGGAAAACCCCCACCCAAGAAAGGGTGGGCCCGCACGTTACACGTACGGGAGAAGTTTCCCAACACTCCCCCTTGGTCCGACAACTCGTATTGTCTATGTCTCAAAAACTCCGAAAACCCAATGGAAAAATATGGAGAAAGAGCGCATAGTATACGTCTCCTCATGTTGCACGAATTGCCTCATTAAAAACCTTATGTGAGAAACTTCATAAAAACTCACTAAAGGGAAAAAGAGTACAACTCACTTAACTTTCAGGTCAAGTACTCAATCATCGGGATCGAGATTTCAGCGATGAGTTTGTGAAGATTCTCCCCCTGAACCTTGCATCTCCCTAAGTCTTATCATACCCATTTCACGAACACATCTCTCAAAGGAAGATGCTGGTAATGATTTAGTGAACAAATCAGCAAGATTTTCACACGACTTAGTATGCAAGATTCTCAATTCGTTCGACTTTTGCAATTCATGTGCATAGAAGAATTTGGGGTCGATATGTTTTGTGAGATTGCTCTTCACATAACCCGTCTGGACTTGTGCAACACAAGCTGCATTATCCTCATAGATAATAGTTGGGGTTTGGACGGTGTTCAGCCCACATGTCAGCTGGATGTGGCCGATCATCCGTCGAAGCCATACACACTCTCGTGATGCTTCATACAGTGCTATGATTTCCGTGTGGTTCGTCGAAGTTGTTACCAAAGTTTGCTTAGACGATTTCCAGGAAACTGCGGTTCCACCACAAAGGAAAACATATCCAGTCTGAGACTTGCCAGTGTGCGGGTCCGACAAGTACCCAGCATCAGCATATCCAACAAGTGAAAGGTCTTGATTCCTCCGGTAAAACAAGCCAAGATCTTTGGTCCCTTGGAGGTATCGGAAGACGTCCTTGATGCCTTTCCAATGTCTATTGGTAGGCTCAGAACTGTACCTAGCAAGCAAATTGACAGCGAACGCAATGTCCGGCCGTGTACAATTAGCGAGGTACATGAGTGCTCCAACGGCGCTCAAGTAGGGGAATTCCGGTCCCAGAATTTCCTCCCCCTCTTCCTTAGGCCTGAACGGGTCCTTATCTTGCTGCAAAGACCTCCCAATCATTGGAGTCTTTGAAGGATATGAAATCCAAATCTCTCTAACACCTTCTGGGTGTAGGCAGACTGGTGCATTAGAATCCCAACAGGGGAATGTTCAAGTTGCAAACCCAAACAAAACTTGGTTTTACCCAAATCTTTCATCTCGAATTCCGACATCAGGTAGGAACTCGCTTCCTCAATATCTCTAGGTGTATCGATTATATTCAAATCGTCCACGTACACCGAGATTATACAAAATCCATCTTGGGATCACCGTATAAAGATGCATGGGCAATTTTCGTTGCTCGTGTAGCCCTTCTGATGAAGGAAATCGCTTAAGAGATTATACCACATCCTACCAGACTGTTTAAGTCCGTACAATGTCTTCTGAAGAAGAACAATGTATAGACACCGATTTGCTCTCTTGGTTCGGAATGGGGATACCTTCTGGTACCTTCATGTAAATTTCCGAATCAAGGTTACCATATAGGTAAGCAGTGACAACATCCATCAATTTCATTGTTAAGTCCAGATTTACTGCCACTGAGATTAAGTATCTAAAGGTTATATCATCCATGACTAGGGAGTAAGTTTCCTCAATATCGACATCTGGCCGTTGAGTGAACCATTGAGCGGCGAGTCTTGCTCTATACCGATCCACCTCATGCGTGAGGTAACTGCCTCCTGCCAATCTTTCCAATCCGACCTTATTTCACAATCAGCGAGATTGTTAGGCCTAGGGTCAGGATCTATGATTGAGGCAATTCTATAGCAAAGTTAATGTCGACAATTGCCATTGCTCGGTTCCTTGACTCTCCCTTATTTATATAATTTATGGCCATTTCGTCATGGGGCGCATCTGGCGCTACCTCTTGCTCCACCGTATTTCCCAGTACAGGAGCGAGGTCCTTTAGCTTTTCCGCGCCGATGTGTGTACTCACATCTCCGCTGGATGTTCCCTCAATAGGGACATTCAAGTCCGGAATCCCGTGCACAGGACTTTCCGTACTTGTGCCAGGTCTCAATTGGCTCCCCTTTTTCTTATTAGGGGCTTTGGTGACTGTCTGTGATAAATCTCTCTTATCCTTCTTCCTCAGGCGTCCCCGAGTACTTAGGAGTTGAGAAACCGGATTTCGCGTCCTTTTAGGCCTTTGGACGGGAGCGGGTGTACCATAGTTAACTTCGGTATCTCAACCCTTTCCAGTGCATTGCACGTAGGCATATGCGACTTTCTCGCAGTTTTCAAGTCACTAAAGTGATCAGGCAGTTGATTCGCTAATGCATGCAAATCAATTTTCTTTTGGACTTCTTTATTTGTCTCGGCAGTGCGTGGGTCATGAGCGTGGATCTCCGTGACTTAGCACGTGATTTCTCGACTTTTATCATCAAGGGTTTGATTATCTCCCCCTAAAGTCGGAAAGAGATCCTCGTCAATGCAATCAGCAAAGCGGGCCGTATGACAATCACTTGTCATGGGGTCCAAATACCTGATTATGGACACAGTCTCATAAGCAACGTATATCCCCGACTTAAGGAGGAGGCCCGTTGCTGATCGCTGGTGGTGGTATCGGTACATATACCTAGCAACCGAACCTATAAAGGTGGGAAAAACTTCGGTGCCAACCCCTACGCAAGCTGCATATGAGAATGGATGTTGTAGGCTAACAGTCTAAATTTGATGAGTTTAGCAGCGTGTAACACAGCGTGCCCCAACATCTGGTTGGCGAATTACAACTTTGAAGGGGCGGTCTTGCAATGAATTTAACCAAATGCATTTTGCGTTTGGACATGCGGTACCGAATGCTCGACTGCGATTCACATTGCCATGGATTTATGTTGCAGTAGGCAAACAGTGGACCATTTAGAGAAGCGTCGATGTGTACCATAAAGTACCAAAACAAAATCGGACCGCTTGTCCCTAGGATGCAAAAAAAATGTGGGGATTGCATCCTTCACCTTTAAGGTGGACGGTCGACTGATTAACTTCCCCGAAGAGTATGCGAAGCACACAAAATCATCAGGATTCGGGAAGTTTTTAATTTTAACATTATGACCGTTCAAGTTGTGTATTCCTCATCATACTAAGACTTAGTGGCCTAATCTATCATGCCAAATGCAAAATAGTTCAGAGCATTTGAAGGAAGTATACATAGGCGGTGCTACAAATATCGTGTAGCATAGCCCTTTTTCTAATGGAGGAAAATCTTCCAAGAACATGTTTACATTTTCATCGCGCTCGGTGATTAGGAGGTATTCCATACCATTCACAACACCGGTCTCAGCTAGAGACTATCAGCGTGAAAACCATTGAAACTTAAGGGGGTGCGAGTGACTCGGGGTACAACAATGCATCGTTAATGATCAAAGTTGTTCCCATGGGTAGTATGATAGTGGCTCTTCCGGAGCCAACTATATAAGAATCGCAGTCGGCGATTTTCATAACACTACCTCGAGATTTTATTAGACTCAAAGCACACAATTTGTCTCAAAATGGTATTTGTGTATCGTTTTCCACAAAACATGTTTACTCCATTGGTGTGCCACACGTGTTCTAAGATATTTGCATGTAATTAAAATAATGAAGCGAGGAAGTAGCGACATTATAGAACAAATGCATATACATCTCAGAACATAACATGCCATCATATTTAAATAGAGGAATTAATGAACGATAATCAAATATCATTCAACCGTCGAAATAATGAATATGTCTTGCTCTTATAGAGCTTACAAAACCAAATGTATCTCAAATAGCCTAAGGAATCATGATAAATGAAGTAGTGGAAGCTTAGACGGGCGTAGTGAACGCGCCGTTCACTTCACACTCAAACTCCAACTGTGCGAACTGCTCCTCACTGATTATAAGATCATCATCAGTGCCTACACGAGGCGCAAAAAGGGCACGCCAAGTGATCGACCTCCATAGAGACGTCGACGTCCGATGGGACCGTCGGAGCTATCTCCATGGGCGCAACTAGAAGTGCAGCAATAGGCGGAGGTGGAGGCGGCGAGAGGAGCTCAGGCGCCACCATGGGTGTCGGAGGTGCCTCCCCTGTACTGAGGCGAGGTGAGATTCATGCACCTTCTTACTAGCCTTGTACGTTGCCACAACGTCCTTAGGTGCACGGCACTGGCATGAGAAGTGTTCTGTAGAGCCGCACCGATAGCATTCCTGGGGCCTCTGCTCCCCCTTGCCTGGCTGATGCTGCTGAGCCTGGCGAGGGGGGGGGGGGGTGAGGCACCTTCTTGCCCTTCCTACCTCTCTTCTTCTTGAGAGGCACATGGGCCTTCTAGACGTTAGCATGGCCCCCTGACGGGAACTCGCCCCAAGTGGCTGCGCGAGAGAGTTCTTTTTCACAAGAGCTCATCCTGCGTCTCCTCCACCTGGAGTATGTCCACAAGCTCTGCATACTGCGTGTACTGCCCCTGGCGGTAGTTTCGCGAGGACTGTACAGCGGATTGGGGTGGAAAGTGGAGAGAGTTTTCTCAATCTTCTAGGTGTCGGTGATAGTGACACCACACATCCGAAGAGAGGTGCAAATCCGGTGCAAAGCCGAATTGTAGTCTCCCACCGTCTGGAAGTCCTGAAACCTCAGACGTATCCACTCCGCCTCCACCAGCGGGCGAACAGTGTACTTCAGTCGCTCGAAACGCTGTTTTAAGAGCATTCCAGAGGTCCAAAGCACTCCGCTCAGCCATGTACTTATTTTTCAGAGTACTGCAGAGGTGGTGACGCGGAAAATGCAGAGCCTGGGCATTCTGAACAGAGGTGATAGCGCCGGTGACCGCTTGGGTCCCCGGGCCAATTGCCTTGGTCAGCTCCCCGGGTGTGAGGAAGATCTCAACGTCCGATGCCCATGTCAGGTAGTTCAGCCCATTTTGGGCTAGCTCGGTGAACTCACGATTGACGATTCCGGCCATCTGCGATTTATGCAAATCTTATTAGATTACAGCAGGTAATCCATTGCACAAATGCGATGAAGATACAATTGTTCATTAACATGACGTTCCAATATTTAAAAACATGCTAATAATGATTTCAAAGCGATTAAAGGTAATTAAACAATTAATTCTAGCAATGAAAACATATAATCAAAGCATTATAATGACGGAAACATGTTAAGCGCATCACTAACGTGAAAAAAATGGCCCCAAAATTGACCTTCCGAAATTATTTTATGCACAAAAATACAATTTCAGCAAAATTAGACTTGACCAGGGACTGGTAAATTTATTCAACAGGAATAAAGTTATACCTAATTCTGGAAAAGTTTAAGTGCTAAAATGTAAAATACGCGCATTCGGTCCGGCCCGATCGGCAGCAGGCCGAAACTGGGCCGCAAACCGTCCGACGACCCATCATCATTCCTCTCTGCCCAGCGCTGGCCTTTGTTTTTTTTTCGACCGCATAACCGTCCGAATTGGGTCCAGAGGGCCCAGCAGCGGCCCAACCGAACCCTAGAAGGGTCGGCCGCCTCACGCGTTGACCGAGGTCGAAGCTCTGGTCGTGGTGACGGCCAGCCACGGGTGACCTCCTGGCTCGAGACCAAGGGGCGGCGGCGGGCTGTGACGGCGGTGGCGGCGGCCAGTGGGGCCGCGCGCTCGCGGTGGGTGGCGGGGCGCGCTTGCGCAGGCTCGGCGCGGGTGGCGGGCGGGCGGCCGGTGGCGTGACCTCGCACATCGCGGGGCTCGGCCGACTAGGCCTGGAGCTCGTACGCGGACGGCGCGTCGACGCGGCCATGGCGCGGATGCGGGCGGCGCGGTCACAGTGCTGCCGGGCACGGCGAGCGCGGACGGCCAGCAGGGCTCCAGCGGCGACGGCCTCGGCGCGAGGCCAGCAGGGCCAGGCGGCGGTCGGCGGCGCCCCTCGGGCGTGCGTGCTCGGACGGCACGGCCAGCAGGGCCGTCGTCCGCGGTACGGCGCTGCCGACGCGCAGGTGCGGTCAGCAGGGTACACAGCGAGCACGGTCATCTGGACCTTCTCGCGCGGAAGAGCGACGGCGGCGCCACGTAGTGCAAGGCTCGGTGTGTTGCGTGGCGGCTTGCCGACCTATGCAACACACGGCGAGCGGCTCTACGGCAGTCAGCCGACGACGTCTTTTACGCCGACATAGAAAACACTTCGGATGACAATCTTCATCGTCCGTTCATCTGGAATTGAGACGGCGCGTCGCACAGCTGGTGCATCGCGGCGGTACCGTGATCATCTGGATCACGTCCATACCGACTCCCTACGGTGCCGTCAACAAATCCCCCATGAATCCGAGAGCATCGACATTGGTCGGCGACGTATTCGTCAGCTCGGCTCTCGGGAGGGAAATCGACACCGTAGGTAATACATAATCCGTATAAAACGTATGGCAAAAACGGAAACATAGAAAGATGTAAAACCGTTGTTGCGATCGGATCTGGATTATACCTTCGCGATGAACGACGAGAGCCTGCTTGAGGGAGGCTCGATGTAGATCAGTTGGCGGAGCAGTACGTGCTGATAACGTGTTACACAACCTTTGCCGGCGAGTCCGGTCCAAGGGCGTGTAGCGTGAGCGTAGTCGAAGGAGTCGTACACGCGGCACAATCACAGATGCGAAAAGTAAAAGAACACAGAGATATAGCCAGGACTGATCTTTATTATCAATGGTGTGTCTCTCTCCATACAATACATGTGTATATATAAGAGGGAGAGGGGCTAGGGTTGAGGACCAATCTAGAGGGAAAACCCCCCACCCAAGAAAGGGTGGACCCGCACGTTACACGTACGGGAGAAGTTTCCCAACAAGAGGAACCAGTCACACCGCTTTTTGTGTTGTTTAACAGTTCGGCCCGGTTAGGGCTTACCCCGGCCCGCCATAGGAAGTTTGCGGGCTGTGCTTGGACTAGTCCGCTGGCACGCACGGGAAGCCCGTATACTCCGGTCTTTTGGAGCTCCTATTCTACGCCTGCAGCGTCGGTTCGCACAAAAACACGTCCAAGAAACAGGAGATTGGCCAAGCATATACCCCGCGCTACCTCGCCTTCCTCAACAACGACAGTGTCGCACCTCCGCTGTCTCAATCGCCCCCAATCCCCCGCCTCCTCCGTCGGCTAGGCCGTCTCGCCGTCCCGTCCTCCTCCATTCGCAGCCGCCACATACATCCCTCTAAACCCCCCGGCCCCCTCTCCCTCCCCTGTCTCCGGCGACGTCGAGCACCCCGAACCCTAAGCCTCCATCGTCGGCGAGCTCCAAACCCAACCCCCCCTCTCCCAAGAAAACTTCTTCCTCACCTCTAACTGCGCCGCCGCGGCAAGCCGCGTCGTCGCCAGCTACGGTGAGGTCCATTCCTCGCCTGGCCAGCGATGCCGCGGCCAGCAGCATCGTCCCCGTCGGCGGCGAGTGATTCGTTTTCTTCTCTGGTTATCTTCATCCTCCCTCCATCAAATCAAACGGGCCAGGCCCAAAAAAGTGAGAGGAAGAACGGGAGGGGTACGCGTTTCGGCGCTAAACCTGGCCAACGGGCCGGCACGGCACGGCACAAGCACATTTAGCTCTTCGCGGGCCTGGCACGGCACGGCCCATGGAGACCCGTCTAGTAGGTGGGCTGTGCCGTGCCGGCACGAGGGCCAGCCCTAAAGGCCCAGGCACGACACAAGAGCTTGACGTGCCGGCACGGGCACGTTCAGGCCCGACGGGCCGAATTTAGCCCGCGTCCTGATTTCGCTATCTTTGCCCAAATATTCTGATTTTTTTCTGTGGGAGACGGTGAAGCTCGCCGGCCACGAGAGGAGGACGGCGAGGCTAGAGGAAGGCCGCACGCTGGAGCAGACTCGGCTCTGCTCGTTGGTGAGAGATGGAGCGACCGGAGCAGGCGAGCTTGCCGGTGCGGAGCCGTGGAGGCGCGGCGGCGGGGTCGGCGACCTAGTGCCGAGACGGGAGGCGGCTGGGGATCCGTGCTCCTTCTAGATGGAGGAGTGGGGATGGACGGCTGGGGGAGATGCAGGGCGGCGGCGCAACGGCGAATCTGCAGGAGGAGCATCGTGCTCGTGCGTGCGTGAGAGCGAGACGGGACGATGGGGATTTGGGATCGTGCTCGTGCGTGCGTGGGCATCGTACCTGGCGGCTAGCGAGCTAGGTTTAGGCGTTCTTGTGCACTCGTGTGGCCGCAACATCAGTTTTCCCTAAACGGGCCTGGCACGGCCCCAGGCGTGCCACGGGCCAGGCACGACCCGTTTAGCCGCGTGCCGTGCCAGGCCCCTGACGGGCTGGTCCGCGAGCACGGGCCCAGGTGGCCAGGTTTGTTCGGCGCTAACCCGCGCAATGGGCATAGAATAGGATTCGTCCCGATCTTTCTTTCCGTTAAAGGAGGTGTTAGTCGTTAGCCGACGGATTTGAGTTAGAAATCGGCCCTCTAGAACTTTGCAGCATAGCAGGAGGACCCGAAGGAAACGGCGCGCTTTGCTGCGCCGTGAGAACAATCTAGCTTTTCTTTTCCATTTTTTTCCTGTTGGGAACCATGTCTTCACTGTTTCGGCCCATTTTGCATTGTCTAACGTTGCATAGTATGAAAAATTCATTTATATAGATAATAATATGAATCCTTAATAAAAGATGAAATATAATCAAGAGAGTCATCTCCTCTCATATCCAACCAGGAATTTCACTGAACATGTTTATGTTGACCAGCTTAGACTTTTTCCAGTAAAAGCAATAATCAATGTCAACATGAAAATAGAACAATTTAACTCCTCAAGGGACTTTCAAAGAACGGATATAATTATCAAACATTCGAAGGAAAACACAAGTTTAACCACATGAAGATAATGTAGCTGCAACAGCGAGAAAAGATTACAAAGTGACCACCATATATAATGGGATTTCTTGATATTAGATGGAATGTGCACAAGAAATGGATCTCACCAAGAAATTCACTTAACATGTCTACATTAACAAGCTAGGACTTAGGATGAAAAAAGAAACCAACAAAAATTTCATATTTAATATAGTATTTTCTTTTCAAAAAAAAATCAGATTTCATTCGCCCTATTCTTAGAAAAACAAATACTCCCTCCGACTAAAAATGATTGACACACTTGTCTACATACGGATGTAACTAGACGTAGTTTAGTGTGTAGATACATCCATATTTTGATAAATATGTGTCAACCACTTCTGATCAGAGGGAGTAATATAATCGATAAACTTATCTCAACATCATATTAAGCACTATGTAAATAGCTAATCAACCCTTGTATGGCTACTCTAAGAATTTACATAAGCCTTACATGTATGAAATGCCGAATAATTGTGAAGTGACTTTTTCTTGCAAAGCAAAGTACTAAAATGAATGTGCCAAAAAATGCACCAACTTTATTGCCAAGGGAATAAATATCACAGAGAAATGGGCTAAAGTCGGAAAGGATGCTCCATATTGGCTAGGTTCTATTCCAGCTAGATTTTGACTCTAGTTTCTATGGCGAATTTAGCTCGGTGGTGATTTAACTATTTAGTAAATTCGATCTCCAATCTTTCAGAACCGTTTTTTCTAACAGCCGACTAAACCTATAAAATTTCGTAATAGATGGTGCCTACACCGATATTTGGTGCATGAGTATAAACCGACTGTATGGGATATGTTGCCAACTCTAGGCAAAACCTCCGATCAAAAATATTTCAAAACTACTCTTATTTCAAACCCTTACAAATCCTCCATTATTTCTACCAACTAAGACTACACACAGATCCCCGCCCCCTTATAATGGAGGGGAGTTTCAGCCTCCACGCTGTCCCTGCTTCCCACCCCTGTCTCCAACATTCCATTTGATGTTTTGAACCATTCTCTGTTGACTACATACAGTGCCTACTAGACGCCGCCAGTACAATGCAGAGAACGATGGTTCTCCGGTTCGCCGACCACTCATCTGAGGCTGTTCACAAAGGCGAGGAGCGACTCGACGTCCCTCTTCTCAGACGGGTACTTGATGGGCCTCGCGGTGCGGCTGGGGAAGAGGAGGATCGTCGGGAAGCTCTGCAGCTGCAGCTCTGCCTGTGCGAACGGCTTCTGCTCGCCATCGGCACGGAACTTGGCCACCTTGATGCCTGACCCGCTCAGCTTCTCAGCCAGCTGAACGTAGGAAGCCTCCATAGCCTGCATGATACCATACATCACACCATCGATTAAGCAAACCATGTTCTGAGTTTTTTTATGCAACTGAAGAAAACTATCAGCTAGACTTGATATGTACCTGGCAGTACGGGCACCAGGGAGCGTAGAGGACTGTGAGCCACGGCTCGGTGCGGTTCTCGAGCCGCAAGAGGTTCTCGATCCCAGGACGGGTGAGATTGACAATGGCCTGACTCTGGAATATATCAGGAGCGCTGGCCTCTGCGGAGCCATTGCCGTTGACACCAACCTTAGGTGCCTGACCATCCTTCTCGATGTTGCCCTTGTGGAGGCCACACTCCTTGGCCGTGGCGTCCTCCCACCACCACCTCCCTTCCCTCTCGTGCTGCCCCGGCAAGACAGGCCTGGTGCACGGCTCGCAACCGATGGAGACGTACCCCTGAACAGAAAATTCAGCACACGATGTTCAGTTACCTGTTCATATAAATCCCCAAATTACAACTCCGCAACAACACTTACTTGAGCATGGAGGGTGTTCACTGGAACATCCATGGTCCGGAGGAAGGTCCAGACGTCCTTGCCATCCACATTTGCGACAGGGTTCCACTTTATCAAGCTACCGGCTCCGCCATCCAGCCCTTCAAAAGAAGGATCAACCTGGATCCACACAAAATTCAAACAATGTTAGGCATCAAAATATGATTACACGACATCAAAATGCAATTACTGTCCTGGCGCATGGAGTGTGAAGTGTGAACATACCTGAACAATAGGGATGCTCGCCCTGGTGCCAGGGGACTGGTCCTTCCTCTGCCCGGTGATCCAGGCCTTGAGGCCCTTGAGGCTTTCCTCAGTGGCCGCACCTTCCTCACCCTGCAGCACTCCTGGTGGCCGTCCTCGTAGAAGGAGAAGAGGCCCTTGCTCCTCACAAGGTCCTGCACCTCGCCGGCCTCCGGGAACATGTACTCGATGTGGATGCCGTAGTGCTTCTCCACCTTGTCGAAGAGCTGGTACGTCTCCGGGTTCAGACGCCCCGTGTCGAGGCTGAACACCCTGAAGGGCCTCCCTGTCAGCTTCGCGTATTCGATCAGCGCCACATCCTCGGCACCGCTGCACAACCGAGAGTGAATGGACATCAATGAAACGCCAACATCCTTGTGCGTGTAATGAAAGATTTGTCAATGGAATACTCTACTCTACGACGGAGTTCAGATAAACTAAATGCTGCTGTCGTTTGTGTGACACCAAAACAGGTGTACAGTCATGCCCTTTTCCACCGGATACAATACTGTACATGATTTGCAATACAACACGAACAAGCGAGTGGTTGGGACGTAAAGTATGGATGAGATAGATCATTCGTTTTATTCCCGGCCGGCTTTAAATCAAAAGTGAGGTTGATACGTAACGGAATCTATTAGGCTGCTGTCCACTTTTTTGTACGAAATCTCTACACTCTATTCTGTATGATAATCGAGCATCTATTATGTCCGTTTGTGTGTGTGGTTGGTAGGCCATGATTCTAGCTTTGGGTCTCCGACAACGGACAAAATGAACCTAGACGTTCTCACAGTTCTGTTCGCCCGTCTAGATACATCGATTGAGAACAGAAAATAGGCGAGTTCCTTGCCAATCGAACCCGGCCTGAGACCCGACCCACTTTCTATTTTAATACTGACGAGTCATGACGACAATAAATCATGAAAATTTGAAATTCCTAACTATAGGGCATGAATATCACCGCCTTGGAGTACAAACTAACAAATGAACGACTCCTCCGCAGACCCACTTGTCAGTAGCATAAGGCCCAAAGCCGCCATTGAGATCACAATCGTGCACAGGCTAGCAAAACCAGGAATCTCCACGACCACTCGTTCGGAAGATACCAAGATGCCCACCGTGAACCACACGAGAGACGAGACGAGATGAGCGGAACGGGTAGTGGTACGTATGCTAGGATCCGAAGCCTCGACAAATACATGATCAGCAGTACGAGGCATGAGTTGTGCGTGTGTCTCACCTGAAGGCGATGGCGATTTCGGATCCAAACATGTCGAGCGCCCGATCCATGATCTCCAGCGGCGACGCGCCCAGCAGCTCCTGCGCCAGGGCCTCGTAGTCCACGGCCGCCGCGGTTACCTCTTCCTCCACCGGCGCCACCGGCGCCGAGGCCGCCGAGGCAGACAACGGCTTCCTCCCAGGCTCCGCCGCGCACAGCGGCCGCACCGCCTTCATGCGCTGGCTCTTCGCCGCCGGGCCCGCCGGAACCACGGCCACCTGCTGCCTTACGGTTCCAATTTTCACGGCTGCGAGGGCAAAATCAGTGAGGAAATTTAGACGGATTGTTTCTCCTGAGCGAATGCAGATGAATTCCTACGGAAACGGCCCAATTTAACGTCGAGACATTCGAACAATTCACACAATTTCTCAAATTCAGACAAATAGTTTGCAAATGTATCGACGGAATACCACATCACTTCCACAAATTTGAAACTACCAATGGACGTACCGAGACTGAATTTCAGCTAAACCCTCAAATTCAAAAAACAAGAATCGAAAGCAGAGCTGAAGAACAAGAGAATCCTCACCTTTGAGATCGCGTAGGGCGATCGAGTGCGAGAGATGGAAACAGTAGCGGAAGCCATTGAATCCTTGCGCCCTCTCAAAAATTCGCAGGTGTGTTTCTCCGAGTTGGCAAATGCGTTTGACTCCTGTGTTTTTCTGTGGCGTACGGGGAAACGGGCCTTACATATAGCTCGGGCGGGAGGCTAGGTTCGTTGTATCTGGACGGGTTCCGGAAGCCGCAGCCGGAGGGGGCTATTGGCGGGGGCGCGTGAGGGCCGATCGAAGCAGTGGCGTCACTTCGCACCGCGGAAAGGGTACGTGGGCGCCACATGGCAGCGAGGCTGACAACGGATCTGCTGAGTTGGACGGGTGTGTGGCCGGGCGTCTGGATGCCTCGCTCCGCCTACTGCCGTCCACCTCACACTGCTAAATTAGGAGCAGTGTTGATTATTTGAATTAATGTCCATTTTTACGGCTATAGGAAGGACGACCGAACACATCAATTGTTTTCCGCATTCGCTATTTCACACATTTCCACCTCACATCTCCATGTAACCCCCTAATTTTAAGAATTGTTTTTTTCGATTTTCCAGCTATTTAATTTTCTAATTTTTAGGCGTCCAAATATATGTGCGACCTATGCATGTGTTTTCCCCTCCACAACCACAAGCTAAAAAAGAAGGGAGATAAAATGATTTAACAATTTATGGTTTTCTCTCTCAAATAATTGATAAAGTGTGGGACTGGGTACATGGCGGCCGCGCGTCCGGAAGCGGCGGCTTCTTAGCACCGTGGTGGTGCTAGTGGCTGCAAGCTGGACCCTCCACTATCCGGTCAGTCTAGTGTTGGTAATGGAACGAGGATCTATGCATCCCCTTTGCCGACGATGGGGTTCTGCTCTCCTCTCGACGTCGGTGTGGCTCAAATATGGTATTTTCCAGTGGATTTTGGGGCTTGCAACCGTGCGGGGCAAAAAAACTCTGCTTGAAGCTGACAACGGTGATGCATGCGGACGACGTCGCCTCCTTGGGGGCGTCGTCATGGTCATGCACGTGCTTTCCCTCCTCGAGCGTCGGGGGAAACCCTACACGGTGGTGCAAGGTTGGATTGAGAAGATCATGAGAATTGTGAGCCTAGAAAATTCCATAAAATTTGTGCAAACATGGTTAAGGCACCACTTTTTGGACCGAACCACAATACAAAATCAGATAACATAAGGCGTAGCTCGTCAGTAAGCCCCGACGGTTGCCCAGGCTAGAGTGGTGCTAGATCCACCCATACCACGTTCATATAGTATTGAGAGGAGAAAATATGTGTCAATGATAATCTATTGTACAAAATCAGTCGTCGTTCGACGTCTTTTCTGTCAAACGTTGTAGGGAGAGGTTTGCAACTTCTCAAGACGATAGTTTTGTTCCTGGAAAAAAGAAGGAATATCCTCGGTCGAACGGTTTTTGGACCCTTCTGTGAACTAAATAGTGAATGCATGAAACTTGCCACACATTATAAATCCACGTATTAGCTAGGTAGATTATCATTTTTCAGTTCTTAGAACGGTTTTTGGACTCTCTGAAACCTTTTTCAGTTCAAAAAACAAATTCTAGTTTTTTTTCTTCCATAGTCACCAAACTAGGTGTACTACGGGCGTACACAGTTAAGAAAACTAACCGCAAATAAACATTGTAGTAGTACATCTTTATTATCAAAGAAAAAACATTGTTATTGTTCTATTCCCTCCGTTTCTAAACATGTATCTAGACATGTTTTACTGTGTATATTCACTCATTTTATCCGTATCTACAGTAATAGTGAGATATCTGAAACATCTTATCACATCTCTGGGATTTATCGTTTTCATTTTTCATGGACACCTAGTATCGCTTACATAGAGCGTGACGACACAAAAGTCACAAACTGCGTTATGTGGTGAGCAACTAAAACAAAACAATATCACAGGAGTCATAATGCGTGCGTGCGCTAATCAGAAACTGATGGGAAGGTTCGTTGCTCGCGCGACGGTCCAGTTATAGCCAGGCTCCTTGACAGCGACTGGGAGCCAAAATAACCCAAAGATTGAAACGAATAAGCGATACACATGAATCATCTCAAAGGAGTCCAAGATAGATCTCGTTGCCCCTGTCAAATAAGTTGACATCACTTGTGGGTTTTTTAATTGACCGTAGTGCCAAACGGGAGTGTAGTGTCCAAATTCGCGCAATTGGCCAGGTGGAGGATACAGATTATAGAATCTGACTGTTTGAGGGTGGCTCCTCGTTGGTTCTTGGGGACAGCCCGAGAGGGATCTTTGGGGTCAACAATGGCAAAAGAACTTTCTTGTGGAAAAGTTTCCATTAAGATTTTCATTTAGCTGCCCGGAATTTTCCTCACAGATTCGCTTCTTATCGCTTAGCTTCACTTGTTTGGAACGCTGGTACCAAAAGCGTCAGCGCCGAGCCTCTCAATAGCGGGCGGCAAAGTTGTCGGACGAATCTAATAGACGTCCGGTAACCCGTTTCACACCCCGTTCATAAGGGAAGTGGGATTGTCGGCAACCGCAGCAACGTGAGCCACGTCTGATCCTAACGCTTGGGACTGATGTGTCAGCGACTCAACTGCGTCGGTAGAGTTATTGTGATCGGTATGCCACTTTAATGGCGTAGTGATTCCTCTGGCGTGCGTAGAATGACGCACGCGTCGAGCCGCACCTGGCTCCTCCAGGCGGTATTTAAAGGCGCATCGTCGGCGTCAATGCATGCCAGACAAACCGGTGCTCGTGTTAATGGTCGCCACCCACCTCCGCTCCTTCGGTCGGCTTTGAAACGGCGGTGTGCGGCGCGCCTCTCCTCTCACCATACAGCCTACTCTCCTTTCTCAAGTCCCTCTAGCCCTACATACACCGCCCAGTCGCCCACCATGCCATGACGACGCGAGGTGGACCGCGAGGAGCAGATGGGGCGTGACCTTTGCCACGCCGCATTGTCCTCTAACTATGCGCGACAAGCAATTCGAGCAGCTTCGCCGGCAGAACAAGAACCGGCAGCTAGGCGAAGCGTGAAGCCGCAAGATGCGCCGCGAGGAGCAGCTCTTCCATGCACGCTGCCCCCGACCAGGACAGGTCGTCCCGAGCACCACCACCTCCGACATAACCTGTCGTCCTACACGTCGGTGACCCCACTGAAAGGATCGAGTAGGTTGACTAGAGGGGGGGGTGAATAGGCAACTACCAATTTTAATTTTCTTTTCAACAAGTTAAGGAATTGCTCAAATATAAGTTCTCTAGATATGCAACTAGGTGAACAATCCTATATGATGAGCAAGAAGCTAGCTAACAAGATATACTAAACAAGGTAAGCTAGCAATACAAGTAAAGGTATATATAAAAAGGATAAGCACACGGTGACACGGAGATGATTCCCGAAGTACACTTTCCAATGGAAGCTACGTTTTCGTTGGAGCGGTGCGGGGTCACAAGTGATCCCCGAATAGCTGTGATATGGCACACCGTATCTCCTCACTATATGATGCCCTCGAGGTCGGCAACAAACCTTTACAAGGATGAGGCACACTCCACAACCGAATTGGAGGCTCTCACCAATTCCCACGGCTCCCAAAGCCGCAAGAATCACAAGGCCGGGGCACGTCTCCACAACCGAATTGGAGGCTCCCGGCTAGTCCCCGCGCTCCCAAAGCCACAAGAACGACCAACGACCGTTTAGGGTTCCAAAGAATCCAAGAGTAACAAGTTCCTCAAAGGAATGGATGGGGGAAATCAAATCTCTTTGGTGGAAGTGAGATCTAGGTCAACTCTCCCAAGTCCTAGAAGGACAAGGTGTTTGAGTGGGTAGGGAGAGAGATCTATGAGTTTCAAGCTTTCAACAATGGTGGGTAAGATATTTCAAGTCGTGGTGGTCCTCTTGGAGAAGAAGGACCCCCTTAAATAGGTCCACCGAAAAACTAGCCGTTTTTGACAGAAAACGTGCAATCCGGAATGAATCCGTTTTTCATCCGAATATTCCGAACGTATAACAACCTGATTCCGGACCGATCTAGTACCGAATCGAGCTATCTCGGAATCAGGTCGGAATGGTCCGGAAAATTCCGAATCACCCGGAATTCCGGACGAAAAACAACCCATTCGGAATATGTACATTTTGGCTTGTTTTTCGATGGAACTATTACCATATTTTTCCACCTAGGTTGTAGGAAGACTGGGGAGAGTATATCTGGTATGTATATGTAAAATATGATTTCCCCCCAAGCTTTCCAAAGAGCAACCCCTCTTGATAGTACGGCTACCCTACGACTCAATAGAATTCTAATCTACGGGCCACCGTCTTCAACCTTCTTCATCACTTTGAGGGGTCACTCAAGACCATGTGCATATCATCTATTATACCTGTAGTACTTTGGCACACGGTAAGATCATCACTTATGTTGTTAGCAAACACACAAAACTAGATAAGGAGACAATGTCCTTTCAATCTCCCCCTTTTTGGTGTTGATGACAACATAAGGATTTGCATAGAGATATATAGAAAATAAGAGCAATGCAATAGATTTACAAAAATAAAGAAGGCTCCCCCTTGATGTGTGCACTAATAGGAGTTGCATTTGAATACATAGAGTACACACAACAAGGATCAATACTCCCCCTATATTTTATAAACCAATAATATGTGCAACATTTAACAATAAAGCATAATCATGATGAATTTGCACAAATTGAGGTAAGACATGATAATATGAATGTAAAAGACCACACACAGGATATAGAGATAAACAACATAGTCTTTTGACATAACACACACAACACCGGCAATGCATGTCTTACCACATACTAGACATAGTTCACACACACCATAGGTAGTTCAACACATACTAAAAATAAAGCTAAAGAGTACAAGCTTATAAGATCAAATAAACTGGCAAGAAGCTTGTACTCCACCCATGCAAATCCCCAGAGACAACCCTAATAGATCTCATTTCTCCCCCTTTGGCACCAAGACGCCAAAAAGGGAAAAAGAAGCGATGCTAACGACCAACCCCGCTAAGTCTCCTCTTCCTCTTCCTCCTCGTCATCATCATCATCACTCTCATCATCATCCTCATCGCCGCAAGCCGGTGGGACCCCAAAGAAGAAATCATCATCTGTAATGGGTGGCATAGTGATATCCTTGAATGGAGTGGGAGCCAAAGAAGCATCATCGGCATCTTGAGGCAGGCCGGCAGCCCTCCTATCGGCATTCTGAATGCGACGGGCCTCCTTGGCCAACTCTCTAGCATCGTGGCTGTAAGCACGAGCATCACGGCAAGCAGAAAACATGGTCTTGAAGAACTTAGAAACTGCCTGCTGCTCTTCTTCTTCTGAGAGGTGGAAGAGGCACGTGAAGTGGATGCACTAGCTTGAACCAAAGGTGTTTTGCCCTTGGCATACTCTGGAATTTCAGGGCCCATGGTGAATACAGGAGCAAGCAATTCAGGCTCAAGTACCTCACGGCAAAGCATAATGTTTGACGTGGTGTGCCCACGGCAATCCCAGGGTCAAGTACCCCAGTAGATTTAAGAGGGAGAAGATGTGCGCGCTGGTAGTATCGGACGGCTGACAAGCAAGGATTTACCCAGGTTCGGCCCCTCACTATGAGGTAAAGACCTACTCCTGCTTGTCTGATTATGATGATATATGAGGTTACATGGTGGCCGTCATGGCGATTGTGGTGGTGAGACGTGATGTCTCTATGCCTATGCGAGTTGTGGATCTAGTATCGATCTGTCTTGGATCTGTCTATGAGGGTGCCCTGCCTGGCTTATAAAGGGAGCCAGGTAGGGTTTACAGAGTCCTATTAGACTACGTCTTGGAGTCCTTGACTTGTGCTTGAAGTAACTGCTGGGCCGCCAGTTGGGCCTTCGTCTAGGTTTGTACCAGGTATACCAATAATAGGGGACCCGAAGGGTATAACCCCGTCATAGCCCCCGAGTGTCTGGTCGATTCGAAGTATCGGGCAGAAACTCATAACAGTATGTCGAGTAAGGTTCGATGCGTCGGGTGTGTTGATATCCATATGATGACTGCGTTAACCATGATATGAGAGTTGAATCATTTATGATAAATCCAGTGTAAGTTAAGAAATCCAATAATATATAAATCCGATGCGATCTATAAGAGACCGACTTTGAAAAATCCGAGCGGGCTATAGATAACCCGACTTTGAGAAATCCGTGCGGGCTATAGAGAACCCGACTTTGAAAAATCCGTGCGGGCAATAGAGAACCCGACTTTGAAAAATCCATGCATCACTCGACTTTGAGAAATCCGTGCAGGTTATAGGGAACCCGACTTTGAGAAATCCGTTGCATAGCACTCAAGCCAACGGCGAATGCGCTCCATGGGAGTAGTCGAATGAAATTCGAGTTGTCCAAGGAGATTCTCAACTTGGGCTCAGTTTTTGCGTCCTTTGCTACGTTTTTCTGGTACTTTTGACTCGGTAAATTCTTCGGGTGCGCGACAGCGCTCCCGATGGGAGTAGCCCCCGAGTGCCTGGTCGATTCGAAGAATCGGGCAGGGACTCATTTGCAGGTGTATTTCACCATCTGATTCTTTGCTCATTTTGCTATATATTTGAGTCGAGGTTGTCTCGATTGTGCCTGCTGAGTCGGAAACACATCGACTGTTGTTTTGCTTTGGAGTCGAGATTGCCTCGAACGTGCATGCCGAGTCGGAAAACATGTCGACCAATGCTTTGTTTATTTTGCCTAGGGATTATGGCATAGTAGGCCTGGTACGCTCGACGGATCGGGACCAGTTAACTGCACTTTTGGGAAAAACCTTACTAGCCTTCATCAAGCTCGAGTCCCCAGACTCGAACCCGGAACAAGCTGGTCAGGATCGACTCAGGCCGCGGAGCTTACTGAGCCGACCTGCAGCATAACTTTGCGACCTAACGCGTCCGTCAGGATTTTCTTCATGTCGTCAGACACGGAAAGTTTCAGAGCAAACGCAGGATGTGTGGCTCCGGCCCAGCACGACGGATCGGCGGGTCTTACCTATGCACCATGCATGCAGCTTCCGAGGATTGTCTGATGCAACTCGGGGAGATTATGACTGTGAATTTGCCTTTATTGAACAGCTAAACAGATGAGTCGAGTAAGATTCAACTGTGAAATTTGCAACTTGATGTCTTGCCTGTATTTTATCGGTGCGCGTCAGCGCTCCCGATGGGAGTAGCCCCGAGGCTATGCACAACTATTTATAGTTGGGCACAGGCTCATTGCCTTCCTTTTGTTTTTGTCGAGTATCTTTTGAGTTCTCCAATCTTTGCGTCTACTGGCGTAGATATTTGTCGGTGCGTAGCACTCGAGCCGATGGCAAGTGCCCTCCTGATTGTCGAGTGCGGCTGAGGCCTTTGAAGTAGCTAACCTGCATGGCGCAGCCCCCGAGTCTTCGGATGCGGCCAAGGCTTTGCGAGTTTGAGCTTTGCGCGCGTAGCCCCCGAGTGTAAGGTCCAGAGGCGCGCAGTGTTTTGCCGAAAGAGACGACGCGGCGGACCGAGTCGATGCGACGGAGTTGTGCGGTGGAGGGACTCGACGCGGCGGACCGGAGTCAACGCAGCGGAGTTTTGCGGCTGTGGCAGTCGACGCGGCGGACCGGAGTCGACGCGGCGGAGTGTTGTGAATAAGAGGTCGACGCGGCGGACCGGAGTCGACGCGGCGGAGTTTGCGGCGAAGAGGTCAACGCGGCGGAGTTGTGCGGCGAAGAGGTCGACACGCAGACCAAAGTCGACGCGGCGGAGTTGTGTGGCGGAGGGAGTCGAGGTGGCGACTGCAATGCTCAGCCCCCGAGTCTATCTTGTCGAGTAGGCGACGCGGAGTCGCATTTTAGGGTGCAGCGATGAAGTTGGTTGTTTGCTTGGGGATGTTGAAGCGTCAGCCCCCGAGTGTCGGAGGCGGAGTCGAGGAAGTCTCGGGTGTCACCTTATTCCCGAGTCGATGATTTATCGGGTGAGCCGAAGTTTGCCCACAGTAGGGGTGTGGTCGATGTCGATGCTTTGTTGTTGTAGAGGTCGAAGAAATTTGAGGAGTCGAATTTGCTGGCACCCGAGTTGTCGAGTCGCTGATGTCGCCGTGCTAGCTGCATGCTTGCTCTTTTCCTCTTTCCATTGCTCGTACGTGAGCTTGTGTATGCATATGTAATTAGCAGGCTGGCCGCTTAATCCATGCATGTACGTGATTAGCGTGATGATCTCCTTCTTTTCTCGGTGTATGTGCAGCTCGGAGGGATCGCTGCTTGTTTTTTGGGTTGTCTTCTTGCTTTTTCTTGATTGTCGAGTGCTTCCTCCAGCTAGCTATCACCCGATCGATCTGCGCCTGATTTTTGCCAAACAGGAGCAGCTGGAGCACGTATCGGGTGTGCATGTCTGCATGACCTCCTTTGTCTTGGTTCTTGAACATGCACATACATGTTTTGGAAATAAATCAGTTATTAGTTGATAATAATAAAATAGAATAAAAAGACAAGAATTGATCTATGATGGATGGAGTTCGGATCCATGTGTTGCATGCGCTGCTGATTTTGCTGCTCCTTTGCCGTCCGGCGTTTTTGAATACGATCGAAACTCGTCGACTCGTGTCGCCGGTCCATCGGGTACGCGCAGTCGAAAGCCGATGAGCCGTTTTGTCAATCTGATCGTTTGATGTGGCAGTCGAGTCGTAAAAGATGCCCGCACTGAGTGATGATGGTCGCAGTTGTCGGACGGAGTCGATAGTCTGTCGGGTCGACGATGATCGAAGCCTATGCCGGCGGCCGATGCTGATTGCCGACGCAGTGATTAAAGAAGTTGAGGGAGTCGAAGCTTTCTCTCGAGTAGTCCATGTGTTTCAGCGACGATGACTTGATTCTCCTCGTACATGCAGACACATACGATTTAGGGGATGAAGTTGTTAGTTGAGGATAACTAATATAATAACTGAAGAAATAAGACAAAGATTGATCAAAGATAGGGTCCATGCTCATGCATGCGCGTTGCATGTGCTGCCATCGCACGTGGCCTTGCTTTTTTACTTCTTGTTCTGATCGGTCCTCTCGGAGACTCGCGAACGCAGCGAGTGATCATCTTTGGCCGCCGAGGCTTTTGCTTTTTGCATGGCTATGCGTACGTGCTTCGCGGGTGACGCCCCGTTTGTTGATGACGAAGATTGCGACGTGACCTGTAGATCTAATCAGATCACAAGCCTATTCACTCGAACGCCGCCGCCGTAATTGTTTGTTGACGAAGTCGAATCCGTCGAAGTAGATGAGCCGGCCAGATGCGATCTAGCCGCCGTAGTCGATAGAGATTTGTCGATGAATATGATGGAGCCGTCGAAACCGCGATCCAGCATCGGATTTGATCAGCGACACGCCAGGTCGATGCTGGTGTCTAGCCCCCGGTGCGAGTCGCCACCGTTGTCGGTCGAACGTGACATGCAAAACCAGATAAACATGCATGCATGGATGATTAGATCTGAGTAAAATAATTAATGTATAGAATAATCAAAAAGAGATGATCGTATTGAATAAGAAAAGATGCGATCAGCCTGGTCACGTAATGGATGTAAATACTGCTTCCGCCAAGTTGGATCGCGGGTGCCGTGCAATGGAAAGCTGCGGCTGCGATTTCGCGTGTGTTGCGATTTGGATCGTATCTTGCCGTAGCCGCGGAACGCCTTTGAGGATTTTTGATCTTGCAGATCCGATCAGTCGCACGCGAGGGGATTGTTCATGACGAGCCCCCGAGTGCTGATATGTGACGGCGCGTTGCTGCCGTTTTTGTGTAGATTGGAGCCGCCGAAACCGTAGATCCAACACGCGTTTTTTCCCACAACGGCGCCAATTGACGTGGTGTGCCACGGCAATCCCAGGGTCGAGTACCCCAGGTAGATTTAGAGAGAAGATGTGCGCGCTGGTAGTATCAGACGGCTGACAAGCAAGGATTTACCCAGGTTCGGCCCCTCACTGTGAGGTAAAGACCTACTCCTGCTTGTCTGATTATGATGATATATGAGGTTACATGGTGGCCGTCATGGTGATTGTGGTGGTGAGACGTGATGTCTCTATGCCTATGCGAGTTGTGGATCTAGTATCGATCTGTCTTGGATCTGTCTATGAGGGTGCCCTGCCTGGATTTATAAAGGGAGTCAGGTAGGGTTTACAAGAGTCCTATTAGACTACGTCTTGGAGTCCTTGACTTGTGCTTGAAGTAACTGCTGGGCCGCCAGTTGGGCCTTCGTCTAGGCTGTACCAGGTATACCAATAATAGGGGACCCGAAGGGTATAACCCCGTCAATGTTCTTTCCAGCCAAACGGTTAATGAATTTCTGAAGGAGAGGGCCATATGCTGGAGTCCGCTTACCCTTGACTCCCATCTCAATCTCATTGTAGATGAAATCCATGACATCAATCTTCCTCTGACTGTTAGGCTTGGTGTAGTACATGAGGTTGATCATGTAACCCCGAACCGCAGACACATCACCAGCCTTACTCATCATAATGTTTTCACGGAAAATCTTAGCAAGCATGTTGTAGAAGGGTACATCAACTAATGAAAGGAGGGTTGATATCAGCATACTCTGGAGGGTAGAAATCAGCAAGCAGGTCCTTGGAAAACTCAGGGGATGAGTGAATCTTCAAACCAAAGTCACCAGAGGTATTTTCCCAATCATAACCCAGAGCAGTAGCAAAGACAGATAAGTTGCTTGTGTATTTGGTTGATCCGACATCCATGTCATGGTGCGCAAGCTATCATTCTTGAAGTGTACTGTGCAATAGAATTGACTAATGAGTTCGGGGCAATATGGTTGAGAGACCAATGCGACCTTCAAGATATCCATCTTCTTGAGTGTGTCATAGATGTGAGCAAGGGAACTTTCTTTGTGTTCATAGAGATATTCTTCATCAAGTTGCTTGGACTTCACCACTTTGTCCTTGAGAGTCATGTAGAACTCATTCCACATCTTAAACTGAGTGCAAGTCCAGAACCTCTCATCAGCGTCACATGTTGGTTCTGGAAAACGGTAAGGATTGAGCTTGCGCACCTCCCTCCAATTCTTGAGCTTCATTTTCTCAAAGTTTTCAATAGGAACTTGTTCTCCCTCCATCTCAACAGCGTCAATTTCTGGCTGTTTTCTTCCTCTGCCCGAGCCGGACGGCGGTTAGAATGACCATGAGATGACGGAGAGGTCTCACGAACAACCTTGGAGCGCGGTTTCTTCCTCAAGGTCTCACGGCGGGCAATGCGGTCAGCACTATCACCTGTGAGAATAGGGCATAGGTACGCAGCAGGAGATAAGAACATATGCCAAAAGTTTTAAATTTTGAAATTTTAGTGAAAATAGGAAGTGCAATTTTAAAAAAACTGTGCATTCGGAATCAGTTCGGAATGAGCCAAAATATTCCGAATGGGCCGGAACATTCCGAGCCATTTCGGATTCATTCTGGATGACATGATTTGTTTCACAAATTTGTTCAAAGAACAACCTACTTGCACTAGATTGAAAGGAGAAGGCAATGAATTAACATGGTAAGCCTACATTAACAAGAAATACCCTAAGAAACTCGAATCCCATCTAGATAGGAAGAAAGAGAAGGAAAACGCGAGAGGTACCCGACGACATGGTGAAAAGGGGAACGGGTCGGTGAAGCTCTTCCAAGCTTGGAGGAGACCAAGCTCGGAGGAGATCCGGAGCTTCGGACGGCCGGAGTGCAGCCAGGCACGGCGGCGGCGAAGGAGGCGGCGAAGGAGAGAGTAAACGGGGCGGGGGGAAGTGAGAACAGTAAGTCAAACCGCCCACCCGCACGAACAGATAAGAATTTATTTTGCCGTTCGGAACAGATCCGGATTCAGTCCGGAATTCCGAGACACTCAGAAATTTCCGATACGATTCCGAACTCATTCCGAAAAACAAAAAAGTGGTACTGGACCCGGTCGGAATGAGGGTTAGATAGCCGGAAAATTCCGGACCACTCGGAATTCCGGATGAAATCCGAACCAATTCCGAAAAAAAAGTTTTGAAAAATGTGATTTTCTGAAGAATTTGGCATATGTCAATAGATGAAAAGACAGACTAGGTATATCAGCAAGACACAACATGAGGGTTATGGTTTCTACACATGCTTGTTGGATGAAGAACGAGAACACGATGAGCTACAACAAGCATGATTCGAATATAACAAGATAAAATTGAGGAAGCAATAATAAAGGTCTAACAACACCCAAATATCACGAGGAAATCCAACTCCTCAAGAAAGGAGGGCGTGGCCGTAGCCACCATGTTTGAGTATATATGACTTGACGCCGCGAAGATATATCTTGGGCTCAAAATCAAAACTCATCTTTGAAGCACATTTGGTCACACAAGTGACTATGATGCAAGATTTGTCTATTTGCGCATTATAAGGAAGTGTTGACTCATGAGTTGAGCTACACTCCCCCTATGTCCATGCCTACATCTAAACCAAATAAGTATCGTCTAATATGGGTAGGTATGCAAGAAATCCACTAAATCCAATTGGATATGTCCACCACATTTAGTTCTCCTCTCAACTCCTTGAATCTTGCTTCTCGTGAACATATCGGCGAGTTGATGCTTGGTGTTGACATACTTGATTGCAATATCACCCTTCTCAACATGGTCTCGAATAAAATGATACCGAATCTCAATGTGCTTGGTCTTGCCATGAAGAACCGGGTTGTGTGCAATTTTAATAGCACTTTCATTGTCACATAAAAGAGGCACTTTGTCACAAATGACACCATAATCCTTTAAAGTTTGCCTCATCCATAATAATTGTGCACAACAACTACCGGCGGCGATGTATTCGGCTTCGGTGGATGACGAGGCCACACAATTTTGCTTCTTGGAAGACCAACTCACAAGGGACCTACCAAGGAATTGGCATGTACCCGAAGTTGATTTTCTATCCATTTTGCAACCCCCCAATCCGCATCCGAATAACCAACAAGATCAAAGCTTGTACCATGGGGATACCAAAGACCATAGTTGGGAGTATCCAACAAATATCTTAGAATCCTTTTGACCGCGGTTTCATGACTTTCCCTAGGACTTGATTGGAATCTTGCACACATACCCACACTAAACATAATATCCGGTCTAGATGCACAAAGGTAAAGCAAAGATCCAATCATAGAACGATAAAGCTTTTGATCAACTTCCTTACCATCCGGATCTAAGTGAAGATCCGCCTTGGAGTCCATGGGAAACTTATATGGCTTGGCATTGTTCATATCAAATTTCTTGAGCATGTCCTTAATATGGACATAAGAATGTTCCTTCTCGAAATTGGTGGATTTCAAAGCCAAGAAAATAATTCAATTTTCCCATCATGGACATCTCAAATTCCTTGGTCATTAGCTTGCCAAATTGATCACTAAATTCACGGTTAGTGGAACCAAAGATAATATCATCAACATATATTTGGCATACGAAAAAATCTCCATTTACCCTTTTTGTAAAAAGAGTGGGATCTATTACCCCAATTTCAAAGCCACGGTCTACTAAGAACTCCTTGAGATGATCATACCAAGCACGTGGAGCTTGCTTGAGCCCATAAAGAGCCTTATGTAGTAAGTAGACGTGGTTAGGAAATTTAGGGTCTTCGAAACCCGGTGGTTGTTTAACATACACCAATTCATTTAGTGGACCATTTAGAAAGCACTTTTAACATCCATTTGATATAAGACAATATTATGAGTAGATGCATAAGCAATTAGTAAGCGAATGGATTCAAGTCTAGCAACGGGGGCATAGGTTTCACCGTAGTCGACTCCTTCGATTTGGGTGTAGCCTTGTGCAACCAATCTTGCTTTGTTGCGAATGACTTGACCATGTGAGTCTTGCTTGTTCTTAAATATCCACTTGGTTCCAATGACATTATGGGAGGAGTCATTGGGTCTTTCCACTGACCATACTTTGTTGCGCTCGAAGTTGTTCAACTCTTCATGCATAGCCGCAACCCAATCCATGTCTTCAAGAGCATCATATACCTTGAGAGGTTCTAAGCTAGACAAACAAGAGACATGACCACAAAAGTTAGATAATTGATTGCGTGTGGACACACCTCTACGGATACTCCCAAGGATATTTTCTTTGAAGTGTTGTTGGTAATCCAATTTTGATGCACGCCGGATGACCCGGCGTTCCAGGCTTGACCAATTGTTTCACCAACACAAATATCTTCATCATTGCCTTTATCTTGCTCATGGTCAACCCGAAGTGGAGTTCTTGGAGTTGTGGGTTCATTATGTTCTTGTTCACCACTAGAGTTGGGTGGGTCTTGACCATCTTCTTGATCAATATTGAGGTGGATGGCTCAACTTGAGTAGAACTTGTTCCTTCTTCTTGAGTATCATCAATAGGTCCTTCAATAGGAATTAGTTCTCCAATCCCCATAGTTCTTATGGCTTGAGATGGGCATCATCACCTACATCATCATGATCAATATGCTCCGCTTGGGAGCCATTATCCTCGACAAACTCCACGTTCATAGATTCTTCAACACACCCGGTGGATATGTTGTAGACCCTATAAGCATGAGACTTTGCGGCATATCCAACAAATATACCATCAAAAGATCTAGATTCAAATTTAGCAATTTTGCAACCTTTAATGTAAACATGGCATTTGCATCCAAAGACTCGAAAGTAAGATACATTTGGCTTTTTACCGGTGAGGAGTTCATATGGTGTCATGTCCTTGAGAGGACGGAAGAAGAGCCGGTTTGAGTAATGACAAGCGGTGTTGATGGCTTCGGCCCAAAAGTTGTATGGGGAATTAAATTCGGCCATCATAGTTCTTGCCATATCAATAAGAGTGCGGTTCTTCCTTTCGGCAACACCATTTTGTTGGGGAGTATATGCAGCGGAATATTGGTGTTGAATGCCCTCCCCACTTAGGAAATCATCCATAGTGTAATTCTTGAACTCCGTACCATTGTCACTTCTAATTGCCAAAATCTTGGAGTCATATTGGCGTTGAACTAGGGTTGCAAAGTCAATGAATATCTTTTGAGTTTCACTCTTCTTCTTGATGTAGAAAGTCCAACAATATCTTGAATAATCATCCACAATCACCAAACAATATTTCTTGCCACCAAGACTATCATATGTGGGAGGCCCAAAAAGATCCATATGAAGGAGCTCCAAAGGCCTCTTAGTGGAGATAATGGTCTTCTTGGGGTGATTCTTCTCATGCATCTTTCCGGCTATGCAAGCACTACAAGGACGATCTTTGGAAAAATTAACATCGGTTAGTCCTACCACGTGTCCACCCTTTACAAGAGTTTGTAAATTTCTCATACCGACATGGCCAAGTCGGCGATGCCAAAGCCACCCCTTGTCGCCTTTAGCCATTAAACATGTAGCGATTTGAGTGGTCTCTTTTGAGAAATCAACCACATACAAACCGTTTTCACGAAATCCAACAAAGGCGACATTGAGTGTTTGAGTGAAAAGGATGGTCACGTGGTATTTATTAAAATAACGGTGTAACCGGCATTGCATAATTGACCAACGGAAAGTAAATTGTATGAAAGAGATTCAACAAGAAGGACCTTCTCAATGGATAACTCCGGAGTGATCACCACCTTACCCTCCCACTACCTTGAGTCTTGCATTGTTGCCAACGGTGACATGAGAGAATGAGAGTAGTTGTTTCAATAAGTCCTTTACTAGTTCTTTGCTTCCGGTCATATGGGATGAGCATCCACTATCAATGAGCCATGAAGATCCACCGAAGAGAAACCCTACAATAATCAAGTCTTTGATTTAGGTACCCATTTTGGAATGGGTCCTCTTTTGTTAGTCACAAGGGTCTTTGGAACCCAAATAGCATAGTGATAATCATCTCCATATGAAGAGCCAACATATTTAGCAAAAACACAACCATTTGTAGATTTCAAAAGAACATATGAGGGGTTGTATTTTCCCGCAAAGTTATTGTGAGTGGCATTGCCCCTAGTGACATTACCACTCCCAATAGAGTTGTCATTTGTTTGGCTAACTCCCCCTCCTTCACAAAAACAATATCTTTGGAAGGGGGAGTCGCTTCTTCTTTTGTTGTTGACCTTCTTAGAGTTGGGTGTGAACCCAATTCCTTCTTTGCCAACCACTCCCTTTTGATTGCTCAAAAGATCATTGAGGTTCTTTTCCCCTTGGATACAAGTGGCTAGGCCCTTCTCAAGTTGGGCCTTCAACCTAGTGTTTTCCTCAATAAGAGATGCCTTGACACATAAAGGGTTAGTGGTACAAGAATTTGCATCTTTATCATTATGAGAAGTGGTGAAGCTAGCATAGATAAATTGAGCTTGTAGTTTGGCATATGACTCCTTGAGTGTAGTGAGCTCACTTGAGGTCACCTTGTGGGTTTCCCTAAGTTGCTCAAAACCCTCAAAGAGTTTGTTATGACTCTCTACAAGTTCCTCATTTTTACTTTTTAGATCAATAGCAATTTGAATAGAGGTTTCACGAGTTTCTTTTGCCTTGGAAAGATCCATGGCATGTGTCTCCTCAAGTTGCTCACGGAGCAATTGTTCCTCAACAAGTTGATCTTCTAGCTCACCAATTTTGTCGGCATGATCACATGCATGCCCTTCGAGCTCACAAATCCTAACATCCTTCTCATTAAGAAGATGCTTGGCTTCTCCATATTGATACATGAGGGCCTCAACCATTTTCTTGGTTGGACCTTGGAGCTTGCTAATGAAGATAGAAATTTTATCCTCTTCTTCAATTTTCCCTACATCCTCAACACAATCCAATAGTGATGGGTTAGAGGAGATAGTAATTTTTGGTGGGGAATTCACCTTTGTTTCCTTGGCCATGAGGCACATAGGCTTGGAGATCTTGTCGTCGTTTGGAGATGAGAAGAGGTTGGCCAATGATGGAGGAAGGGTGCCCATTGCAAGAGCCGCCATTCCTACTTCTTCACTTGGTTCTTTATCCTCCTCACCTCCGGACTCGTATTCCTCTTGATGGGATGCCACAAGAGCCTTTTGAGGTGATCTCTTCATGTAGGTAGGCTTGGGGTGGTACTTGTTCTTCTTTAGAATGAGTTGACCACCATTATCCTCTCTTCTTTCATAGGGGCAATCCTTCACAAGATGAGTGTCCTTTCCACAATTGAAGCACATTCTTTTTATTGGTGGAGGGTTGACGCTCTTGTTCTTCTTGGCCAAAACCGGGTGGCGGCAAGTGCAAGAACTTCATTGAGCTCACCCTCCAAGTCTTCTTCACCTTCATAGACCGGGCTTTCTTACCGAATCGAGCTGTCTCGGAATCAGGTCGGAATGGTCCGGAAAATTCCGAATCACCCAGAATTCCGGACGAAAAACAACCCATTCGGAATATGTACATTTGGCTTGTTTTTCGATGGAACTATTACCATATTTTTCCACCTAGGTTGTAGGAAGACTGGGGAGAGTATATCTGGTATGTATATGTAAAATATGATTCCCCCCAAGCTTTCCAAAGAGCAACCCCTCTTGATAGTACGGCTACCCTACGACTCAATAGAATTAAATCTACGGGCCACCGTCTTCAACCTTCTTCATCACTTTGAGGGGGTCACTCAAGACCATGTGCATATCATCTATTGTACCTGTAGTACTTTGGCACACGGTAAGATCATCACTTATGTTGTTAGCAAACACACAAAACTAGATAAGGAGACAATGTCCTTTCACCCACGCAGCAGGCCAGCTCCTCTCGCGGGCTTCCACCTCTGATGATGGTTCAGCAGGCGCAACGGCTCAGCGGGCAGACGCGCTCGGAACTACATTGGGAACATCTAGAGGTTCTTGCCGTGGGAGCAGCGGATCTGTACTCCATATCGTCAATGTACTGGACCGTCGAGGTGGACGCGGAGTACGAGGCACACCGTGTCAGTTTCTTCCTCCCTGTCGGCTTGTCGTCGCCTCCAAGGGAGTGATTCACGTCAGACGGTGAGCTAGCCGGTGATGAGGAGGAAGGCAACCCCACGTCGCAGCCTGCCGAAGCACCGACACTTGCCCCAACACCGATGGGACGAGGAGGAGTAGGAGGGTGAGAAAGCGATGACGACTAGCAAGAGACGCAGTGGCACGACATGCAGGCGACCCTCGAGGCTTCCTTCTGGTACCGCTAGCTAGATCAAACCCCACTACACTACGGCAAGGACGGTGACCTAGAGGCATCTTACGTTCCTCAAGGCCGCAACCATCGCCACCTCCGACGACACTTTCGACGACGGGGACCGATGTGGGAGGCGAACCAGCAGCGTCCATGTTCCCCACAGCCGTTGCCGGATGTGCCGGTAGCTTTAGGGTTTATTTTAAATTTCATATAAATTCGTTAAATGTTGTTTGCTAAATGTCGTTTAAGTTTTGTTAAATGTCTTTCAAATTTCAATAAAAAATCGTCGGTTCATTTATATTCAAGTTTCAAACAAATTTTGAAAAAAAAAGTCTTGGGAGGTATAGGTGAAGGCAGCCAATTCCAATAACACGATAACCTGTATCGGCGCTGCCAATGGCAGTTGTCGGACGTTCGGATCGCCGGTGGAGATGGCTCTTAGGATGACTCCAACGGGAGACGCATCGAGTCCGCGCGCCTCTGTTCCTGTCCGCGGGGGCCAAAAACACGGCCCAACGGGCGACGCAAACGGACCGCGGTCAGTTTTTTGGTCCGCCGCGACGCATCCCTGGCCCAAATTTGGTCACCGATGCGTCGGGGCGGACGCGCGGCGGAGTGAAAACGCGTCCGCGCGTCCATGCGTGGCGTCCGCCCCGAGCCCACATGTCAGCGACAGGGCACCGGTCAGCTTCCCCTGGCCCAGTCCTTTTTAATGCCAGGGGATAGGGACGGCCAGCCCCCACCAACCCCACTTCACTGCCCCACTGCCGCACCGTCTCCGGCGACCAAACCCTAGCCAAACCCTAGCCCACTGCCACCGTCGCAATGCCGCTCCGGTGGCCTGGATTCGGCAAGGCCAAGAATGACGGTGAGGCGGGGTCATCCTCTGGCCGCCGCCGCTACATCTCACCTCCCCCTTCCCCACCTTCCCCACCTTCTCCCCCTTCCCCACCTTCTCCCCCGGCGCCGGTCCCCGCCGTCTTCGAGCTCGCGCCGCCCGGCGGCGCGTTGCGCGACCGCGCTACGTGCGGAAAGAAGACTGCGGAAAGAGGACCTGCCACCGGCGCCTCCGCTGCCAGAAGGCCTGCGAGGGCAGCGCTGGGTCTTCAATGGCGGCGCCTGGGAGGTGGAGCAGGCGGAGGAGGAGCAGCCGCCCACGCCGCCGGCCGTCGTCCCACCGCAGGCAGGCGGCGGACCACCGGCGCACCTCTGGAGGCAGCCGGACTACGTCATCCTCGATGGGGATGACGAAGAGGAGTAGAAGCCCGCGAAGGGCAAATATTGTAGTTTTTAAATATTTTTGTTTTTAAAAATATTATGTAAAAAGGCCGTTTGTGGCCCACCCCCCTATATATGAATAGAAAAGGCCCATATATGGCCTGTTTAGCTAAAAAACCAGTGCGGACTCGATGCGTCGGGCGTGACACACTGGACATGCCACCAACGGTGGACAGGGGCGGACTGGGCGCGTCCGTTCCCCGACCCAAACGGACAAAACGCGGACCAAACGCGCGTCCGTTTGAGTCGGCCCGTGGAGTCATCCTTACATTCTCACTTTCGCTATGGGCCTATGGTTAAGGAGATGTGGCCATTCCCATGTTGTAGGCGTTTGTACCGTCGCTGCAACTTAGAGCGCGTGGAGGTACGGACAAGAAAAATCTCACTTTCGCAATGGCTAGCGAGATGTGGCGGCCGGCGGGCACACGCGACCGTTCCCTTGTGGCCTTGTGCGAACGACGTTGGTCGAGCGCTATGCTGTTGCAGCAGCAGCACCACAAATCTCGTGTAGTGGCTTGGCCTTTTTGCTGGTCTCTCAACAGTCTCTCCAATTTTGAACACTTTGTGGATCCAAACCTCCTGCCGATCCAAATCCATGGAGATATATCTCAAGGCGTCGGTGTCATTGGATACTCTTTTGGGTGGTGGCTGGTTCGCGGTTACCCTGCACCGTTTGTGCGGAACAATCTCGCCTGGGGCTGAGGGACAAAGGGAGTGTGGACACCACAAGGCCGGACTCTCTGAGCTGTGCTCCATGCGTTTATTTTCCTTCACAAATTTGAACGACGTTTTTTCCTTTTTTAGGACGTACAGTATGTGACTCGTAGACATACATTAATCTATATCTCTTATAAAGCAAAATCTCACTAAGTGCATTAATTATTTTTCTATCTTAACATGCAAGCTATCCACATCACTTGCTATTTTAGCCAACCATTTATCCATGTCATCTCCACTAACAATAATTATTAATAGTACATCTTTCATGCATATCTATGTCATCTTTTTTTCAGCCATATAATTGTCCACGTCATTAATATTTAGTCCTTAAAATTCAACAATTTCACACGAATTAAATTTAGTGTCTTGATTATTGCGATCAACTTTGACAATTGAATATTTCATGCCTCTTTTTTTTTTTTTGATAGCATACGGGAATATATTAGGCATGAGCCAGATGCAGGTACAATATGCGTACACAGAAACCGGATCGGTCCCAAAGGACACGTGGACCGTACACTTTGCAGAAACAACCCTCGAAACAAGGAAAATTACAAAGAAGCCCTCCGAGAGGTCTGCAACTCCAGACTCGAGCCGCCACTCACTCGCCGCCGATGCCGTGAAGCACGACGAGGTCGAGAAGCGCAGTCCAACACTCCCGAGGAAGAGGGAGCCCCATCGCCGGAACGGCTTTGTGAACCTCCAGGAGTACCAAAGGCACCCACCTATCGCTGTGGCGCGCGGGTCGGGATCTTCCCCGAGCTCATCATCTTCCTCCAGACCCGGCCCCTCCCGTCGTCGAAGACGAGGAGCATGACCAGATCTGCCTGCCGCAGACCTTCCACCTAGCACGGACCACGGCACCAGCGAACCGGCGGCCGTAGTACCTGCATCTGCACCTTCCTCTTCCAGGTAGTGTTGGAGACGACACCGCCACGTCGCGGACGAAGAGAAGGTCCAAAAGGTCCCTGGCGAGGCCGCCGCCGCGTCGACGACCACCCTTGGACATAGCAGCTTCGCATCTCCCCGGCGCCGCACCCGACGCCGTCGAGACGGAGACCCGGCGAAGCTTTTTCGCCTCGGCGGCGACATCAGCCGCACCCCGAGCGAAAACCTAACAAGCAGCTAAAACTAGACTACCTGTACACAGATCCGGCCGGAGATTCTACCCCCTCCCCTCTCCGACGGCGCAGAGGCCGACGCGAGAGAGGAGGGCGGCGTAATCGCCGGCGGAAAACTCGGCGAAACTCTGTTTCTCCTCTCCTTGTACTGTAGAAGGGGAGGGGAACGAGAGAGCTCTGGAGTCTCATTAATATTTCATGCCTCTTATACCCATTTCATTCACATAATAATATTTTAAAGAGATTCCTGCTGCAACGCGCGTGGTATTTTTCTAGTTGTATTTATAGTAGTACATACGAATACAAATAACAGAAAAGTAGGAGAATACAAGCGATTGTACTGCTGCATACATCCACGCCGCAACTATCAAGCACCCTGTCCTTGACTGTCATAGGAGAAGAAGAGCATCAGCAGTTGGTTCAAATGTTGACGCTGAAGAAACCCCTGCCATGAGGCGTTAGCCAGTCGTGATAGCCACCAGCCACGAAAGGCTGGATCTAGCCCCGATAAAAAACAACGGCCAGAGGAGCCGTCCGATCCTCTTCAACACTGATTTCGGGGCCAAAGCCACCCCGCCCTTCAACAGGCGACCAGATCACACACCTTCTTCTTCATTCGCAACAGCCAACGTCGCACTCCAAAAGCAACCCATCACCACCGCCATGCCAAGACGCAACGCCAGATCGAAGTCGCTCCAACAGTTTGGACTCCACAAGACCACAAGCCTCTCTCCGACACCAACAACATCTCCGACGAGCAAAAGCATGGGCTGGGAATCATTATTTCTACTAGCACCATCAACATCCGCCCCACCATGACGCCGACGGCTTTCCCTTTTCACTCGGTGGTGGATTGATGATTTTGGAAGAAACGCTTGATGCTCCTCAATCTTTTCAGTTACATTTTGAGATTTTTTCTGAAACAGGAGCGAAAGTCTTGCCCCAATCTTTCACAAAGCCTGTACAATTCGTCACCCTACGCCCAGCTAACAGCTACTCCCTCCGTTCTAAATTAATTGACTTGGCTTTGTCTCCGTAAACTCCCCCCCCCCCCCCCCCAAAAGAAAGTTAAAAAAACCACCACAGTCCACAGCCGAACCTGGAATTCTGGAAACCTCTCCCCGCCGGCCTTCTATCCTCAACGGCGCATATCCTCTCCCACGCATCCTGGCCGCGCTCCTCCCCGCCGGCCTCCTCTTCTTGGAGTACGGTCGACCACCCGCGCCGGCTCCTTTCCCTCAACCCCGACGCTTCTACCGACGGCGTCGGAATCCTCCTGTAACCTTATCTCTATTCTCAAACCCGCGAATCCCCATCGCCATGTCACACGGAGCTTCCTGTTCCGTCGTCCCGGCACCTCCCCGGACGGCCGGGTACCACGCACTCCTCCTCCCGGCGGCTCCCCCGTCGGTCTCAAAGTGCACCATTAATCGACAAAACCCTCGGATGGCCGCTTCTGGTTTTGGTAAGAAGACCTGCGTTACTTCATTGCTTACCAGTAGCCGTTTGTTTTGCAGAAATGTTGGGGGTAACCCCAGTAGGCCCGTAGCTGATTCTTCGTTGTTGTCCACTGTCCTGATGTAGGTAAAGTGACAGCGCCGAAGCGGCAGTTCGTTGTGGCCAGCGGGCTTACTTGGGTTGATGGGGTTGAAGAGCTCATGGAGTTACAAATACAAAAGTACGATTCTCGTTACTATACGCTGTGCTTAAGCTTCTATTGTCTCTTCATTTATCGTCTCATTCGGATTTAATAATAGCCCTAGTCATCGGTGTATGACTTGATTCTGAATTTCCTCTATACATTTTGCTTAAGCTTCTGTTGTTGCTTCTTTTATTTCATCACCGCGATTTAGTAATAGCCGTAGTCATTGGTGTAGAGCTGGATTCTGAATTTCCTCTATACATTAATTTCACACTAGTTGGTACTCATCTTCGTGTGGCATCTTGAGATCTTATCTGAAGTAGTTAAACCAGAGTGCTAAGTCAGTACAAGGCCTTCTGTTTATTATTTCATGATTTTGCTCACAGTCTTCAGTCTTCACATATGAAGGTCAGAAGAGCAAATTCCAGTGAAGTTAAAGAAGAGGCCACCTTTGAGGCGTGGAAAGGTGTATCCGCAACTCTCTGTACCAGAACACATTCCAAGACCTTCTTATGTGGGTGCAAACATACCACAAGAGTTACCTGCCGTGCGCCAAATACACGATGCCGAAGGTATCACTGGGATGAGAGCTGCTTGCAAACTTGCCGCCCGTGTACTGGAATTTGCGGGAACATTGGTTAAGGTAAATATTATTCTTGTTATAGATTAATAGATTCCTTATTTCTGTCTAATCAGTCATCTCAAGAGTCTGCACTTTACACTTCATAATATAGTAATTTTTTCAATGCCATCTCAGCCAGCAGTTACCACAAATGAAATCGACAGGGAGGTGCATCATATGATAGTCGAGGCGGGTGCTTATCCTTCTCCACTTGGCTACGGTGGTTTTCCTAAAAGTATCTGCACATCAGTAAATGAGTGTGTCTGTCACGGATTGCCTGATTCAACACAGCTACAGGTTTTTAAGAATGAACATGTCTCATCTTATCTGCATTCTTGTGTCATGCCTATTTATGGGTTGAAAATGGTCTTTCAATGCAGAATGGAGACATCATAAATATTGATGTTAATGTGTTCCTGAATGTAAGTCCCTTTCTTAAAATTGTTATATGTTTAGTTGGTACATTTGGCACAGAGTCGTATTTGGTGACATGTTCCCTTTTGTAATGAGATTCATACTATCCTCTTTAGGGATACCATGGTGGAACTTCCAGAACATTTGTATGTGGAGAAGCGGATGAAAAAATCAAACATTTCCTGAAGGTAAGCTATTGTTGACGTGTTAGTTCCCAGTATACACAGATGTTCAATGATAATTTGCACTTATGTCAGTGTGGTAATGCTTATGTGCCATGATATGTTTGAGCTGTAACCAACCTCTAATATTTGTTCTAGTTTAGAAGTATTGATTTTAAAACACAATGTTCTGAAAGGACTTGCTTTGTATTTGGAGCACACAATATTATAATATCTTATCTTCTCATGTATTGAACAAACAATTCTTGCCTTCATGAGAATATGAAATTTTGATTTTTATTTGATTCAGGCAGCTGAAGAATGCTTGGAGAAAGGTATTTCTGTCTGCAGGGATGGTGTAAACTACAGAAAAATTGGCAAGAAAATAAGGTACTTTTTACTCACCATGATACCATGGTTTTGAAATATCAGCAGAGTTTTCTGAAAGCTTTGAAAAATGAAGTATTTGGCTATGCAAACTTGCTGGTCGAAATATGACGAGGAGAATAAACGAGGATCATCTGGGCCTTATTCTCGCTTCTTATTATAGAAAATATTCATTCAGTCTCGAATTTATCTTCATTGTTCTGTCTTCTAGAAACTCGTGAACCTACACTTCCACAAAAAAAGCAGCTTTTCATTATTACAAATTTGTCATTTAAATAGTCGTGCTGAAACGATGTTTCAGAAGTCAGCTCCGTTTCTAGAAACTCGTGAACCTACACTTCCACAAAAAAAGATGAATACTCTAACAAAGGCCCCTTTACACCATGAAGAAAGAAAGAAGACGAACTTCGGAAGCCATTCTACCCATGGAAAGGTCCACCAAAGAAGCAACCTGAACTTTTTGTCAAACTGCGACCTCACTTTTCTTGTTTCAGCACATTATGGCAGGGTAGAGGCCACCATTCAATCCCGACTAAGTGGCCATTCAAAATCTCCTCTAGTCTTTTCTCCTATTCCATTCACCCCTTATCTGTTGGGTAGCCTAGGCAGTATGCGTTGGTTGATGGGTAGCACTTGTTCACCATCCACATCCAAGACACCGTTTGGAGCATGGGAATACTAATCATTCAGTTTTGTTGTTGCTGTTCCCTTGTACGGAGTTTTTCGAAAGAGCATTAGTGATGCTGCACATCATTAATTTTTCTTCAAAATTTTCAGTAATCTTGCTTATTTCTATGGCTATCATGTGGTGGATCGCTTTGTTGGACATGGAATTGGAACTATGTTGCATTCAGAACCACTTATCCTCCATCATGGTGAGTACTTGATATTTCCCTGATTTTTTTGCTTATGTTATTTTTTGTATTCATCCTATTGGGCAATAGTTTTTGTAGTTTAGCACTTTGGCTTATGACATTAATTACTATTCCCTCCGTTTTTTAATATAAGATGTTTTAGCATTTGTCTACATGCACATGTACACGAATGTATGTAGACATGTGTTAGTGTGCATGTTCACTCACTTTAGTATGTATCTAGACAACATGTGCAACACCTAAAACATCTTATATTAAAAAACGGAGGGAGTATGTCTTTGGGTTCCTTCTCTGACATATCTATGATTTTTGTCACGCCCAGTTGCTTGTTTAGATTTGTTTAGGCTGGCAATATGTATAGTATTAAACAATGCAGCTACATGTTATCTAAGTATGCCATTTTCTATTGGTTGTGTCATAAATTATTGCCAGGAAGATAATAACAGCGTGTTTAGTTTTGAAAGGAAAGGAGTAACGTTATTACATCCACACTTCATGTATTTGTTACTAAGGATATACACAGCTATGGATTATGATTTGATATCTCTATACATCTTGAGATATGCCGTTTTAAACTTTTGAATTTAGACCTAAATTATGCTGGACTAATGCATGGTGATCAAAACGTACAATAGACTGATGAATTCTCTCTCTTGTAGCCAATGAAAACCCCGGCCGAATGGTTGAAGGTCAAACATTCACAGTCGGTATGTACTATGGGCTTTCTATTTCTGTTATAAGATCTACTTACAAACAATCCTTATTTTTCTTGAGTAGGATGGACTAGAATTCTCAGGCCCCGTTTGGAGACAAAGTATTTTCAAAGTATTCTTGCAATACTGTGGTATTTAGAAAAACTGAAGTTTCCAATACTTTGAGGTGTTTGGATACAAGAAAAACTGCAGTTTTATATACTGTAGTATTCCCAATACTGCAGTTTTTTTGGAGTATTGGAAAAAGAGGTCCCGACCTATTTTTTCTGAAACGGAGAAACGAAAGTCGTAGTTTCGTGCTACTCGCATATCCGTCTCTTTCGTTCCTGCTCTCCTGCGGCGATGCCCTCTGCAGCTTTGTCCCTCCGCTGTGTCTCCATTGCGGCGTGTTGGTGTTGCGTGATGTCCCAGCTTCATGCATATATCTCGATCGGTCAATCCCCAGACTTTTAGATCTATTTTCTTTAGTTGGATCAATCTCCCCGGTGAGAGTAAAAGAAGGAGGAATAACACCTGAGCTTGCTGTCCACGTTGTAGCATCGTAAGTGCTCCGGCGTTGCAGCTGCCTTCTTGGTACCCTAGCCGACTTGCCGGGCGGCGGCGGCGGCGCCAGCAGATGAAAATCTCTGGGCTTGGAGGATGGATTCCGAGCTATGACTTCATGCAACAGCCATGCAATGCAACTAAGAGATCGGTCAAAGTTGATCCATGCAGCAACCAGTGCAACGGAGTGACGGACATGCAGCTAAAGCATTTGCCGGTCATACAGAATGCAAGAACCTGCTCTCGCCGACGGCCGTGCGCCGGACCTGAGCGCGATCGGCGGTCGCCGGATGCTATGATAAGGATTTGCCGTGAGTAAAAGAAGTAGGATTTGACGTAATATCTCGTTGTTGATTAGAAGCATCATTTATAGATGAGCTAACTAGATGAAGCTGAAGCATTCAACGTGCGCAACTCATGCACAACCATGCATGCAAGCGCCATGCAGCAATCGATGGTCGAAAGGAACCATCCATGCACTCGGTCAAAGCGATGGTTAAACGACACTTCCCAAACGCTTGACAGTTTCTGGCAAAACTGTGAAATAATGCCGTATGATGAAACTGAAGTATTCCTCCGCCGGGCAGTGTAATACTTTAGTATCAGGATACTGCAGTTTAGAAAAAACGGAGCTCCCAAACTAGGCCTCAGTGATTTGAGTATGCATGAAAATGCTTTTTTCAGAAGATAAAACCTTGCTTTTTAGAAAGTAAATGTGCGGGTCCTAACACTTTGGTAATTAGGCATTATATTTATATGTAATCCTTGACGCTGTTGGTATTTTTACCTTAAGTGGAGATGGATGCCTCTTAAAATTTCAGATGAAGTTGACAAGCTTGATGGAATTTTTGCAGAACCTATACTTATAATGGACAAAGCAGAGTGTGTTACATGGGAAAATGGATGGACTACTGTCACCACTGATGGCAGCTGGGCTGCACAGTTTGAGCATACTGTGCTGGTCACTAGGACGGGCACAGAAATATTGACAAAGCTTTGAGTTTATTCATGCTGAATGTAGTAAGAAGTTGTTGAGCCATCTACTTTCAGAGTGGGTTGGTTCACAGAGCAGCCTCCAGCCTAGCATCTGAATCTGGATGGCAATGACTTGTGTATGCCTCTTACTTTCTTACTGCCATTTTTCAACCATGATTTCGAAACCCACATTCTGTTCGTGTCCGTTAGCAGGACTATTCATTTCAGAACTCTGAAATCAATTGCAGGTCCAGATGTGGGAAGCTTCCCCAACCTGTCAGGAAATAGATGTGGGGACATGCTCGTGATCACCTGCTGTTGGGAGAGGTCCTGCTTGACACTACCATGGCGTATGTAGTTTCTAGAAGAGCTGATGGTAATGTGGTAGTTAGTTTTTTGGAAGTAGATTGCAGGTTTAGAAATGGAATGTAAAATTTCTTCGAGTTCCCTTGCTATGTTCGTCCCTGAACCATTTCTTGTTTCCTTTAGCACGGTCTTAAGCTGAAAATTGGCTCTAGTTGCCCTGGTCACCCTACATTTGGCTGCTTTGGCAGCAGTAAATCAGATGGCAGATCCACCTGGCCCCTTTGAGCGCTTCATCGTAACTGCAATAGCAGTGATGACTGATGACCCAACAATTTTGGCATCGGAATTTGAAACCACCGTGGCACGAGAGCCTCATGGTTCCATGGGACCCTCGGGAACCAACTCGGGATCTTATATTCATGCTACTGCCTTGTACTAGTGCCTGATCTGGCTGGCACCTGCAGACTGAGGTTTGCAGATTGTAGCATCCACATTGTCTGGTCTGTTAAAGATCTCTACTAGTACTGCAATCTGCAGTGCACACGGAAATTGCAAAACCGAAGATCTCTACTAGTACTGCAATCTGCAATGCACACGGAAATTGCTAAACCCAAAAAAAAAAAACGGTTAAACGATCTCTTCACGATCAGTACAGCTTCCTTGATCAAATTTTACGGGAGACCTTTGTTCCCAGCACTCAATTGCGGTTGATCCTGAAAATTCACGGAAAAGCTTTGCACTTTTAGCAAAACCGTTTATTTAACTTGTTCTAGATTGCACCGGTATGTATAGATTACTGCAGTTCAAGAAACGCCTGATATGCATTGCGGGGGGCTCTCACTTTCCCCTTTTCCTCCTCTCTCCTCCCTCCCTTCGCTTGAGAGTCTCCACCGCTGCCCCGGGCCGATCCAAAGCTATCTCCGGCGGCGCTGCCGCTTGGAGATGGTGGAGGAGAGGCGCCGGCTTCCGCTCTGTGCATATTAGGCTTAGCTTTAGTCCCGTTGTGGCGTTTTGGAGTAGATCGCTGGATTTCATCGGCTGGATCCGGTGCGCCCTCCGCTTGATTCTTTCTGCTGCTCTGCTTCGGTGGACGCAGGGGAAACTCGAGCGAGGCATCTCCTCAAATAAAGCCGTCCTCCCCTTCTATTGGTGCTGTGGTTACTGGCGAGCGGCGGCTACAGCACGGCGACTTGCCTTGGTGGTTTGCTCCCATGGAGGGAGATGCCTACTACGGAGGAAGCCGAAGGCAATCTTTCCAATAAGCTCATGGTTTCCTGCTGGTCAACTGGTGGAAGTGGAGAATCAAGGTCCTTCTCCTCTGCTCGTCTTGGTGGCGAGAGGGGAAGGGATTTCGATGCTCTGCTGAGCTGCTGGTGGGATCTGCGCCAGGGGAGAGCTGCTGCTTTTCCTGGGAGCTTTCTCACGGCGGTGTCGTCCTCGCCGTCGTTCTTCAAGGTCGAATGGCGACCGCTCCCGCCTCGGGCGTCGACGTCGGTTTTCCGGTCGATGTCGGATGGTTCTACTCAACCTCCAACCATGGCGCCGTTACGGAGGCCCTTCGATTCGCGGGCAGCACGCTCCCGCCTCCTCCTCCCAAGTGGTGCGTCCTCGGTGAGGTTCAGGTTGGCTGTGCCGCGATTCAGATCAGCTGCGCTGGAGAAGGAGCTGGACCTGATCGCTTTTCTTCCTATTTTTCTGAGGTCCTTGGTGTAAATTGTAAGGCCTTGTGTGTAATTTCCTTCTTCTTTGGTGCCTTATCTGTAAAATGTAACCCAGCCTTGACTTAAAGAAGCTCTCGCCCTGTTAAAAAAAAAAAAGCCTGATGAGTGATGTGATGAGAAGAAAGACAGGCTTGCACAGCCAGCACGGCATGGATTAAAGAAGTAGCTCTGGGATCTGCTGGAGTGAAGTGGAAGTGTGAACCGCTCTGGTCTGATGGAGGCGCGGTCCACCATCCAGGCGGCTCACTGTCTCGCTGCCGCTTGTCCCTTCCCCATTACAATCCTAAATCAAGTTTTATTTAGAGGATAATCAATTCTTACTCCAGAAAGAGAAGCTAACCACCAAGAAGAAGGTAAGAAACAAACGGCCCTATTTCTATTGTAGATTCATTTCCATCGCCAATCACCAACCAGTCCCCAACTCAAAATTCCCCAAATCTCTACTCACCCACACCACCGTCCTTCATCCTCCAGTCCCAGTAGCACCGGCGCACGAGCTCCCGCTCCGAGCGAAAATTCGCTCAGGGAAAGAAATTCCCAGAGAAAGCAAGCAGGGAGCTCATCGGAAGCACCGCCAATCTCCCTCAAAAGATCCCACCAGGTATCACCACAGCAGGCAGGAGAAAGCACGCTCCCAATGGGGAGCAGAAGCAGAGGAGGAGGAGCACCAGCAGCTTGCTCCTTCTCTCGCTCCACATCCTCTGTCTCCATTCCTCTCTGCACTGTAAGCTCTCTCTCTCTCTCACGCTCGTCTTCTTCCACCCTTCTCTGTTTCTGCGCCTGCTAATGTTTCTTTGTAATAACTGCAGGCTCGGTGTCGGCGGCCGGCTCTGGCGACCCGTACGTGGGCGTGACGATCGGCACGGCGGTGACCAACCTGCTGTCCCGTCGGACCTCGCGACGTTCCTCCGCTCGGAGCGCATCACCCACGTGCGCCTCTACGACGCCGACCCGCGCCTGCTCTCCGCTCTCGCGTCCTCCGGCGCCACCGCCATCGTCGGCGTCCCCAACGACGAGCTCCTCGCGCTCGGCTCCTCCCCGGCCACCGCCTCCGCCTGGGTCGCCCGCCGCGTGCTCCCCTTCGCCCGCCTCATCTCCGCCATCGCCGTCGGCGACGAGGTCCCCACCGCCCTGCCCTCCGCGCTCCCCGTCCTCCTCCCCGCCATCCAGTCCCTCGCCGCCGCGCTCGCCGCAGCCAACCTCTCCTCCATCCCCGTCTCCACCCCGCTCCCGTTCTCCATCGTCCTCGACCCCTTCCCCCCTTCCCAGGCCTACTTCAACCAGTCCCTGGCCAAGTCCTTCCTCCTCCCGCTCCTCTCCCACCTCGCCAACACCTCCGCGCCGCTCATGCTCAACCTCTACCCCTACTACTCGCTGATGCAGAGCAACGGCGTCGTCCCGGTCGATAACGCCATGTTCAAGCCGCTCCCCCCGTCCTGGAGATGGTCGACCCCAACACGCTGCTCCACTACACCAACGTGTTCGACGCCATGCTCGACGCCGTCTACGTCGCCCTGAAGAACCTCAACGTCACCGGCAGCGTGCCGGTGCTGGTCACCGAGACCGGCTGGCCCTCTACGGGGACCGCAAGGAGGAGCCGTACGCCAGCAGGGACAACGCCAACACCTACAACTCCAACCTCATCAAGCACGTCGTCACGGACAAGCCCGGCACGCCGATGCGGCCCGGCACGCAGGCGAGCGTGTACATCTACGAGCTCTTCAACGAGGACCTCCGGCCGGGGCCAGTGTCGGAGGCCAACTGGGGGCTCTTCCACGGCAACGGCACGCCGGTGTACCTGCTCCACGTCAACGGGACGGACGGATTCTTGGGGAACGACACGACGGACCGCACGTTCTGCATCGCGGCGGACGACGCCGACGAGAAGGCAGTGCAGGCGGCCATGGACTGGGCGTGCGGCCCCGGGCGGTCCGACTGCACGGCGATACAGCCCGGGGAAGGGTGCTACCAGCCCAACGACGTGCGGAGCCACGCGTCGTTCGCGTTCAACACCTACTACCAGTCGCAGGGCAAGGCCGGCGGCTCCTGCTACTTCCAGGGCGCCGGCATGGTCACCACCACGGATCCAAGTGAGTATTACCACTTCCTGAAAATTCTGATGCATATAAATAAACATTGCTTGAGACATGAATTTTCATTGCTTATTTCGCGAGCATAGGCTGTTCTTATTTCTTTCTAAGGTTGGTCGTTCTTGGGTTTGACATTCTCCATTTGATCGAGAATCGTTCTCTGATTCTCTCGATCTGCTCTTCCAACGGCTATGCAATGTTCTGCGTTTCATTTTTGTCTGTTCCATGCTTGCTTGGGATTGACAAACATATATAGTAGCAACGCTTGCAGCCTGATGAATACACATTCTCATGCTCGTGACTCGTGAGTATTGAGTATTGACGGACTGACAATGAGTGAGGCGCAGAAGAAATACACATCTTATTGACAAATGACAAGTAACTACCGAAACCAGCTTTAGAGGTTTGCTCACTTGTCCCGTAGTTCCTTGCGACCCCCTTTTGGTCTTCAGCTTGTCAGGTGTCGATGATGCACATACAGCATAGTGGCGCCAGACCAATTCAGTGTAGATGTGTAGTATAGTACTACTCCTATACGTCAGTAGCCAGTGGAAATGCTTTTTATACCTGCAAGATCCCGGCTTCGATTCTTATGTAGGAGAGACGCCATTGTCACGCCCCAAAAGTAGATGGCACTCATGGAAGACCATTCCGGAAAGTTGTTCGGTTTGTCTTATCATTGGAGATTGGAAACCACTTAGTGGAATTAGTATTTCCACAGCAAATAAAAGTGCAATTAGTATTTGTTCCATTGATATTGTTAGGAGAAAGGTTGCTTTTCCTTGTAGGTAGGGGTAGGACTAGTGCAGCGACCAAGTGTGGTATCTGGGAGAAATGTTACTTCGTCCAGCTTTTATGAGAGTTTAAAAGCTCTTGCATTGCGTTTAGGCTTGACAGATCACGACAGCTTGAGAGAAATTGCTCGGATATGACCTTTCTATGGAGGCTAAAATTGTGAGCTTTTCGATAACTGGGTCCTGGCTTTCAGTCGATGAGGTTTTGGTACCCATAGGATGCACTTTTAAATATGACATGAGCCCATGGCCACGTAAAATCAGAGGAGACAGAAGCTGAGCTAGTTCAGCCTGCAGATTTGTTTTGTACTTCGCCAGGTCCGAGAGAGTGCTCTGGCCTCTGGGCGTGGAGTGTGCTGATCTGACTGGGAGCACGAGCACGTCCAACCGCAGTACCATTTCACAAAGAGAAAAAGGGCGCCACAAGATTGCAAAAAAGAATCCGCTTTCTCGCATGTGAGTAGGAGCTACGAGCTGTTCACATCACATGCCAACGCTACTACATTACAGTTTACGCACCTCCTCAGTCTTCACCCCCATCACTTTCGTCAGCTTTGTCATCTCATTCTTCTTAGGCATATTTGTGACATTTTTTGTTCTATCCTGAATATGTTACCTTTCGAATGCTTGCCAATTTTTTTATTTCTTAATAGGTCCATAGCATGTCATTTGAATAAAAATGGGGGAAATTATTGCTGTTTTACATTATCTCCTTTCTTTAAAGTATTCATCACCGTTTTTTCTTGAATCTTTTCTTGATTTTTCTCAATGTCAAGTATGGCCACTGAGTATGGCTGCACTGCATTGCGCTCCCGTTCACTGGTGCACATACTTCAGAATGTAAATGTTTCAGAACTGTTTGGAAAAAAGTTTCAGAACAAGATTGTTACTTCTGAAAAAGTATGATCATGGCTAATGGTGATGTATAGGTCTCGCATGGCATGCTTCAAAAGCTAAAGCTGAGATCTGAGATCTTTCTTGTTGCCCATGATTACGTTATAGTCCTGCATTGGCACGCACTGCATTTTCATGTGCAACCTATGGTTGGAGATTTGGGTAGTGTTGGGTAGCACGGGAATCTTTGGAATTCTGCCCTTTTGTGGGGGCAATATCATACCTTGGCATATCAATAGTACCCAAAGTCTCATTATTGTGTCCGTTTAACTGCTTTCATGTCCCATGGTCAGCAGATGACTGTGGTCAATAGCATTGTTAGTATTCACTGCGCCATTTTTAATCATGGTTCACCAAGGTTGAAGAGTAATAAAAACAGTCACCGGATGTTATAGCTAGTTACAGAAGAAGTCGTTATCGAAATGCAATGGATTTCTACACCTTGTAGCGAGAGGATCTGGTTAGGAACTGATGCATTCTTGCCCATTGGATTATTGTACTGTCACCATGTCACAAGAACTGCATTGAGCTAATGTGGCAAAACTGAAGTACTGAACTCGCGCTAGTTGTAGCCAAGTAGTCAAGACAAACAAATGATAATGATTCTCCTGGATAATATGCACTATTTTTTATCTTACGAAAATGCAAGGGAAAAGATAAAGTGCATACCTGGAATTTTTGGATCTGGATGCCATCTAGACCTTCTGAAATTCGAAATGTGATTCAAGAGTCAAGACAAAGTGTAATCCATGCAAGTGGCCCACTGGCCTACTGGAATGTATGTGGGGAGCATGTACTCTTTGTCTGGTAAGGTAATAGTATTATTACATGGACACATGCATGTGGACATGCTGTGTTCTCCCATTTTTCTTCCCAGAATATTTTTTATGATACACATCCATGTTATAAAAATGTAATGTAGATTAATACCACAGGATTGGGATCTCGGCTCTCAGCATCTATTGGTTCTGTGTCTAATTTACTTATTCGTTTGTTAGTGTTGTCATTTAGACATTGACTGAGACGAGAACTGAATGGAAGCTGTGTATTTAGTTGGCTTCAACTGATGATACTATTACGGACTGGACCAGGGAATGATAATTTGGTAGTCCTTAGTGCCGTATAGGTTGTGTTCACTTTCGCGAACTGGTAATGTGCAAGGTAGAAATACTAGGAGTTGTTCATATGCCTAGTGTTACTGATGGATTCAGGCTTTCAACATCACAAAAGAACTCCTCTTTTCATATCTAGAGCTGCTGCAAATCTACACTCTGCAGAATGGTCTTCAGTGATGTGAGGCCAAGGCTCCCTGGCATGTACTAAGCTACTAGAGTTCGTCGGCTTGCATGTAATATGTACTAAATTCTAATGCGGACCAGTTCCTGCTTTGAATGATTTCGACTTCTGAGGAATTCTCCGAATGAAAAAATTGTACTCGTGTGATTTTCCACAGGTGTAGGTAATTGCTAACAGAGAAACGTCGTCTTTTCTTACTACTGTTCGGAAGTCATGTTTTACCCTCTCATCTGGAGCCAATAAATGTGTCTAGATATCTTGATGACATGTTTCACCATACATAAGTTCCGGTTGATCATTTTGATTGGTTGCTTCTCTCTTTCGCAACTATCACATTCTTAAGGTCTTTCTTTAGTTTCGAATTAATCGATACCTTTTGTTGTACAGGTCATGACAGTTGCATCTTTCCTGGAAGGTACTTTGCTAATTTTATTTATCAGTAATGTACTTGATATTGTCAAACTGATTAAATATGCCAAATCCACCAAAACATAATCATATCTCAAGTTATAGAAGTGAAATCCTACTAGAGTTTGAAAATGTAATATCCAAATTCAGTTTCCACAGAATGCGGCAAACTTCAAAGCTGAAGACAATATTAATAGTCTACTCTGACACCTCATTTTCAAAAATATTATTAATATATCGAAAGGTGAGATCAAATGCTCACCACGCCTGACTTCCGCTAATGTTGTGCTGTTTATCATGCAGTAAGCTGTATAGCAATGTCACGAAATCTGACGGTGCAAACTCAAGCACGACGCAGACGAGTGATGCTAAAGGATCTGCCATATGGAGACTGAGAAGAGGAAGGGAAAAAGGGTTCTTGTTGATCCCCAGTCTCTTGTTGAGCGGGATGGTGGCGGTTATGATGACAAATTCAAACTTTTGGACATAACAGGAACATGTTAGTTGTAACAAATGCTAATTTTTGGGATGGGATGTTAGAAGAGGGGCCAGCGGTTGTATGTTTAGTGATTCTTTATTGTTAGATAAGCATAAATAAATTATTCTTCCCCTTTTCGAAATGTATGATATGCTACAAATTCTAAATACGTGCTTCTGAGTTCACTGAGGGTCTGTTTGGTTTGGAGCCGGTGCCCGCCTTACCAAAATGTTGGCAAGCCTGTGAGATGTGGCTCCTATTTGGTTGGCATCCAAAATTTTGGCTAGCCCAGCCCAACCAGAGCGACGCAGTGCATTTTCTCGCCAAATCCTGGCAATCCATGAGCGGAGGATTCCTTCGCCAAAAATTTGGTCACGCCAAGATTTGGTAGGGCTGGGCAGGGCGTAAACCAAACGCACCCTGACTTCTCATGAATCTACATCTTAACCTAGAATGTGGATTAAAGAGGATCAAATGGATGAGTTGGTGTTTTCCAAAATAGTGAATTGCGCCAAAAGTACACGAGCATTTTTTCTCAAACTATCGGGAGCAGCCTCTGATCATCTTCAGTCTGGTATATGATGATCTGAAATGTTGAAGCCTCATCTGTCGACCCAGATTGAATTTTTGCTTATGGAGTGCTTTATTACCTCTCTTTCCCGCATTTACTTTTATCTTTGTTGATTTTGTTGGTAGAATTACTTTTCACTACATCTCAGGCTATACAACCATATAAGAGCTGGAGCTCAGTAGGTATATGAGAACTACCAAAAACACACACACACACGGAAAAAGAGAACATGGCCCTGCCAAGCGAGCACATAGACTCTCAACAGTATTCAACCACCATCATTAGCCACACCCGGAATTTGAAAAAGGTTCTCCAAGAATGACCCTCCTGGGAAGGGAGGTATGACCCAGAGGGCGTCACAACCCAAACCGGGATACCCCTTACTATGTGGCGATTTAGGTCGTTGTAGATAAATATAATTCTTAAAATTTCAACTAGGTGAACAATCCTATATGGAAGGTTACGCTAGTAACAAGCAACATAGAAAAGCTAAGATAGTTAGAAGTAAACCAAGCACAAGTAATAGACAGGACAAACATAACCAAGAGTGGATGAACATAAGAACATGTTGAACTATTCGGAAGCTCAAGACCTTGGCGGACTATATCTCTGTTGTAGAGGCCGCGGCTAACAAAACCCACAACAGTCCCTCGGATCCAGCCTTGTTCTTCGAGATCTCACCAAACCAAGCATGAGATCTTACACTAGTGTCATATCTTGGGGTCTCCGGCTCCATACAAAATCATTGATTCAAACCAAAAGCCGAGAAGCTCCTAGGGCGACTTCAACTATCTAGAGTACCCGACAAACCCAAGAGTATTAAGCACGCAGCAAAATCGGAGAGGGGAATCAACTTTTGGCTCTATGGAATCACATATCTTGGTATCCTCTTTATTTTTCGTCCCTTGGATGCATCTTTTAGTGAAGGAAACAAGAGGCATCATGTTTTTTCTAGATTTACAATAGCGTGCAAGATCATATCCAAAAGGCGAGTCTCTGCAAAGAAGAAGACTCTCTTATCTAGAACACCACAATTTGCTGCGCTCCTAGGACTCTGTAGCTCTTTTTTTCCTTTGTTTTTGGTCACTTTGTACTCATGTACACTCCTTCTAATTTCAATGAAAAGCAGGCCAGACTGCCTTTTCCGTCAGAACACCACAATTTCAAACCTTAACCAAGTTGAGCAGGAAGTCGAGACCCTCCAAGATGTCCAGAATCCTCCGGGTGTCCGAAATACACGAAGTCATTCGGGGCATGTCACTACCAGTCCAGAGATTAACCCGGATTGATAGTGAGGAGACTCTGCGGTATATCTCACGGACGGGAACCACTATAAACCTTTGGATGTTCCTTGGAATTTTCACTTGGTATTGCACTCACGAGGCAACTTTTGGTTCAACGGTTCAATCAAGGTTCATTGCCAGGATCCTTCGACTCAGGAGCGTGATAAGCCAAAGGAAAACGCTCCCTTTAAACCGGCTGTGTGCGCGTCGCTCCATAAGACCACCGGCCTGCGCTTCACTGGACCACCGACCCACGCACGCGTCGGCCCGCGTCTTCTCTTCCTTCCAGCCGCCCGCGTTCACACGCCCACGATCCATGTGCAAAAAGTTACCTACCACACTCTCTCTCTTTAGCTAGCTGTAGGCTGTGTTCACACGCGATGGATCCAGGTGCAAAAGGTTAGCTAACTATCGCTCTTTCCTAGCTAGCTTTCTCTCTTAGCTAGCTCCGTGCTCACGCAGCTCACACCATGTCTTGTAATCACCTAGTAGTAGCTAGCTCTCTCGCGCTCTCTCTTGGCTAGCTAGGTCTCTTTTTTTAGCTACATGGGCAATGCTTATAATGTTGCGAACGTTCTTAATTACAGGTCACAAGTTCTTTGAGATTCACGGAGAAATGTCGCAATACGACGTCGTATTTCTGAAAATAGAGAAAAAATGCGACATACCTAGAGAAAAAATGCTACATACCAAAAAAAACAAATGCTACATACCAAAAGAACAAATGGTACATACGCATAACAAAATGCTACATACAATAACAAAATGCTACATACCCCGTGAAAAAAAATGCTACATACCCAGAGGAAAAATGATTTTTGTACGTGTGCTACAAAAAGATTGTTCCAGTGCTACATACTTTTAAAATTAATGTTTGACGCATTAATAAAAAATGTTGGACGTGCTGGATTTTGTTGTTGCACACCTCGACATGATTCTTACATTTTGCTACAAACAAATTGCGTTTTGCTACATACGATATTTCTTTTTGCTACATGGGAATGCTTAAAATGGTGCTAAAGTTTTTGCTACACATCGCAAGTTTCTTAGATAAACAGATAAATGTCGCAAAACTATGTCGCATTTCTTTAAAATGATACATACACTGTTTAATTTTGCTACACTGGTGTGTTCAAAATGCTACTATAATAGTTTTGCTACATACGCATGTCTTTACAGATACACATGAAAATGTTGGAAAACAAATGTTGCATTTTCTGAAAAGTGTTACACACCGGAAAATGCTACCTACACTTTTTTTTTATTTTTGCTACATTGGTGTGTAAATGTTACAACGGTTTTCCTACACTTTTCGAGTTTTTTCAGATTAACCAAAAAATGTTGCAAAACTATGTTGCGTTTTCCAAAAATGCTACATAAATGAAAATGCTTCTTTAAGGATTTTTGCAGCAATGATCTAGGTACACCGTGCATTGGCAGTCAAAACTGACTGGTTTTTCGGCAACGACCAACTATTTTGAGCTGTCCCATGACGAACCCACGCATGCATGCTGGGCTCCACCAGCTAAGAGAAATAGCAGTAGCAGGCGTGTGAAAGCGACCTCCAAAAGTTGTGGTTAGGCAAATGGCCGGATGCTGCATGCTCGCACTGGTGTGAACACGACTCTTCTTGGGTCCTTGGACTGGCTTGAAAGCGACATCTCGCATGAGAAAGCGACGTTTGAGAACACGCGCCGCAGATCACGCATCCGACGGCTGTCGAACCGCTGATCCGTGCGCGGGGATCAGCCGGCTGACGCCTAGCGCATGCCTAAGCCAAAGTGTCAAACTTGTCTTTCAAAGTTATGACGAGTGGCACAAGTATCTTTAGGCCATAATTAAAGCCGAATATTTGCTATAAAATATTGGAATTATTAGACACAGGTTGCACAAAGAACATCGTTCACAACAAGTATTTTATGAGATGCCCTGAAATAGTTAAGACCATAGACAATAATAAAGCTGAAGTATCTACAGACATGTCATGAATAAAGAAAATCCATAACCAGTTGGCATATGATATTGAAACTTACATAAATGGCACTAAATATATAATAGATGAAATTACAATCAGAGATTTATCAGTAATTGACGATGACATTTTTTTTCTGAAAAGGGCAGTCCCAGCCTCTGCATCGATTGATGCATACGGCATTTATTAATTTATTAAAATTGACGATGACATGATATTAGGATTAAGATTTTTACAACGGTCCTTGCAAACCACTATTATACACGAAGGAGTTACATTCATCCCATATCAAGATAATGTCCCATACATATCTGAGATTAGAAAACAAAAATAATCGTATGTATTAGTATATTTAATTCTAATATATTATTGGTATCAGAGCTAGTATTCAATCATTGAAAGGTTAAAGTATCTAAATTTAGAAATTAGCGAAGGTAAAGTAATGAAAACTAAATAATTTATTGACATAAGATGCAGAATAAATCCTTCTGAAGAGCATATTTGGCGGTGATCCCGCTCTTTGCAAACATTGCAAACAATTGTACCACCTTCCTATGACCCATTGCAAGAAAAAAAAGTAAAAAGCAAATACGAAATTTAAATACACGGTCTTCTCATTAACCTTTTGTTCCAAACAAGCTCAGAAGTAATGATCACATAATACACATAATTACAAAAATAGCTCAAAAATAATGATCACATAATAATGTATAACTACAAAACAAAGTTCAGAAGAAACGATCACATAATAGACGTTCTTTCAAAACAAGATCAGAATTCAGAAGTATTACAATTTGGCTGCCAATCGGAAAAAAAAACCCGAGGTAACCTCCTCGGTTAACCATCACCGCCAACAATTAGTCAGACAGCGCCTCCATATTGCTAGTCTCTGCCTGTACCAAATTGTAGATGCGGCAGGCGGACTGTTGAGATTGCCCACCCAACGTGGCGTTACACCATAGCCAGTGGACTCCCGCCTGACCGAGTGACATCTGAGAATCAAACAAATTTGTAAACTGCGTCATTTCGACCTGAAGCATCGGAGCTCCTCCCCCTAATTTCCACTTGGCCATGCTTTCGGGAGAATCGCTGACCAACTCGGTTGAGGTTGTTGCCATGGCCATGACCACGGCTTCTGTCATCTTCTCGAGGCAAGTATCATGGAAGTAAGCCTTGCCAAGGGGTGTGCCATGGTACCAGACATCAGCCTCCCAAGATAGCACGCACAGCTCGTGCCGCTTGTAGCGGCTGATGACGCGCGCGGTGAGGTTGAACCGCGGAGGTAGCGTCGCGTCCTGCGGAATCGATGCCACGATGCTGGTGATCTCCACTTGGTGGTACCCTTCACCGGCATGGTTCGCCGTGACGATCTGATCCAGACGATGGGATGCAAACGCGAGCATCAGGAAGAGGACGAACACGAGAGAGATCACGACGCCAAGCGAGAGCAGCAGGTATTTGCCTTTCTTCAAACGCGCTCTCTCTGCTAAGTCCAGCACCAATTCGGTCGCAGTTGGGAATTCCATGGGCAAAGTCGACAGGATCTATATTTCGATCGATGTCCAAGGATATCGATGCACCTCTGTTTATATACCCAGACGATCCGATGCAGGACCGATCGAGTCCTAGCAGATTCTGTCTCGAACTGGGATTAATTCTGAGTCCGACCGAGTCCAGGCACTAATATCCAAATCGGTGTAGGTTTGGAGTTGGATCCAAATAAACTAAGTCCTATATATAGACGTAAACGCTGAAGCCTGAAGACCTAGCCCTACAGACCTGGCTCGTGCTAGTTGCGTTTATCTGACAGAATCTGGCAACTACGGCGGCTACGTCGCCTTGAAACCAGAGCCTGCCAATCACGCCGACGAGGATGATGACGATCCGATGCTCCTTTTGCTCGCGCTTTGCGTCTTGGTCGCGATTTGCGCTGGCTTGGCCTTCTACTTCTACACGTTCCAACTCACTCGAGTCTTGGAGCCTAGGTACTCCGTCGAGGTCACAGGCGTCCAAGGGCTAGGCCCATCGCAATCGCGGAGCTCACCGGCCTTCAACCTCACGGTCCATGTCGACAACAAGCAGCATGTACGACGAGTCTGCAAGGAGAAGAGCAACGTGATCGTGTACTACAATGAAGCGAGCGACGATGGATATAACGAGACAAGCATCGGATGGGGCAAGTTGCCTGCCTTCTGCGTCGATAGGTGGTCGACGACGGACATCGACCTGCGTTTGTCTAATCAGGGCGTGTTCCTCTCTCAGAGGTTGCGGGAGAAGATGGAGTTCGACCGGCAAAGCCGAGGAATGAAGATGGCAGTCGAGATCAAGCCGATACATCCAGAGGAGGCATCTAGGGCATGCCTCGTGATGTGTCAGGGCAAGTTTGGTCAGTCCGCCGCAGCAGCGCCAGCAATGCCGTGCCTCCAACTATGTGCGACAGAAATAAGAAGCCTTTACCACAAGTCCAAGACTCAATGCACCCCCATTACCTATTAGGGCACCTCCAACGGCCTGGCGCAAACGGACCGCTCAAATGGTCCGGTTTTGTCCGTTTGGGGGCAGACCGCGGACGCATTTTGGCCATTTGTCCATTTGGGATGGAGGTGACCCCAACGGCCTGGCGCAAATTGTCCCCCCAGGCCGACTTGGCCATTTTTTGTAATTAAAATTCATAACATAGTTTGATAGATAGTTTGATAGATAGTTTGATAGGAATATCAAATTTATTACAACACAAAGTTCAAGTACTGAAATAAAAAGTTCATTCAACAAAATTATTCTGGAGCTGGATGGTTGCCGAAGTGAGCCCACACATGGTTCACCAAGTCATTCTGGAGGTGGATGTGTGTTTCCTTGTCCTGCATCTCGTCAAGTACATGGATGTACTGCTGGAACGACGCTGCCCCTGGGATCGGCTGAATCAACTGCCCCTGAAATTCCCACCCTTGATCGAACAGCCTCTCGTCATCCCGCTCATCCTCTACTATCATGTTGTGCATGATTACACAAGATGTCATGACCTCCCACATCAACTCCTTGCTCCATGTTCTAGCAGGATGCCGCACAATGGCAAAACGAGATTGGAGCACACCAAATGCTCGCTCCACATCCTTCCGGCAGGCTTCTTGATGTTGAGCAAACTTCTTGGTTTTCTCTGAGTTAGGCCTCCGGATGGTCTTCACAAAGACTGGCCACGAAGGGTAGATACCATCAGCTAGGTAGTAGGGCTTGTTGTATTCATGCCCATTCACCTCATAGTGGACAATTAGAGCCTCTCCCTCGACAACCCGGTCGAATATTGTGGACCTATGTAGCACATTGATATCATTGCATGAGCCAGCCATACCAAAGAACGAGTGCCAAATCCACAGATCCTGAGATGCCACTGCCTCGAGTATGACCGTGCACTCGCCGACATGACCCTGGTATTGTCCCTGCCAAGCAAAGGGACAGTTCTTCCACTCCCAGTGCATACAATCTATGCATCCAATCATCCCAGGAAAGCCCTTGCTCTCATTCATCTTCAGAAGCCGGGCAGTGTCTTCCATGATGGGTTCCCTCAGGTACACCTCACCAAACACCTGAACCACAGCCTTGCAAAATTTGTACATAGATTCCAGGCAGGTGCTCTCGCTCATGCGCAGATACTCATCAACAAGATCGCCAGCCACTCCATATGCAAGCATCCGGATAGCTGCAGTGCACTTCTGATACGAAGAGAAGCCATACTGACCTGTGGCATCTGGCCTAGCCTCAAAGTAGTCGTCATGTGCCCTCACTCCTTCCAGCAAACGCATGAACAAGGGCCGGCTCATACGAAAACGGCGGCGAAATACCGAAGCCGGATATGTTGTCTTCACCGGGTTGAAGTAGTCCTTCCAAAGCTGGAGGTGACCATTCTCTCGTTCACGGTCCAATGCGGGTGCTCGCCCGACGACCGATCCGACATGCCGGGGCACTGAATCTTGGTTGAAGTTGTGGATGAGACTGGCCGCGGCCAACATGACATCGCTATCATCGTCGGAAGATTCATCCGACGTATCGATGAAGGTGTGGTAGAAGTACTCGTCGTCGCTATCCATCTACAAGAAACACATTCATATCATTTGCATTGCTACAAGTGTAAAGAAGAGGGCCGGCCGGTGTTCGTACCTTCGGTCGAACACCTTGGGGGCGGTGGAGTAGGTCGACGAATCCGGGCTAGAGGACGCGGGCGGCCGGGAATGGAGATGAGGTCGAGGACGGCCTCGGTTGCAGCAGGTCTCGAGGGCGGCCGGGACGGAAGATAGCCAAGGCGTCGGCCGGTGTCGGAGTCGAGGAGGGCGAAGGCCGCGGCTTCCCACGGCTCGAGGGCGGCCGAGGAGAAGGTGACCGGCGATGAGATCCTGCCGAAGGGAGGTCTAGACGGCGAGGCGGCCGAGGTCCGCTCGGTCGCCGCAGGGCAGGTCCAGGGCGGCGGCGGCGAGGTCGCGGGGCCAAACGAGATGGGAGATGGGAGTTGGGAGGGACTGTGTGGCTGCCTGTTGGGCCCGACGCGGACAGGGAGGACAAGGAGGAGGACAGAGGTGCTGTCCGTCCTGCCCCAAAGCCGCCCCAAACTTGGGCCGAGTTTGGGTCGGAAAGTGCTGTCCGGGCGGACAGCAGGCCGCATGCGCCTGCCCGTTTGAGCACCTCCGTTGTTCGTTTGGACAAAAACGGACCGGGCTGGTCCGTATGCGCCAGCCCGTTGGAGGTGCCCTTACCTAAATATATTAAGGCGCACCGAATTTAGCCCTCCACAGCGAGCCACACCGTTCCCGCACTGTAGCTGGAACAGTAACCGCGGTACTGTGCTATGGGTACTGTTCAACACTGTAGCGGAGAACAGTACCCGCGTGAATCGCTGTGGGAGCTCTATTCGCGCATATATTTCGTGTACATAATTTTTAGAAAACGCGGGGACTTTTCTGTAAAAAATTTGACAGAATTTGTCAAATGTTTGTGCAAAGTTGGATCCAAAATTGAGAAGTTAGAGTCGACAAAACTCGAAACCGTTTACGGGAGTGGAACCTACTCATCGACGTGCATATATTTCATATATACAAATTTTGGAGAGCGTTGGTTTTTTTGCAAAAAGAAAAAACTGTAGTTGCTACAGCGCTATGGGTACTGTTCAACACTGTAGCGGAGAACAGTACCCGCGCTACTGTAGCTAGCTACAGTGAATCGCTGTGGGAGCTCTACTCTGGTTGTCCGAGAAATTTTATGTATGAAAAGTTTTGTTATAATGAAGAAAATTCGAATTTGACAAAATTCGTCAAATATTTGTGCGAACTTGGATCCAAAATTGAGGAGTTAGATTCGACCAAACTCGAAACCGATCACGGGGATGAAACCTACTCGTCGACGCGCATATATTTCGTGTACATAATTTTTGGAAAACGCGGGGACTTTTCTGTAAAAAATTTGACAGAATTTGTCAAATGTTTATGCAAAGTTGGATCAAAAATTGAGAAGTTAGAGTCGACAAAACTCGAAACCGTTCACGGGAGTGGAACCTACTCGTCGACGCGCATATATTTCATATATACAAATTTTGGAGAACGCTGGTTTTTTTGCAAAAAGAAAAAAACTGTGGTTGCTACAGTGCTATGGGTACTGTTCAACATTGTAGCGGAGAACAATACCCGCGTGAATCGCTGTGGGAGCTCTATTCGCGCATATATTTCGTGTACATAATTTTTGGAAAACACGGGGACTTTTCTGTAAAAAATTTGACAGAATTTGTCAAATGTTTGTGCAAAGTTGGATCCATTACCTAAATATATTAAGGCGCACCGAATTTAGCCCTCCACAGCGAGCCACACCGTTCCCGCACTGTAGCTGGAACAGTAACCGCGGTACTGTGCCCCGCTACAGTACGAGACCACCTCCGCGCCGTTGACTGCTGATCGAACGGTCCACGTGATTGCTCCACGTCACCCGCAAACCATTTTGCAGAAATCAACTCGCAAAGCGAGAAATTGCCCCGCAGTCCAGATTTTAACGCTGCGACGGACCTAAATGAAATTTCCAGAAAACACAGGGACCCCGCTGCAAAAAGACCCGCACAGCCCCCCCTCTTCCTTCTCTCTCGCGCGCGGACCGGAATTCGCCGCCGACGCGCCGTTCCGCCGCTCCGGTGCTCCCCGTCCAGATCGACGGACACGGCGGGCTTCGCCGTCCTCGCCTCCACCTCCTCGCCGAGTTTCGCGTCCCGAAACGCCGCGGCCTCGCCGGAATCGACGCCGACGCGCTCGTAGCCCGCCGCCGCTCCGGCGACCTACAGGCGGCGGCGCCGCCACCCCCGGGTTGCCCGCGTCGAGGCGCGTCCAGTGCGCCCGCCCGCGCGTCCTGGATCGCCGTCGTTCGACGCCGGCGTCCGTGTCGCCGCCGCGGCAGCTCCGCCCGTGGGTGACGTCATTGTGACGTCCCAGCGGGCCTGGGCTGGGCAGTAGGCCGTCTGCTGGGCCAGCCTGCTTGCTGTGCGCCTGCGTCGGCCTTCTCAATTTTTTTTTTCTTTTTTTCATGTTTTCCTATTTTTCAAAACTTCCAAAACTTTTCAAATACAGCTCCAAATGAACTCAGACCAATTTCTAAAAAATTGTAAAAATCAAAATAGCCATTAGAAATGCTTTGGGACCTTTTCCACACTATTTCAAATTTTATTTTCCAATTGAATAGAATTGAATCAAAATACAAAGTTTAGAAAAGATCATGATTCAAAAAAAATTAAAACACTTTACAACTTATTCCATCATTTCAAACAGATTAATTCCATCAAACTACAAAATTTAAAAAAAACATGATTCAAACAATTTAAAACACTTTACACCTTTTAAAAAAGATTAATATTTCGTGATAATTTAACTAAACTGCCTCCAATTATGCATACAGATATTGTTTCGACATAACTGTAATATATTTCCTCTTATTATGGTGCTACATAATAATAAAATTATGGCAAGACAAAACCATATTTACCATTTCAATTTAGCTAACATATTTGGAATTAATATAACTTAGATTCCTCTAAAGTAATATAACTTAGATTCCTCTAATTTTGCAGTTGCACTTAAAAAAAATGTTTGATTCCATGAATATTTGGAGAAAATGCAGATTCATTTCGTCAAATTATAGATTGAGTTCAAATTGAATACAATTTAAATAATGTTTTGCTTCATACACATTTCAAGAAATCGCAAATTCTTTTCCTCTAAAGACGGATTGAATTTAATAGTTGCTAATACAATATATTTCCTCTAACCAAGGATCTAAAATACATATTTACGGCAAAATACGGACATAATATGTAAACATAACCATGATATAATTCCTCTAAATATGGTGGTAAATTATGGTGGTAAATATCGAAATTATGGCACAATGGAACTACATTTCATCGTTTCAATTTACCTATCATATTTAGAAGTAATATAACTTAAATCTACCTAATTATTACGTGCTTACACTTAACAAAAAATGCTTGAATAGATGAATATTCACAGAAAATGCAAATTCATTCCCTCTATTTACAGATTGATTTCAAATTGAATTTCAGCTAACTAAATTATACAAATTATAACTATCGCATTTCCTTACAATATATGTAACGCAACTACCAAAAATAATACACAAATTATTACAACATATTCTCAGCAAGGGCGCGACGGCACTACGAACTCGCGTTGAATCATGCGAAGCGTATACGACCCTAAATCAAGGAAGCAAAAAACAGTTCAACCAACCATCTGTTTATCTGTTTCCACGGCTTTCTGTACCACTTTTCAGTGACCATTCCATAAGTTTAGCTTTTCTAGGGTAATTATTGAGAGACTAAACGAGAATGACGCGCTTTGCTGCGCCGGAGGGTATTATTGTGATGATCAATACATGACATGCTAGTCTGAGTAAGATTAGTTGCTCATCCATGATCAAGTACAAATTCATAACTTTTTTGGCAAATATTATAAATATAAAAAAGTAACAACTTTGAATATGTTAATCTCCGAATGAGTGAGTCACGCCCCTGTTGCTTGGAGGCGGAGGAGCCGTGCGAGGCAGGGGTTGGTCGAGGTGTAGCCGGAGGCAAAGCTTGCATCGTACGTGTGCTTGTAGAGAAGGAGGAGGCACGGTGAGAAGGGGGGAGGAGAGGAGGGCCGCTCGGATGGCTTGCCGGTCGGAGTTATGGACATCCGGGAAGCAATGGTGGCGACGTGGGGGAGGAGAGCGATGGCAGCCTTCAAGATAGAATCCCTACTGTGCCTTCGAGCAGTGGTGGTGGATTCGCGATATAATCGGTAAGAATTGTGTCGGTGCTGCCAATTTCGAGGCCAAATCGATGGGAGAGGAGGTGGCACGGTCAGTGGCAAAGAGACGGGAGGGGGACTTGAAACTTCCAATTGGAAGTTGGCGTGCCCCTTTTATTAAATGGCGGCAACCCAAGTGTTGTATTTCGCAACACTTGGTGTTTTTTTTTTGGATTACACAAAACAAATTATGATTTTTTTAAAATCAATGACAGTTGTTGGAGTAAGGTTTTTTCGTCTGAAGTGTTCTAAAAATTAGTTAGAGCCTAAAATATGGCAGCTATTGGAGATGATTTAACACAGGGGCGCCCCGTAGATTCGTGTACGGTAGTTAAAAAAATTATTGCTAAGTGTTGTGTCCAACTGAAGGGATGGATAATATTATTCTGACCTCGTGGACACGAATGTGTATTTGTATTTTGCAACACTTGGTGTTTGTTTTTTGGACTGCACAAAGTAAATTTGGACAAAATTTACATCAATGATAGTTGTTGAAGTAACATTTTTTGGTTTCAAATGTTCTAAATGGTAGTTAGAGACTAAAATATGACAGCTGTTGTAGATGCTCTAAGAGATGGGCAGCCCATAGATCCGTGTGCGGTAGTTAGAAAAACATTTCTAAGTTTCGTATCCAGCTAAATGGATAAAAAATATTATTATGACGAATATGGTGAATTAGAATATGTATAATACGAACCAACCAAAGTTGACACGTGGTTTAACCAGGGAGCTGCGACACTTGGCGTTGTTTTCTGGATTATACAAAATAAATTTGGATAATTCTAAATTAATGAAAATTGTTGGATTAAGTTTTTTTGTCTCAAATGTCCTAAAAATTAGTTAGAGCTCAAATATATGACAGCTATTTGAGATGCTCTAATAGAGGGGCGTGTAATAGCCCAAAGTTGTGAACCTAAAAAAAAACCTGAGTAAAATTTTCGCTTTTGAATATCATGCATGCATCATGGCATCATTTGCTCAATTGTTCATGTTGAAACCAGGATTTTGGACGACAAATTAAAACAGGGGAAACAAAATCAATAATGGTTTTCAAGCAACTTTAACTCAAAGGAGTTGATGGTGACAAAACCAACTTAACTAAACTTCCATATTTGTCAAGGAAGTTCCAAGAGTTTGGAAATAATATTTTGTAATTGCTTTGAAATTCCAAAGGAGCAACATTTTGGAATTTAGCCAAAAATGCCTAAACCAAACTCCATGAACAAATGTTGTCAAAAACATTTTATTTTGCAACACCAATTTTTGTGGTGCCTCTACATGTTATTGGGAGGCTACCCAAATTTTTGCAGATTTTTGTAAAATGATCTGGTGCCCTAATAAAATTCAAATACAGCTGCTGGATTTAAAAAGAAACTGCAGAAGGACCGAACTGTGATGATTTTAAAACTTCCAGGGACCTCTTTGCAAACTCTGCTTCATCTTCCTCGTCGCTGTAGCGACCGCGCGCCCGCTCCCGCCGGACCACCTCGCGGCCTCTGCCCTGCCCTCCGTGCTCGCCGCGGTCCACGTGAGGAGAAGGACACCCGGGGCCCCCTGCTCCCCCAGCCCCCACTCGCTCCCCGCTCCCATGCTTCCCCTTCTTCTTCCCCCCGAGCTCCCGGAGCCGCGCCATGGCCGCCGCCTAGCGCCGAGGCTACGGTCCACGCCGAGCACCGCCGTAAGGGGCAAAAGCCTCGCCGTGCTGTGCTCCTCCTCCACACCAAAGGAATCGAAGAGGGGGTTGAGAATCGCTGCCGCCGTTCGATTTTCCCCCGACCACCGCCGCGGCATCGCCGAGCTCCACACCGCCGCGTTCGTCGCACCCCCGCCGTCCCTGACCCCTTATATATGCTCGTGGTGAGACTCTAGTGCAGTAGCACCCTCTTCCCCTTCCCCTCTCCCTTCTCTCGCCGTAGACTCGCCGGAGTTGCGCCCAGGACGTCGCCGTTCCTCGCTCGCGCGCCCGGTCGAGGACCCGGCCGAGCCGGGCTGTGGGCCGTTGCGCTCGGCTGCGCAACCGGTCCAGGAGCCGGCCCATGCCGGGCTGAGAGCCGGTGGGCTCTGGAGCAGGCCCGGCCTAGAAACCGGCCCAGCCGGGCCACAAACCGGCAGGACAGTTTTTTTTGTGCTGCTTACGTTTTTCTTATTTCTCTCCGATAGCCTATGTTCCCCGCTACTCCCTCACGACGCTAGGGTTATCGAAACTCGATGATTCCTTCGTGATCTATCGCTCTAGCTCGAACTCGATTTATTATTACTATTGTTGTTCAATTTAATTAAGTTATTAAAATCTTTTAATTAAAAGAGGAAATTCTAAAAATAATAACTTCTCATCGGGACCTCCAAAAAATGTGTTCTTCATACCAAAATGCTCAAAAAAATGTGCTTTACTCAGTAGCCTCATTTTCATGCATGTTTACATGAACTAATAGCACAGGAAAACATTAAAACAAATGTAGGGCTATATTTCTCTCTTGTTAGACAATTAATTATCGCACCCCATATAAAATGGGTAGAACTTGCTATAATAAATTCAATGCACTAAAGATGTCATGCCATCATGTGCTTGTGCATTGCATATGTTAAGCATGTATGGTGATTGATTGTTCTTCCGGTGTTGTTGTTTGTGCATCGGTAGACCAAGGAGCTGAAGTGCCACCCCCGTATCGTGACGATCCGTACTATCAGCACCTTGATCAAGGCAAGCGTAATCCCCTCTCTGAGCATATCTTATCCTATGTTTCCGCAAATATTTTCTCCACTATAATATTGCATGCGGTTCCAAATGTCAATTTTATTGGATTAGAGTATCCCATAGTTGCATTAAGATTTCGATGCCATTACCTGTTTCCCCTCCTATTATCCATAGGTTTGTATTGTTGGCCTGAGCTACTTAATTATGCAATGTGGATGCTTAGCCATGCTTAGTAAATGTTCCGCCGATCGATGGATATTACATGTTGAAAGCAGGTGTTGAATTGTTCAGATGATGGTGGAGAATTGTGGTGACAAGTAATAAGATGCTAAAGGTGGGGATGAGAGGCCACTGTGGTTGTGGTGCTTTGTCTCGTTCTCGCCGCCTAGGTGCGAGTTCATTACCTCCCGAACCAAGACTGAGCGTGCAACCATGCGTGAGGCCTATGCATTCGCAGTGCAGGAACCCTCATAGACTAAATAACTCGAGCGGGGCTAGCCAGGGTCCTCTAGTTCGGGCTTCCATTTGCGCGTGCGTGATGATGGTGGTATGAACTAGGATGAGGATGGTGGTGTTAGGAAAATGAGTGGCTGTGGGGCGGGGTGTTGTGATCCTGGCAGTCCTACCGCCACTGATGATCCTGGAAAGTCCTTAACGAGGGAGAAGTCGACACCGCTCCCACCCAGCCGGCTTTCCAAGGAAGAGAGCTAATGCGCAGGTAATGGGCCGGACGGTACGCGTGGTAAACATTGTACACCCCTGCAGGGTAAATCTTTTCGAAAAGCCGTGTCCACGGTTAAGGACGACTTGGGAAAGGACGATAAGATCATAGAATAACTTTAACGGAATGATTAAAACCTGTGTACTAGAAGTGCCACTTCAAGATTGCAAGGTGAGCTTCCTCGAGGGTGATTTGGGGAGGTGTCTTTAATGAACAGGTACAATGGTTGATGATGATGGTTGATGTTGAGAAAGATGATGAAAGAAAGAGTACTTCTTACCTCTTTTTGAAAATACTCTGAATAGTCATTGCCATTGAGTTATGTTTTCATGAATAAAATCAGCTTTATGCAAAACAACCATATAACTTTGAAAGCCTCATCGAGCTAATGCTCTATATATAATCTTGCGAGTTCGTCGAACTCAACGTCGTTTGTTTCGTTTCAGAGGAGGACTTCACCGACCTCGAAGGTGGGTTCTTTGTGGACGTCGACGAGTAGTCTGGGGTTTCCCAGGTGGCAGCTTGGGACATCCCGGAACAGCTGGCGTTGGATGTTTATCTGTAGGCCTCTTAGGCCATATTTGGATCTTATTGTTAGACAACTTAATTTGCTTCCGCTTGATGTACTGTTGGGTCTGTGACCTCTAGTTGTAATATTTGCATCTTTCTCTATTATAAGAGTTGAACTATTTTGATTTGTGTCGTAGAGTCTGTGATGTGCCAGTTGTTCCACAAGTCTTGATCTCTCTATTATACATTGAGGGTTGTGCCTGTGTTAAGGCATAAATCGGGGTGTTGCGTTGCCGATGATCCATTCCAAGCAACGCCTGCCAAAGGTTTTGGCCGGGGATTGGTAACCCGTAACCTCCGGTTGTATCGCTTAACCGGTGACACACAGCATCAATGTATAGCAGTCAGGTCGGGGCGCCACAAGTTGGTATCAGAGCAGTACTGCCTGTAGGAAACCCTTCTACTGGTCGATGTTGAGTCTAGTGTTTGTGAAAATATTTTTAACCTAAAAATGAGTTGTGAAAACCTTCTTAGGATTCTTTTTACTCCTTATCTAGTTACCCTCTACTCTCGGAGCAATCTTACCTCAATTTGAGTTGAAGGTTTTACTTCTCATCTGTTACTTCAAAATGATTAGAAACGGGGTTGGGTTCGACCTTTAGTGTTATGTGTCACGTTGCTCCCGCTGCGTTGCCATCCCAAATCAACTTCGATGTTCCTATCGCGTCTAATCATTTGATCCTTTTTTTGGGTTTTAACCCAAGGACTTGAACATAAGGTCCCGGATTGTGCCAACTAGAGGGTGTTAAGTTGTGATTTTCTTAACTCTCGCTAGTAGCACATGATGCTGATCTTTGACCCAAGTTCTATCTTGTTGATTCCTTGTCAATCGTTGTACAATGTATTATCGTCCCTAGTCTGTGTACTTGTGTAGACGCTAATGCTATTGTTCGACCATTCGGAGAAAGATACTAACTGTGTCCTTGTCAAATCTCCAGAATGGCTCGAGGAAGCCGTGGAGGCCGTGAAGGCCGCGGTAACCACGACAATGATGAGGATGATCTGCCGCCACCACCCTCGATGGCTGAGGTCTTGATGGCCATTGAGGAGAACCGTGGGCGCAATGAGCGGTTGCTTGAGCAGTTGGTGCAGCAGAATGCACGGAGGAATGAGTGCAACACTCTCACTGAGTTTCTGCGTTCCCAGCCACCCACGTTTGTTGATGCTAAGGAGCCACTGGAAGCTGATGACTAGCTTCGTGCTTTGGAGCGCAAGTTCTCCGCGCTTCATGTCCCAGTGGCCGAGCAAGTCAACTTTGCCACCTACCTCTTGGTTGGTGCTGCTGGCTGTTGGTGAGAGAGCCATGTGGCTTTATTTCCAGCCAACCATGTTGAAAGGACACGGATGTCGCCTAGAGGGGGGGTGAATAGGCGATTTAAAATTCTTTACGGTTTAGGCTTGAATAAATGCGGAATAAAACTAGCGGTTAATTTATCAAGCACAAAACCTAAACAAGCTAGGTTTACCTATGTGCACCAACAACTTATGCTAAACAAGATATACAAGTATGTGATAGCAAGATATATTTCTTCAAACTCGATGACTATCACAAAGTAAATTGCATAAGTAAGAAGCTCGGGTATAGAAATACCGAGGCACTTGGAGACGATGATTTATCCCGAAGTTCACTTCCCAATGGAAGCTACGTCTCCGTTGGAGCGGTGCGGAGTCACAAAGTGATCCCCGAATAGCCGTCAAATGGCACACCGTAATCTCCTTCGTGCCTCCACCAATGCGGAGTGCCACGAACCACTATGGGACACTTGAGGGTGGTCACCGAACCCGTACAAGGATGAGGCACACTCCACAACTTAATTGGATGCTCTCACCGAATTCCCGCGGCTCCCAAAGCCACAAGAATCACAAGGTTGGGGCGTGACCCCACAACTTAATTGGAGGCTCCCAACTATCCCACGAGCCACCAAAACTCCGAGATCAACAAGGACCGTCTAGGGCACCCCAAGTACCCAAGAGGACAAGCTCTAGGGCACCCCAAGTACCCAAGAGTAACAAGCTTCTCAACTTTGATTTCCACGTATCACCGTGGAGAACTCAAACCGATGCAACCGATGCAATGGGCAAGAACACAAGAAGTGCTCAAAATCCTTCACTCTCAAATCCCACCAAAGCAACTAATGCTATTGGGGGGAGAAGAGAGGAAGAACAAAGAGGAACACCAAATTCCCCCAAGATCTAGATCCAAAAGCTTCCCCTCACTTAGAGGAGAGATTGATTGGTGGAATGGTAGATCTAGATCTCCTCTCTCTTTTCCCACTAAATGGAGGCAAGAATCATGGAGGAATAGAGAGATAGCAAAGCTCAACAAGGTCAACAATGGTGGTAAATTTCGAGCTCCAGAGTTGGGGTCTCCTTGGGGAAGAAGACCCCTTAAGTAGGTGGGTGAGAAATCTGCCCGTTGGCCAGTTTTCGCGCAGGGTCGGAAGTTCCGGAAATTCACCCGGAACTTCCGGATATGTGGGAAATCTGCCCGTTGGCCAGTTTTTGCGCAGGGTCGGAAGTTCCGCCATTCCGGGCGGAAGTTCCGCACCACCGGAACTTCACCCAGAACTTCCGGACAAAGTTCCGCTTATGAAATGAGGACACCCGAGAGCTAAAAGATTAAGCGGGACAAGCAGCGGAACTTCACCCGGAACTTCCGATGCTTCGGAACTTCCGCAAAACTGAGCGGAACTTCCGCACCATCAAAAACAGGAAAACCATCTATACGAAAACGAAGATATCTTTTGAATACGAACTCCGTTTTCGACGTTCTTGGGCTCGTTGGAATCACCACAACGAGCACGACAAGATTATGCAGAGAAACATCACAGTCCATCAAGGGAGGATAAAACCAAATGTAGAGAGGTAAAACCTCTCTATAAGAAACAACTGGTAAAACCTCCGACATTAAAAGCACAATAAGTTTTTCATACGAAATCCGTTTTTAATGAACTTGAGCTTGTTATGAAGATCACAACAAGCTCCAAAACCCAACTAGGAGAATAACCAAATAAGAACCAAGAAAGATGATGAAGGCAAGTATGCAAAGGTTTGAGCTCTCTCCAACTGATACGCTAAAGCTCAATCGAGAGCCCCTCTTGATAGTACGGTATCTATCCTATAACCCGGTCTCCCAACTAGTACCACGAGACCGGTAAAATAGAAACCCTACCATACCTTTGCCTTGCGCATTCCACTTGAGCTAGATGACGTCGATCTTGATCTCTTCAAGTGGACCACCTTTTTTTGATTGCGCTTCGCTTGGTGAAGACTCAAAACATTGCTCCCCCATACTCCACTATGGGAGAGCCTCTCTTAGGCACATCTTCACATGAACATTATCTCTAAATGGGTGGCAAGCTTCAAGCCTAGGATTTCTTCGAGATGCTCCTCTTGAACTTGCGCTTCTCAACATTGATGACGATCACCACTTGACGTCATCGATCATGGGCCATATGAAATCTTCATTTGATGCAAGCCCATAGAAAGATACCTAACCACACATAGAAATGCTACACACATATCATGGGTTAGTTCAAAAAGCTATATGGACAATTGCTTACCATACCAAGAGATACATGATCCCACTTGGTACATCTTGTAGCTTTGTGTGTTGATCAATACTTGATCAACCTTGTATCTTTTCTTCTCTTTTCAATAGATGATGTCTTGAAGATAACCATGAATGATTACATAATTCTTTTCTTCAAGATTTACTTGCAATATGCTCAACTCGATGATCTTGATGCCAAATACTTCATTATATCAATATAATCATGGCATCAACCTTGAATCCAACATATGGAGTTCAAGCATGGTCTATGGACAAATACTACAAGTAAAACTCAATGCAACCATTAGTCCATAGGGATTGTCATTAATTACCAAAACCACACATGGGGGCGCCATGCCCTTTCACATGTCTTCACCTGGGCTGATTTTCGCACTGCCTTTCGTGCGGAGTACATTCCCCAACCGATCATGGACTTGAAGAGGAGGGAGTTCCTGGACTTGCAACAGGGACGTATGGACCTCCGCACTTATGGTCGAGAGTTCAACCATCTCTCTCGTTACGCCCCCAGGGACGTGACCAATGATGCTGATAAGCAAGAGCTATTCCGCAAGGGACTTTCGCTGCAGCTCCGCTATGAGTTGTTGCCCTTCAGGTTCCAGACCTACCAGGAGTTGTTCAACCAGGCTTTTACTCTTGAGTAGGGAAGAAAGGAACTTGAGGCTTCCAAGAGGCCCGCACACGGGGACCACCAGAGTTCCTCGGGTTCTGAGAGCAAGAAGCGCAGGGTGTTTGTCCCTACAGCGCTGTGCCGCGTGCTCCATTCATGCCGAGAGCCGCGGGATACAGGCCACCTCCTCCGCGCCCCACTACTTCGACACTTGGGGTAGGCGGGAGTGGGTACCGTCCTATGCTACCTGCCCACCTGGAGTCACTTGCTACACCTGTGGCCAGGCTGGCCACTACTCCAGGGAGTGCCCCCAGAAGGCACCCCAGAAGGCACCTCTCGCGATAACTCCTGCACGAGCCCCTGCCACACCAGCTGGCAAGGCTGGACCTATTGTGCGTGGTCGCCTGAACCACATCTCTGCTGAAGAAGCTGAAGAGGACCCCGGCGTTCTCATGGGTGAGTTACGAATCAACAACAATCGTGCTACAGTTTTGTTTGATTCTGGAGCATCGCATTCATTCATATCCATAGCTTTTGCAAAAGACCACAAAATACCGTTTGAGAAAATGAGCCATCCCTTGGTGATCGCCACTCCTGGCTCCAAATGGCAAACCGATGGTGTTACTCCTGAAGTCCAGATTACTATCGGTTACTACTCCTTTCCTTTCGCTTTGGTAGCTCTGAGGTCAAGTGGCATTGATGTCATACTGGGCATGAACTGGCTAGCCAAATACCAGGCTAATCTCGACTGTGCTGCCAAGACCGTCACCGTGACCAATTCTTCCGGTGACAGTGTGAAGTATTGGTCTGCATTGTCAAGACCTCCGTCCTCATCATACCCAACTCACCTGAGATTCTCCTTTGCTTATGGAAGGCGAATCCTCCTGAAATCCAGGACATACACGTGGTGTGTGACTTCCCGGATGTGTTCCCGGAAGAATTGCCTGGCATGCCTCCTGACCGAAGTGTGGAGTTTGTCATAGATCTACTTCCCGGTACCGCTCCAATTTCCAAGAAGCCCTACCGTATGCCGGTGGAAGAGTTGGCTCTGTTGAAAGAGCAAATTGATCAGCTGTTAGCGAAGGATTTCATCCAGCCTAGCAGTTCACCTTGGGGTTGTCCGGTACTCTTTGTCAAGAAGAGGGATTCTACCGTGCCTCGTCTAGTCTCTGACTATCGACCGTTGAATGCGGTGACAATCAAGAACAAGTATCCTATTCCTCGCATCAATGATCTGTTGGATCAGTTAGCTGGTGCAACGTATTCTCCAAGATGGATCTGAGGTCAGGTACCATCAGATAAAAATCAGAAAGGAGGATATTCCAAAGACGGCATTTGTTACTCGTTATGGCTCATATGAGTATACCGTCATGTCCTTTGGTCTCACAATGCCCAGCTACTTTCATGAGGCTCATGAACTCTGTCTTCATGGATTATCTTGACAAGTTTGTCGTCATTTACATTGATGACATCCTCATTTATTCCAAAACCAATGAAGAGCATGAGGAACATCTTCGTTGGTTCTGACACGACTTCGAGAACACCGCCTCTATGCCAAGTTCTCCAAGTGTGAGTTTTGGTTGGATAATCTTGTCTTCCTTGGTCATGTGATATCCGCTAATGGTGTGGCTGTCATTCCCGACAAGATTCAGTCCATTTTGGATTGGAAAACTCCAATGTCAGTCAAGGACATCCGTAGCTTTCTCGGATTGGCAGGTTACTACCGCCGATTCATCGAAGGTTTCTCCAAGATAGCCAAGGCTCTGACTGACCTTCTCAAGAAGGATAAAAAGTTTGTATGGTCGGCCGAAGCTGAAGAGAGCTTCAAAACACTGAAAGCCAACTCACGTCCGCTCCTGTGCTTGTCCTGCCGGACACGAGCAAGGATTTCGTCGTCTTCTGTGACGCCTCTCTGCAAGGCTTGGGTTGTGTGCTAATGCAAGATGGCCATGTGGTGGCATATGCTTCTCGCCAATTGAAGCCGCATGAGCACAACTACCCAACTCATGATCTAGAACTTGCCGCTGTGGTTATGCTTTGAAGCAATGGAGACCATACCTGTTTGGTAACCGTTGCGAGATCTTCTCGGATCACAAGAGTCTGAAGTACCTCTTCACCCAGCCGGATTTAAATCTCAGGCAAAGGCGTTGGTTGGAGTTAATCAAGGACTATGATGTAGTCTGAACTATCAACCCGGCAAAGCAAACGTCGTGGCTGACGCGCTAAGTCGGAAGTCCTATTGCAACAATCTGATGATTGAAAAGGCCCAACCTGCCCTCCATGAAGAGTTCTCTCGTTTGAACTTAGAAATTGTTCCCTCCGGCTACCTTGCAAATCTGGAGATCAAATCTACTCTTGTAGACCAGATTAAGGATGCTCAAACTCGTGACAAGGGTATTCTAAAAATCAAGGAGAACATTGCTAGCGGGAAGGCAAAATGTTTTTCTGTCAATGAATCCGGAGTTGTTTATTTTGGTGACCGCTTGGTAGTGCCAAAGAAACAAAATTGAGAGGGCTGATCCTCAAGAAGCTCATGAATCTCCTCTCTCTATTCATCCCGGTAGTACCAAAATGTACCAAGACCTTCGCCACAATTCTGGTGGACTCGTATGAAACGAGAAATTGCCAAGTATGTTGCTGAATGCGACACCTGTCGACGGGTAAAGGCTGAACATCAAAGACCTGCCGGCACTCTTCGCCCTATTGCAGTCCCCGAGTGGAAATGGGATGAAATTGGTATGGACTTCATCACCGAGTTTCCCCGATCTATATGGGTAATATGGGTAATCATCACCGAGTCCCCGAGTGGAAAAGGGCAACAATGCAATATGGGTAATCATTGATCGCCTTTCCAAGGTTGCTCACTTCCTACCAGTCCGTGATGATATACGGGCAAGTCAACTTGCTGACTTATATTTGGCTCGTATTGTTCCATTGCATGGGGTCCCTCTGAGGATCATATCGGACCATGGAAGTATCTTTGTATCCAAGTTCTGGCAGAGTTTCCAAACTGCCATGGGGTCCTGTCTCAACTTCAGTACCGCCTACCATCCTCAAACTGATGGTCAGACCGAAAGAGTGAACCAAGTTCTGGAAGACATGCTTAGGGCATGTGTGATCTCTTTTGGCAAGGGTTGGGAAAAGTATCTCCCTTTCGCGGAGTTCTCCTACAACAATAGCTATCAAACCAGTCTGGGCATGGCTCCCTTCGAGGCTCTATATGGAAGAAAATGTCGTACTCCGCTGAATTGGTCCGAGACCGGAGAGAGAGAGCACTCTTTGGTCCGGATGTGATCAATGAAGCTGAGGAGAAGGTCAGAATAATAAGAGAGAATCTGAATATCGCTCAGTCTAGGCAGAAGAGCTACTATGATAAGCACCATCAGGAGATTCACTATGAAATTGGTGATAAATCTTATCTCCGTGTCTCTCCCCTTCGTGGCGTTCGCCGCTTCGGTAACAAAGGGAAATTGGCACCTCGCTATGTTGGCCCTTTCACCATTCTGGACAAGCGAGGAGATCTTTCTTATCAATTGGAGTTACCGGTCAAATTCCCAAATGTACATGATGTGTTTCATGTCTCCCAACTTCGCCGGTGTTTTAAGGATCCTATCAATGGGGTCAATCATGAAGAGTTGGATCTCCAGGAAGATCTCACTTATTGCGAGCATCCTATCCGTATCCTGGATGAAGCCGAAAGGAAGACCCGTAACAAGACTACCAAGTTCCTCAAGGTCCAATGGTCGCACCATTCCGAGGAAGAAGCAACTTGGGAACGAGAGTTTAGCCTTCGTGAGGAGTATCCCGACTTCTTTCCGCAACCTTAGAATCTCGGGACGAGATTCCTGTAAGGGGGGTAGATTTGTAACAGCCCAAAGTTGTGAACCTCAAAAAAAACCTGAGTAAAATTTTCGCTTTTGCATATCATGCATGCATCATGGCATCATTTGCTCAATTGTTCATGTTGAAACCAGGATTTTGGACGACAAATTAAAACAAGGGAGACAAAATCAATAATGGTTTTCAAGCAACTTTAACTCAAAGGAGTTGATGGTGACAAAACCAACTTAACTAAACTTCCATATTTGTCAAGGAAGTTCCAAGAGTTTGGAAATAATATTGTGTAATTGCTTTGAAATTCCAAAGGAGCAACATTTTGGAATTTAGCCAAAAATGCCTAAACCAAACTCCATGAACAAATGTTGTAAAAAACATTTTATTTTCCAACACCAATTTTTGTGGTGCCTCTACATGTTATTGGGAGGCTACCCAAATTTTTGCAGATTTTTGTAAAATGATCTGGTGCCCTAATAAAATTCAAATACAGCTGCTGGATTTAAAAAGAAACAGCAGAAGGACCGAACTGTGATGATTTTAAAACTTCCAGGGACCTCTTTGCAAACTCTGCTTCATCTTCCTCGTCGCTGTAGCGACCGCGCGCCCGCTCCCGCCGGACCACCTCGCGGCCTCTACCCTGCCCTCCGTGCTCGCCGCGGTCCACGTGAGGAGAAGAAGGACACCCGGGGCCCCCTGCTCCCCCAGCCCCCACTCGCTCCCCGCTCCCGTGCTTCCCCTTCTTCTTCCCCCCGAGCTCCCGGAGCCGCGCCATGGCCGCCGCCTAGCACCGAGGCTATGGTCCATGCCGAGCACCGCCGTAAGGGGCAAAAGCCTCGCCGTGCTGTGCTCCTCCTCCACACCAAATGAATCGACGAGGGGGGTTGAGAATCGCCGCCGCCGTTTGATTTTCCCCGACCACCGCCGCGGCATCGCCGAGCTCCACACCGCCGCGTTCGTCGCACCCCCGCCGTCCCCGACCCCTTATAATTGCTCGTGGTGAGACTCTAGTGCAGTAGCACCCTCTTCCCCTTCCCCTCTCCCTTCTCTCGCCGTAGACTCGCCGGAGTTGCGCCCAACACGTCGCCGTTCCTCGCTCGCGCGCCCGGTCGAGGACCCGGCCGAGCCGGGCTGTGGGCCGTTGCGCTCGGCTGCGCAAGCGGTCCAGGAGCTGGCCCATGCCGGGCTGAGAGCCGGTGGGCTCTAGAGCAGGCCCGGCCTAGAAACCGGCCCAGCCGGGCCACAAACCGGCAGGACAGTTTTTTGTGTGCTGCTTACGTTTTTCTTATTTCTCTCTGATAGCCTATGTTCCCCGCTACTCCCTCACGACGCTAGGGTTATCGAAACTCGATGATTCCTTCGTGATCTATCGCTCTAGCTCGAACTCGATTTATTATTACTATTGTTGTTGAATTTAATTAAGTTATTAAAATCTTTTAATTAAAAGAGGAAATTCTAAAAATAATAACTTCTCATCGGGACCTCCGAAAAATGTGTTCTTCGTACCAAAATGCTCAGAAAAATGTGCTTTACTCAGCAGCATCATTTTCATGCATGTTTACATGAACTAATAGCACAGGAAAACATTAAAACAAATGTAGGGCTATATTTCTCTCTTGTTAGACAATTAATTATCGCACCCCATATAAAATGGGTAGAACTTGCTATAATAAATTCAATGCACTAAATATGTCATGCCATCATGTGCTTGCGCATTGCATATGTTAAGCATGTATGGTGATTGATTGTTCTTCCGGTGTTGTTTGTGCATCGGTAGACCAAGGAGATGAAGTGCCACCCCCGTATCGTGACGATCCGTACTATCAGCACCTTGATCAAGGCAAGCGTAATCCCCCTCTGAGCATATCTTATCCTATGTTTCCGCAAATATTTTCTCCACTATAATATTGCATGCGGTTCCAAATGTCAATTTTATTGGATTAGAGTATCCCATAGTTGCATTAAGATTCTGACGCCATTACCTGTTTCCCCTCCTATTATCCATAGGTTTGTATTGTTGGCCTGAGCTACTTAATTATGCAATGTGGATGCTTAGCCATGCTTAGTAAATGTTCCGCCGATCGATGGATATTACATGTTGAAAGCAGGTGTTGAATTGTTCAGATGATGGTGGAGAATTGTGGTGACAAGTAATAAGATGCTAAAGGTGGGGATGAGAGGCCACTGTGGTTGTGGTGCTTTGTCTCGTTCTCGCCGCCTAGGTGCGAGTTCTTTACCTCTCGAACCAAGACTGAGCGTGCAACCATGCGTGAGGCCTATGCATTCGCAGTGCAGGAACCCTCATAGACAAAATAACTCGAGCGGGGCTAGCCAGGGTCCTCTAGTTCGGGCTTCCATTTGCGCGTGCGTGATGATGGTGGTATGAACTGAGATGAGGATGGTGGTGTTTGGAAAATGAGTGGCTGTGGGGCGGGGTGTTGTGATCCTGGCAGTCCTACCGCCACTGATGATCCTGGAAAGTCCTTAACGAGGGAGAAGTCGACACCGCTCCCACCCAGCCGGCTTTCCAAGGAAGAGAGCTAATGCGCAGGTAATGGGCCGGACGGTACGCGTGGTAAACATTGTACACCCCTGCAGGGTAAATCTTTTCGAAAAGCCGTGTCCATGGTTAAGGACGACTTGGGAAAGGACGATAAGATCATAGAATAACTTTAACAGAATGATTAAAACCTGTGTACTAGAGGTGCCACTTCAAGATTTCAAGGTGAGCTTCCTCGAGGGTGATTCGGGGAGGTGCCTTTAATGAACAGGTACAATGGTTAATGATGATGGTTGATGTTGAGAAAGATGATGAAAGAAAGAGTAATTCTTACCTCTTTTTGAAAATACTCTGAATAGTCGTTGCCATTGAGTTATGTTTTCATAAATAAAATCAGCTTTATGCAAAACAGCCATATAACTTTGAAAGCCTCATCGAGCTAATGCTCTATATATAATCTTGCGAGTTCATCGAACTCAACGTCGTTTGTTTCGTTTCAGAGGAGGACTTCACCGACCTCGAAGGTGGGTTCTTTGTGGACGTCGACGAGTAGTCTGGGGTTTCCCAGGTGGCAGCTTGGGACATCCTAGAACAGCTGGCGTTGGATGTTTATCTGTAGGCCTCTTAGGCCATATTTTGATCTTGTTGTTAGACAACTTAATTTGCTTCCGCTTGACGTACTGTTGGGTCTGTGACCTCTGGTTGTAATATTTACATCTTTCTATATTATAAGAGTTGAACTATTTTGATTTGTGTCGTAGAGTCTGTGATGTGCCAATTGTTCCACAAGTCTTGATCTCTCTATTATACATTGAGGGTTGTGCCTGTGTTAAGGCATCAATCGGGGTGTTGCGTTGCCGATGATCCATTCCGAGCAACGCCTGCCAAAGGTTTTGGTCGGGGATTGGTAAACCCGTAACCTCCGGTTGTATCGCTTAACCGGTGACACACAGCATCACTGTATAGCAGTCGGGTCGGGGCGCCACAGGGCGGCACGTAGATTCGTGTACGGTAGTTAAAAAAAATATCGCTTAGTTTTGTGTCGAGCTGAAGGGATGGACACATATTATTCAGACATGGTGGACATGAATGTGTATTTGTATTTTGCAACACTTGATGTTTGTTTTTTGAACTGTACAAAATAAATTTGGACAAAATTTACATAATGGCAGTTGTTGGACTAAGATTTTTTGGTCTCACATGTTCTAAAACTTGTTGCGGTAGTTAATTTTTTTGTTCTAAATTTGATGTCCAGCTAAACAGATAAATAATATTATTGTGATGAATATGGTGGACAAGAATATGTAGAACAGGAAATCAAAGGTTGACACGTGGTTTAACCAGGAAAATAATAAGTAATACTATTGTAATGAAAATAGTGGACAAGAATATGTAGAACATGAACCAATTAAAAGTTGACACGTGGCTTAACCAGGGATCTCCAATCCTAGGGAGCTTAGATATGTTAGAGATTAGGAAAGGATGGAGTCTGTAAGGTGAATTTTTAGAACTTGTCCATAAACCTAGCAATTTTTGCAACCGGGGCCACACCTTGCCAGGCCCGGCTCTGGCCCTAGGCGGCCTTGTGAGGCCCAGAAGGGCCCATGGCTGGAGGGGGCCCATTTCTACATATGTCTATGTATATTGTGTACTATTGGGCTGGAAAAAAATTAAAATGTTAAAGCCTAAGCGCCCAGCAGCCATCAGGGGAGAGAAATAGGCAGGAAGGCTCGCTAGCTACGCGCCTACTTGCAATCGATCCATCAATCGATCAATAGATCACCAAATAGGATCGCCCAGTCGGCCACGCCACCAAGCGCAGAAGCGCCCTGTTCGGTTATAGATCGGCGACCGTCCTCCTCCGAGCATGTACGTCCATACGTGCAATCGCCCTCCTTTGCTCCCGCTTAGCCGCCTCCCGGTGGCGTATATATTGGATATTTCCCTAATCTATTTGATCGATGCTAAATTGTAATTTTAGGTGTTACAATTCCGAAACATAAATCCGGTGCTGAGAAAAGGAATAAAAGAAACGAGAGAACCAATTTAATGAATCACAAAAAGGTGTTTTAAATAGGTATTTTTCGGCAGCTAGTACTAGTAGTGTTGAAAATCAGGTAAGAATCCGAACCCGGAAAAGATGATGATCATAACTCAAATGACGGTCATGAAGTCAATGAACATTCCGATCACAGTAAGTAATTAACTTGTGTCGATTTTTGTAGAAGTAAGTAATTAATCGTTTATATCAATTATTTATAGACGTCTCGGAATAATAATGTGTGGTTAGATTTAAACTTTTAACATTTTACGTCATATGCGTAGGGGCCAATTTTTCAAATTCGCACTGGTCCGAAAATATAGAGCCGGCCCTGCGTCTTGCCTGAAATGATCAGCCAGTTATCGACCTCTCTTTGTTGCGGGTCCCCTGCGCTTGCTGGTACGATTCCACCACATGGGTTGGCCCACATGTGGGTTTTCCTTATTTCTTTTTTTTATTTTGGACCTAGGTAGCGACCGTGCCCCAGAAATCATCCCCGTACGGCGCCCGATAACCTGCGAAAACCAGTGAGCGAGGGACCGTCGCGCAGGCCACCCTAAGTCAGCGAAAACAGCCAGCCCAAACCACCCGTCGCTTGGGCTTTTTTGGCCCAATAACGACCTGGTCCAAGAACAGAGCAAGATGCCGACGGCCTCCAAGGAAATCGACACCAAAAACACCACCAGGTACAGGCAAACAAAATACCAGATCCTTTACCTGTTGTTACCCCCACCCAAATCCCCACTCCCTCCCCTGTGCAGGAAACTTGCTAAGAAATGTTCAAAACTTGCTCACATATCCCCTTCTCTACCCGATGCAGTAATTCTCCCAACCAAAAAGATTTAGGCAGGCAAGAAATATGGTGAACAAGAACACCAGATACATACTGAATAGACAAAAGAACTAGTGAGAATCTATTATATAATTAAAACACAAGACAATAAACGGTGGAGATTTAGCAAATCAAAGTGAACGGCTAAGATGATTAGATCGATAGACCAATCAGTACCGATGGGTGCCCGCAGCCTAATCTATACGTATTGTTCATGGACTCTCTCACGGACTCTCTGTGTGTCTCCTATTTCAACCACGAAAATTGCTGCCCTAAAAAAAGAAAGAAAACTAGGGCTTCTTTGCGATCAATACTCGCACGGCGAGAGGACGCCGACGACTGCACTGGCGCACCATGTTCATGACCGTCCTCGCGCTTTTGTGTGGCAGTTCAAAGGTCATGTCCATCAACATCTGCCCCTATGGATATGTGCCATTGCTCCAGATCTGTTCATGGCTAATGCAGCGAGGACACCTACGTGGAAATCGACCTGATTGAAAGATCAGCTTCGGGCCGACGCCAGCCGACGGCCACGACGCCCACAGGTACTAACGTAAGCAAGCAGACAGCCATCTCAATGGATCGATCTGCCTTTTAGCTAGCCGCACGTACTAAACTAACCAAGCAGACATGCACCTCTATTGATCGATCTGCCGTTTACCTAGCGGATGCAGTCGCAGGCCACGATTGAAAGCGTGGTGACCGGCACCATGGCCTGCCCGGGCGGATGCAGATCACAGACGTGAGGAGCTGCCGCGCAACAGGATTAATCAACGGAGTATATGTGTTATATGGGTACTGGGAAGATTTTATTCTGTGATTGATCATACGCGGCGGTGAGCGGCAGCTTATTTAGTAACCGCAGATCTGTGCATGGATGCAAGATAACAGATGTATCAATGGAAGTGGAGAAAGAAGACGTACCAGCCTTTGTAGGGAAATCAGATTACCACTCCCAGGCCCAGCCGTCACCCATGTCAGACCGGAGCTAGGTATTACAGCATGGAGGATACGATCGATGTCCAGCGGCCGCCGACACATCGAAAGGCCGATGGAACGTTCTCTGTCACTGCGTAATCTTGCCAGAAGCATAATCGGGTCATCAGTCAGCTTCCAGGGAGCAGCCCATCCATCCAGACTTTGTGCAATCGGAAGAAATAGTACGTTAGCTTTTGAGATAAATCCTATAGGTATGTGGTCCTCAATCCGTTCTACAAAAGTATTTTTTAGAATTCATCGATAGTGTAACACTATGCAGCTTTTTTTGTTGCATTAGTGGCACTTAAGTTCACTTTGCAGCATGATATTTACATGTTAGTAATTACTGAAGAAAAGACATGATTTTGCTGTATATTATTCGTTTTGATGTCCCAATGATATTAATATGTGAAATTGTGGAATTATAAGATGTTCCAGTTTTTGAGTGCTCCGGATAAAGTTGGTTATATTTATCGGGATGCAGGAGAGATCAACCAACTCTTCGAGAAGAAGCTGTTGGGATGTAGGTCAAAATTCATGAATGTTGGGATAGTTCTTGCAACACATATACATGGATCAAATCTACTGTTCATTGCTCTCAGGATGCAAATCCCTGTAGCTTTGAAGAGAACAATGAGCAAAAAGAAAAGTCAACAGACTGATCAAATCGGTATGTGCTCAAAATGTACTTCCATATTTCTAAATACAGTACCATTGGTGATATGATGGTGAATTAAATCGCGTAATAGCCGAGAGGAGAACATCCAAGCAACATTAGATAAGTTTTCACCACTAAGTCTCACCTCATGCATACAAGTCTGCAACTTTTACGGTCAATTTGATGGGTCAGTTTTTAGTTTAATAAAATACACCACTGTTTCAAAATTTGGCTGAGGAGGATCAGCCCGCACATATTTGCAGATTTATTTTTGCATGTCGGCTGAAAAGTATAATTGACTATGAGAAACAATCAAGCTATCGATTAAATAGCGATGCATATTAACAAAATTGAATAACAATTGAATATTATCTTTGTGACCATACAAAAAAAAAGAATATCAGTTGTGATGGTATGTACTAGCCATGCAAATGCGCAGGTCCAGTTTTAATCCGCTTTAGAAAATAATTTACTGAGGATGTGCAACCTGGAGGTTTATAAACAAATAATACTCCAGTTTTTTTTCTGACTTTCCGGTTCTATATGAATATTTGGTACGATAAATAATGCATTAGTCCAATTTGAAATTTTCATTGTCTATAAAAACAGCTAACGAACGTTTCTACACTTTTGTATTTTGACAGTTTTGGGAACTGATGAAGTCTGTTGCTCGAAAAGAAATAGTATGAAGCATTGTTATAATCTTCAAGTAACCTGGAGGTGTACAACGACGCTACTTTGCAGTATGCTAACGTATGCTTAATCTTTCAGCTTTCTGTACTCTAAGTGAATAGGATTCTTAGGACACATCTCGATTGATTTTTTTACTCTTACTCACCTGGAGGTGTACAACGACGCTTCTTTGCAGTATGCTAAGGTATGCTTAATCTTTTAGCTTTCTGTACTGTAAGTGAATAGGATTCCTAGGACATATCTCGATTGATTTTTTTTACTCTATGCATTTTGGTATGAGGAAGTTGTTATATCATTAAATTAAGTGATTTTCCTTTGACTATATGTTTAATTTTGCAATATCATCTTAGTAGCACTAATTGGTATTTAGATGTTACAGTGTGGATTCCCTGCCATGCATATAGTTTTTTTTCCTAAATTGTGCATTTGTTGCCTTTTCATTCTCCTAATTTGTTAATACACTTTATCCCTATACTAATGAAATCTAGGAGATCCATTATCAACTTGCATGAAATCAGTTGAGGTAGGCTTGATTAAATGAATTACAACCTATCAGAAAAGATGATCTGGCCCATCTAATTTGTTGATGCACTCCAGCCAAATGGTGTTGAAAATACGCGCTAGAGACAATCGTGTTATAATGATGAGTATATTCATAAGCTATAATATTATCTTTAAACAACATCAATAATATGTATCGTCGAATACGAGATTCAGAGACGAAAGACACATGAAAAAAGGTCGGGCGTGCCAATTAAGGCTTCTAATAAATGATAGTCATATCCATAGTTTTTTTTAGAATATATATGAATGTTATGCGTATATTAAAATAAAGCTCTGGTACTTCTTTATATTTTTTCTAAAGTTTTGTTCCTATTGTAGTAACAAAATGTGGTGCTGATAGGCTGCCACACGGCCACACCAGCATCGACGGTCTCAATAATGAAATCGGCCAGAAAAGATATCTGACACCCTGCTATACATCTGATCATAGTGGTGAGATGCACGAGCGGAGCATGGGGGCTATATATACATCCCTAGAGGCCTTTTCTAGGTAGGTAGAGTTGTTTGATTAATACACATATAAGAGCTACTAGGATACAACTGTCGCGCGGAACCTCAATAGGGTCACAAAAACTCAAGGAGTATGTGATGCTGCCAATGCCGTGATAGGAAGATTACAGAGGCGAATGCAGTAGGTGGAACTTGCATAGGTGGAGCTTGCATAGAGTGTTCAAAGTTTATTCCTAGAGAAAATTTCTCAAAAATATTGTATATTGGTGTAAGGATGGACACGTGGCAAGGATTAGGTTAAAAAAAGTGTTCTAATGGTGCGTTCAAAATAACGATGACCACAGAACCATATGTATTAATATTTTTACGGAGATCAAGTTACATATACCCAATCTAAATTTAATGCTTTCACTAGCAAGAATAAGTAATATAGTTCGAGCATAAGACGTAATATTAGCAGAAATTTTCAAAATATTTAGTATAACAAGTGCACTACAGTAAATCTAGCCGCGCAATTGCGCGGGCCACTCAGCTAGTTAGGTCTTAAAAGACTAGCATGTTATCCATAGATGGAGTACAAAAAGTGGTAAGCACATGATATAAACATAAACATGGTGGCTAGTTTGTACGTGGCAACTAAGTACTTGGTGCCTGGTAATTACTACATACAAATCTGTCAAACTATGAACTTCAACCCTGGCAACTGCATACTTGGTACAACTAGCAATTGCATACTTGCAACCTGGTGACTAAGGACTTGAAAACTGGCAACTAGGAACTGTAAAACCTGGCAAACTGGATACTTTGAACCTGGTAACTAGTGCTTGAAATCTGGCAACTAGGAACTGGAACCTGTCAAACTGCAGCACATGGATCTTGCGGTCTAGAAAAACTAAAGAACCTAGAACAACTGTACTGAAAACCTGGCACCCCTAGCTTTCGCTTGTGTGTGCACCCCTCCATCGATACATTACACGTATTTTTGTACTTGATCTCCATCTTGGGCAACTCGTCTCGGCATAGACAAAACAACTCTGGAAAAAAAGATAACATGATTTAGTTCCTATTTCCTTGTTAGCACGAAACATAGAGTGGCTAACTATGTGAAATAAAATGCAGGTTCAACCTACTTTGTTTATCCCCAGTAAAAGTTATCTTCAGTTTTGCACAGTTTTTTCAGAATGAGTTTCATGCTTCCCTATGCTAAGAACTAACTAGTCTCCAATTTTGAATTGTAAAAGTACAAAAGGCAGGTGGTAAAAGGACAAATGGAAATAAAAGAGCATCAAGGATTCTGTCAGATGGCAACATGCAGCTCAACAACGGGGTGGATGCAGTTGCACAAGCAACAAACAAGGTTAGTGGATAGACAGACAAAACCTGAAAAAAAATCATTTACATTTACCGCCCCTGCATCCTACACCACATCGTGTGTTTGTGAACCAAAACAAACAAACAATAGAAATCCAGGATGGCTCCAGTAGATATTGTTGACTTGAACAAAGGACCAACAGAAGATATTCCACTACTCGAAAACACAGGTTTTGGAATTTTGGGTCGTTGCCATGCTACTTGTATTAATTTGCCAGATTATGTCAGGTTAGTTGCCAGGTTGCTAAAAAAGGATTCAAAACTTTTGTTTGAAATTTCAGCTGATGACCTTGCTGCCCCCACTACACTTGTTGCCTCCTATGCCCAAGATGCTACTACATTGCTCAGAATCACTAATTCCGAAGGCAGACTCTCAGTGTCGCAACAAGTATCTGCAGGGGCTTCCAGCCAGAATGCCGAGTCATTTTTTACCCTAGGTGAATCAAGTTGTCAGACGCCTAAGGCCTCGCTTGGATTGACCGTATATTAGGCAATACGGGCGTAATTTTCACAGACGTGTGGAGGTCCTGCGGAAATTCCGGCGTGAGGCCAGGAAATATTACGGAGACAGAAATCCTCCCGACATACCAAGCGGGGCCTAACCCTGCAGATGATACTGCCATTGAAGCAAATACAGAGGTTATTTCATCTGCTCAGCAACCATTCCTGATGATGAGGTTTGATACACTAGAGGAAGCTGAAATGCACTACAGAATGTATGCCAAACAGAAAGGGCTTTGGCATAAGGTATGACGACAGGAGAAAGTCCGATGTCGATGGTGAGATTGCACGAGCTTCAATTGTGTGCCACGGACAAGGCAAGAAGCTTGTGCAAAAGGAGAATCCTGAAAAACCAGTTCTTAAAGAACGGAGAAGGAACATTGTCGAAAGATGTGAGTGTCCGGCCAAGATGTTTGTTAAGCGGAGACCATTTGGATGGCTATTTATGGAATTCAATGACAACCATAACCACCCTATGAAACAATACAATTCCTACCATGAAACAATTGAATATTTAGAAAGAAAATGTATACTAAATTGGTAGGGAACAACAAAAAAATAGTTACATACCACATGCCTACTTAATTTGCAAGTGGACAAAAGAGGATAAAAAGAACAGAAAAACTGAAGTGATTAGTTACCAGGTAATGCATACTGAATTACCATGCAAAAAGCAAGAAATTGCCAGGATAAAATTCAAATTAGGCCCATAACGAGCATAAATAAAACAGTTGTCATTGCATGCCTACATGGTTGCCAGACAATGCCTACTTAGTTACCAGACACAATTAGGTAACTAGAGAAAAACAACATGGTCACAGAACTTGGTAGCTACTGGATAGGTAACCATACAATTCCAACATAATTACCATGGAAAAAAAGTAAATATTTGCCAGAAAATGTACTAAAAATTGGTAGGGAACAAAATAGTAGTTACTCACCACATGCCTATTGAAACTTGCAAGGGGGGGGGGGGGGGGGGGGGGAAGAACACAAAACAAAAGTGATTAGTTACCAGATAATGCATACTAAATTACCATGCAACAAGCAAGACAATTGCTGGGTTAACACAATATACTGAATTACCATACACCAATCAAGCAATTGCCATGAAAAAACATAAATCAAAAGAATTACCACAAAAAACATACTAAATTACCATGCAACAGTCAAGCAATTGCCATGAAAACAATCAAACGAATTACCACAAAAAACATACTGAAATCACCATGCAACAGTCAAGTAATTGCCTCAAAACTACAAAGGGAACAATAAGGAGACCTTAACATGGCTACTTATCGTGGGAACTAGGAAACACAATGTAGGCAACTGCACATATGTACTTAGGTAAACTTTTATCGCGCATGATTAGGCGTGCTGGGCACAAAACTTCTTGGGCATTGGACCCAATACTCTTCCCTTGTTGTCGTCATTGCTTGAAGTTTTTCTACGCCTACCATATGACACAGCCACCGCCTCTTACTGTACAAAAAACAAAAGAAATGGTTAGGCATTTTTGTTCACGGCTAACAATTACCTACTACCAAGCACAAAAAAAAGGCACTGCCCTCTCCTTCCACACCTTGCACACAAAAATCAACCACAGATAAAACACCTAACAAAAATTGTGTTGTGTCTTCCCCTTCCACACAAGCATGCCAGTGCTCTATTCAAATGAAAGGAACAAAAAAATCCAATCCCCTGGCTAGAACATTCTGTACAAAATCGAACTCAAAAATGTACCAAAAACACCCACTAAAGGAACCTTCAACAGTTGCCAAGAGGAATCCCTTCTGCTTGCCGCAGCCACAAAAGCAAGTGCCACGACGGAAACACAAACCTCATCACCTCGCAAGCTATACAATCGCTCACGGCCATGAGCACCCCCACCCTTGCCGATATCAAAGCTCACCATTCAGGCAGGCCAAAACTCTCACCCCGCTCACCGCGCTGGCCATGAACTAGATACCCGCTCACCGCACGCCTGGACAGGACGACGCCCACAATCCCCATGAACGCCGCGCTCACCGCGCACTAGATCGATGCTCGTCACGCTCGCCGCGCATCAGATCGACGCCCGTCACGCTCGCCGCGCATCAGATTGACGCTCGCTGCGCACCTGAAACAAAACAACGAACCCCATGGACGCCGCGCACACGCTACTTGCTCACCATCCATGGAGAAAACACACAAATCCACCCCCCGATTCGCCACACCCAACCTGCCCCGTACTCATCGCGCGCCGGGGAAACACACATGAACACAAAAAAGCACGCAGCGGCGCGACCACCGACACACAATCATAGGGAACCATAAATCCAAAAGCTCTTCGGCGAACGAAATCGACGCGGAAAAATTACGAACAGAAACGGGAGAAAAGGAGATACGAACTCACTGCGGCGCGTCCCCCGCTCGCCGTTGTCGCGGCCAGCACCGGCGGCGACCAGAACCCTAGCGGCGAAATTGAAATCGCCCTCGTTGTAGCCGGAAGAAGAAAAGGGAGGAAGAACCGCTCTCGCGAAGTGGGGAATGCACAAGGACCATCTGAAAAATCGCCCAAATTCGAAATACTGAAGCTGACGGCTGGGCCCGGGCTATCTTCATGATTCCACACACGCACGGTCGGGGCGGTTTTACCCGGTACGCCTGAAAAATAGCTGCTCTCGCGCCCGTTACGCGAAGGAAGAGGGTGCCGTTGATTCCTCTCAATAACGCGCATCTCAGCCCGCCGGACAGAAACCGAATGTGGGGCACGTCCCCTAAATAGATTTACCGTTTAATTTTATGTTTATTTTTCTATTTTTCTACATAATGCATGAACACAATATATTTTTCTTGAACCCGTGAACAATTTTTAAACTCGAGGGAACTTATTCTGAACCGCATGAACATTTTTTCCTAACAATATGAACAAATTTTCAAACCATGAATATTTTCTTATAGGTTAACGCTTTTTACAAAACAAAAATCACGGGTAAAATATGTTAACCCAAAAAAGATGAATAAAAGGAAATTTAGAGAATAAGAAGAACCAAAAAATGAAAAAGAAACAAAAATGAAAACGAGAAGGAAAGCATGAAAAATAAACCGGAAAATCAAAACTAAAATTATACCGAAGAAAGAAACAGAAAAAATATTAATAGAAGAAACAGGAAAACAAACGAAACAGAATCAAAGGGAAAAACACGAAAGCTGAAAAAGATGGGCCGAGCCATACGGCCGATGGCTGTACCGACTTGGTCCAAGGCCCAAGCCATAAATAGTTCTCGCGTTTATCGGGCCATGAACCTTTTCCTCATCGTCATCGTCGCACGAAAAGGACACCTCGTCATGGATGCGCCCAACGACCTCATTGGCGTCGATCCCCCGCCGTCCTTTGGCGACCTAACCGCCTCCTCCCGCCACCCACGACCGGCAGCGCTCCCGCCCCGCCTTGCTCGAGCCGCCGCCTCCACCGGTCTTCCACCACCCCGGGCATCCTCTAAATCCCTACTTCCCGGACGCCAGCGAACCTTCCCCGCAAACCCTAAACCCGAATTCATCGTCGCCGGCGAGCTTCCCACTCCCCCAAGATAAGGTCATTCCTCACCTCCACCTGCGTCGCCGCGGGGAGGCGCGTCGTCGCCGGCTACAATGAGGTCCATCCCTCGCCTGCCCGACAACACCGCGGCGAGCCGCGTTGTCCCTGTTTTTTTTTTTGAACAGGCCAAGGGAGAGAAAGGTTACGCGTAGACGTGTTAACCATTGCAACAGGCGTGGAATTTGTCCGGATGCACCCCAAACCAGCAATAGTTGGGTTGCGGCGGCCTAGCCTCCATGGGTTGGGCCAATTTTCACGGTCCAGGTATGGACATAGCACCACCCACCCGAATCTGAATGCGTTGCATGGCTCAGCAAAAAATGTAACCCTGTGCAATCCCGGTTTAAGCTGGTTTCTGCGGTTTCCGTAAACCAGACTGTTGGACACAGTTTGAAACGGTTTGACCTGGTTTAAACTGTTTAGATAGAACTTGATTTGACGGTGTGGTCTGGGTTGGTTACTGGTTTAACCGGTTTGGCACCAGTCCGCCCGATTACCGAGCTGTACCGCGACCTGCTGCTGCTCTGCGCCAATGCCGCCGGAGGTCGGAGGTCGGAGCGGAGTCCTCGACAGCCGCCGCCGTGGAGCACGGAGTCGGAGAAAGGCCCCAGGGCGGCCGACGGCCTCCCGCGGGTGCGCGACGACGAGGATGGCTAGCAGGTGGAGGGAGTGTCGACGCAACCGGCCCTGCTTGAAAACCGCGCCCGGCGCCGTGGCGTTCCTCCTGGCCGTCGTCAAGAAGCGGCGGTCCCCGATTCGGTCCTCGCAGCGGCGACCTCGCGGCGGCGCGGCGGCGCATCCCTCATCTCGCCGGTGTGCTCCTCGCAGCGGCGCATCCCGCCGGTGTGCTCCTCACGACGGCGACCTCCCGCACGGCTCGGCGATGCAAGAGTTGCTAATTGATACGGTTTCACCGGTTTACCTGGTCCAGCCCGTCTTAACCCAGCCAATTTCTTTTTTAATCACGGTTTCAACCCGGAAACCATCGAACCCGGCCTAAACCGCTGATTTGGTCCGGTGCGGTGCGGGCTCGCGGTTTGAGCAGTTTGACACCAAGCTGTGCCCAGGGTTAAAAAAATGTTCTGTTCTGGGATACAGAGTACGTTCAGTATCGCTCCAGAGTCCTGATCCACCCAGACTTGGTGGACGTTGTTTTGAACGGACGACGCATGTCCGAGGCCGTGACGCCTTTGTTGCGCCGGGCGTTCAGCAACGCTCCTCTATTCTTTCCAAGAAGCTGGACTAAACAGACATACGCCAGTATACGCGTTGTCGTGCAGTCAGATTGGTTTTCGCCACCTGCGATTCATCCTTCACGCAAAGTCGATGTGTGGTGATCGGTCCAAACTGCTTGAACGCTGCATTCGCGCGTTCACCTTGTTTCCTTTTCTCCTTTCTTTCCCTGTGTTTTTTTTTTCAAACGGGCAAAATCTTTGCCTTTTCATTAATAGAGACCAAAAGTTTTAGGTTCAGTCAACACAAACATGGTCAAAGGCTAAGAAAATACAAGTCAACTCTTGCAGCATTACAAGACCCAAAAAACCAAAGTAAGGTGTCATGCTTAACGACGGAAAAATTAGACGGTGATGTGGATTGGGCATTGCGAAAGATCCTTGCGCTTGTTTCAAATTTCCTAACAAATAAACATTAGGATGGACGCCATCGCCTTCTTCGCGGTGCCAGCGAAAGAGAGAAAAGTTCACCAAGCCTTGACGCCGTCAATCCCATGCCACGTGCCAGGTTGGAGACAAAGGTTCAGCAACCAATTGGCAGCCATTTGCGAAATTCTTTTGGAGAAGCGGCATTGAAAGAGAAGGTTAGCCGCGGGTTTCCGGAGCTGAGGAGCACAAGGGGCCTGCCCCCCCACAGTTGGGCCAACCACGACGCTTGAGGCGGTCTGAAGTTCAAATCGGATTTTGAATTATCAACCAAGCGAAACAACTTGCATTTTGATGACGCCAAAGCTTTCCACGTTGTGGGCTAAAAATTCGTCAAAGAGGCGCAGTAAAATTGGGATCTATATGTTAAAGCCGAGGAGTAGGTAGCATCGGTGTGGTTAAGTTCCATGTGATCATGTCCTCCATGCATGTCTCCAACTAGATATTTTGGAGCATGGCCCAGAGATTGACAAACTGCTGAATATGGTCAAACAATAAACCGTCATCAAGACGAATGCGTCATGCAGTAGGGCTTGTTGGCCCTTGATGTTTTTCCTTTTGGAGATGCTAAAAATGAGAGGAGCGATTTACTTAGTCCTTTTCTCCCCTAACTAGGCCGAGTTCCAAAAAATGGCCTTTTTGCCGTCGCCGAGAGTGATCAGTCGTGGCTGCATAAAACAAGTCCATCTCCGTCTCATGACGAGGGTTTCCTAATCCGACACAGTTGCGCTCCGGCGCTGTCCATTCAAGTCATGGCCAGCACAATCGCAAGGCACGGGAGAATCTCTCCGTGTACAAAATACCAAGTCCTCCAAACTTGGTTGGGTGACAAACAACTTACCAATGACCTTGCCTTTTCCTCTGGAGATCTTATCAATCCCCGTCAAGTTTTATGAATTGCTCTTCAATGCGGAGGGGCTCACAAGGGGCGTGAAATGAGAAATAGCCAGCAAGTTCAAAACCGATCTAACATAAACATTGTTTAATGTTTGATCGCGCAGCCAAACCCATCTCCTCTCGTCTTTTCCTCTTGCTACAGTGGTGAGAGGCGACTGGGAGGCGATTTTCGAGCTTCGTTTGCTCCCCCGGCACGACCACCGGTCCGTCTCGCCTCCGACGGCCCTCTGGGCGTTGGGAGGCAGGCCGGACCGCGGTGCTGCTGCCGGCGGGGAGCGGTTTGGTGCCTTGGTGGCGTCGCTGAGTCGGCGGCGGCGGCGCTGCTACGGCTTTTGTCCTCCCGTCTCCGTCCCCGTCCCGGCGTAGAGCTAGCTCCGGCGCCGCTGGGGAGGCTGTGGAGGTTGGTCCTGGTCGGATCTGGTGGGATCTGGCCAGCTGTACAGGAGTCCGGCACTGGATGTCTTCCTTTTGGGGCTTACTGCGAAAAAAATAAACTTTGTGTTTAACTTTTTTATGTTCTAGGTGACACGTGGTACATATTAGAACTAACAAGTTACATACTTATGCTGAATCCAAGGTTCTATATCTTTCTGAGAGAATAGACGGAGTATGATGATTTGGATCCTCGCGGGGCTACTTTTTCTAGTATGTCCTGTCTTGTATGACTTTTTTCTTTTTGGTCACGGCTGTGTCATGTTTGCTTCTCCTATATCAATATAAAAGGCAAAGCTTTTGCCTCGTTTAAAAAAAAACAAAGAATTACTGCAAATTTACAGATACAAATGAAGGCCGGCACCACCAAATCCCAGCACACTACCGTACTAGCGCATGATCTATCTTGACGTGCGTTTACTAATTCTATTCCTGCTTCAACAACTATCTGGAAAAGGGAGGTGCCCCGACACCCTCGGCCAAAAACCCACACACCCACACTACACTTCCCGCACTCCCACTTCCATCACTCCCCTTCCTTCTCCTTTCCGTCTCCTCGACAAAAATCATTCACCATTCGAGCAAATGCCCTCCTCATGCTGACGACTCCACCAACACAAGAGCACCCATCCCACTCTCAGCTTTGCTCACCAGTCACCACATCTCCATCCCCATCTAGCTAGTTCCGTATATTGCCGCAAGAAAGCTTCTACTAGTAGATAGTAAGGCGCGAGTTAGCAGAATGGCGAGCGGTGCCATTAGCGCCGTCGCTCTCCTCTCCTTCCTCCTCGGCCTCCCCATCCTCGTCGCCGGCGAGGACCCATACCGGTTCTTCACGTGGAACGTGACCTACGGCGCCATCTACCCGCTCGGCGTCAAGCAGCAGGTCGGTCTCGCGCATTCTGCTCCCCGCGCTCTGTTTTTTCTTCAGTAAACTTTGCACCATTACCGTGTGGTGAGAATCGAAGATGCTGAACGAATGGATGGGGTTTGCTTGCAGGGGATACTGATCAATGGCCAGTTTCCGGGGCCGCAGATTGAGGCCGTCACCAACGACAACCTCGTCGTCAATGTCTTCAACAACCTCAACGAGCCATTCCTCCTCTCCTGGTACGTATTTACACCTCGTAGATAGCTCATGAATCCGGCCATTTTCGTTTTCGTCTTTCTCTCGACGAGTACCGCTCCCTCGCAGTTAATTCGTCCATCCCTGGCTACTTTACTGTATTTAGCAGCACAAGAGTACCACAATGTCATGTAAAATCCATCCTAACGTTTAATTATCCATATTCTGCTTTCCATCAAGCGGCTAGAACATTACTGTTTTGAGACAAGTATATGAATGCTCTGCGAGGCTGAATGACTGTGCTTGCAGTGGTCTCTTCGAGTGAGCTCGCCACAGTGTACGTACCGCTTCTTTAAGACGTACTTAATTTTGCAAAATATTGGATTCCCTGTTGTGCCTGTGAACTAGTAATCCACATGGCCTACAAAGATATGCTCATGCATATCGGGCGTTTAGCCATACCTTTCCTGACAACTCATGTCATTTGGCGATCAAGATAGCGTATTAAACTCCCTGTTCTGCCTGTGATCTGGCGCTGGTTGCTCGTCCACGCGCCGGGCCAGCTTGTCATATTCACCCAAATCCTCCATCAAGTACCTCTTTGCTTTGTCGGTGAGACAGTGCAATGGCATGTCATGAAAGTACGTCTTTTTTAGGGCAAGTACGTCTCTTTTTAGTGGCGACAGAAACTTTACGCAATGGATCGGAGGGACTCCATTTTTTGGTTCAGTCGGAAGTTCCTAGTATGAGTGAACCTCATTTGAACTGTTCCTTAGTACCGTAGGAAATTTTCACTTGCCAAGGACAGGAGCATCAGACAAGGAACGATTCCATGCAGCAGAGTTGCAGATCAGCAGCTCCGATCTATCTAGGCGAAGCCACATTGTTCCCGCGTTGTTTTCCATCCTCCAATCGATCTCTCGGGCACTCCACTGCTGGCTGCTGCTGGGTCGGGAGGGAAGGGAATAATAATGCGCGAGGGCATCTCGTGATCACGGGGGTGGTTGGTTGCGAGGTGAGGATCGGCGTCAGCCTCACGCGCGCGTCGGTGAGCGAGCATGTGCGCTTCCGAGTGGGAGTCAGCCACGTCCGTGTCTTCTTCTGCTCAAAAGTTATGACGCCTCCCTCACGGGCCCTCCGGTTTAAGTTGTATAGGATCAAATAAACTAGACGAGCTCCTTTTCATGAAAACTGGCACAAGGGGAAATGGCTGCACGCCTGCACTAGGCTACCAGCACATTTGTTTTACCTTAGAGCATCTACGTCGGCACCCCGGAATTTTGTCGGACACCCTTAAATTGTGTCTGCTTTGAGCTGACGGACACTTATTATTGAGTACTGCCCATACCGACACCCCCAGACGGCACCCTAACCCGCCGGCCCATTTTGCCCATTTTTTATCAACTCTTTGTATTTGCAAAACATTCCATACCAACACCAAATACAACTAACAAAATATAGATAATAAGCAAGGCTGGCCAACAAAGTCTTGGCCGCCACCAAAGTTTCGGCCAACACAAAGGCCGGCCACCAAAGTCTCGGCGGACAGCTAGGCCGGCCACCAAAAATGGAATCAAAATACATCAAGCCAAGAGTATGCGAATCATTCTTGGGTCTCGGCATCCATAGCCCGTGCCCTCCTCTACTTCATGATGCGAGCGACCTCCTTGGCAAAATATGCGAATCATTCTGGAGAGGATTTTAAGCTCCCTATCGAGTTACACCTCCTTGACCTTCATCTCGCTATCCAGTTATATCTTCTTGAGCATTTGGTATTTGACACCAGAGTAGGTGCCCCCATTTCTTTGTTCTCTTCGTGCATCTTCCAGTTGAGAGTTTTTGACGAGGTGGCCTCCTTCATGTACGAGTCAATCGACTCTTGGAGGGAGGTAGTAGATGATGTCGCTGCCCTCTTGGACGCCTTTGCTTTCTTGTTACCAACTGGCCGATCGAGCACGTCAGCCCCCAGACGTCCACTTTGGACAACCTTGAAACCGGCTCCAACAATGCATAAAAAGAAAGAGCTTCGTGTACACTTCTCGATGCATCAAAACAGCATCCTTCAACTAGAGAAAAGGCGCATTTGAAATAGATAGGAATTTGAGACCAAAGAATCTTACTTTGTCGTCATGGGTCTTGTCACTCTTATTTCTCGTCATAATTTGATCATGATAAACATGAAACTTGTTGCAACCATCTCCTATGGTAACCCGCCGCTTTTCGATTCTGTTCCCATTGCGCTCTATGTACAAAGCATCGTATGGCGGGTATTTCATCCTTTATTTGAAATCCTTGTAAATCCTATTCAAATATGATTCACAAGTTTATTGTGCTCCGATAGTGGTGTCTTAGCTTATTGACATCCAAGCATCACACACAGCTCATGCGGCACTCTCTTCTGTTTGTTCGGTGGCGGCGCGAATCCTAGCCCCATTTAAGGCGGCGAGGAAGGATGTTTGCGGCGGCGGCGACGAGGAAGGGGAGGTGGGCTATAGCGGCAACGAGGAAGGAGAACATGAGATGCTCTTATGTAATGTCTTGTGAGCCTCCGTCCGATAATGATGAGAATGAGCTTAGGGGGTGCTTTTACAGACTTACAGTAGGGCCAGATGCAGCACTGGTTTTGCATAAGAGTGTGTGTCCAGCGTAGCGTATCGTATGGTCCTACATTTTGTTTAGAAACTTTGTTGCACCGACCGACAGAGGAGTATGTCTGTATATGCATGGCCGCTACGTTACACGAGTCTGACTCTATGAGAAGGACGCCACGCGCGCCATGGCTGGATTTGTCGCGCGGGCCCAACCCGTGCCTCTGTTTGCCAGAGCAGAGAGGTGCTATGTTTCTTCTCCCTATTATTTTTCACGACCGTGGTCATTTTAGTTGTAAGGACAGAAGCCGCAGTGAATGTAGATAGCTTTACCGAATTTTCTTAACTTCAAGGGTACGATATTGCACTCGGAGTGTCACCACCTAACAAAGCACTACAGCTCTCTCGTGGAGTCTGGACATCCCGCTCAAGGGAAAAAATAAACAGCTCATGGATGGATAGAACACATATCAAATTCGTGGCACGTGAAAAAGTGCAAGGACGAGAGAACGTGCTAGGCGTCGACGGCATTGCAAGCATCATCTCGTGACTACGGCTACGAGGGCCACCTCGCGCGTCTTAACCGGTCATCGGTACTGTCGAGGTGTCGAACTAACCAGCGGAGCATTTGGACAACAGTTATTTAGTTTTTTTTCTTCCCCGGCCTTGGTATCGAAACAATGCACACAACTCGGAAATCAGTTTTGGGATACAACTTTCCTTTCTTGCCTAGTTTTCAAATATCAAGTACATCACATGGGTCGCATCTTGTAAGAGTATCTCCACTCCTAAATTTTGTCCGGCTCTATGCATCTTTTGGCTCGTTGAACAGTACAATGTTGTTTCTCGTTTATATGTATAAAAATATACTCACCGTGTTACCTGTTATAAGGTGTATAGTTTTCCTGAAAATCAAATTTAACTAAATTTTGACCAGAATTTTAGAAAAAAAATAATCAATATTTGAAATACTAAGAAAATAAAATATGAAAAATATATTTCATGTTGAATCTAATGGTACTGATTTGATATCATAATTGTTAATAATATTTTCTAAAATCCAAAGATAGTCAAGTTTGAATTTCAGTAAAAACTATAAACCTTAAAATAATAAGGAACAGAGGGAGTATTGTTTCTCTTGCCAAACTTACCGAGCTGTCAAAAACAGAAGGCCGATCAGATTGTAAAAAACAAGTATCACTGAATCACTACCTAAAACAGCGATGATCGAAGAGTAAAAAAGACTGATTCAGTGCTACTGAATACAGAATTGTCACTCATGCAAATCCTAAACCGCCACCAACAATACATCTCAATGAAACTGACGGCGTGGATGATGTTATAATCTGTGTGCGATCGATCGGTGCAAATGCAGGAACGGGGTACAGCAGCGGCGGAACTCGTTCGAGGACGGGGTGGCCGGGACGACGTGCCCGATCCCGCCCGGCAGCAACTTCACCTACAACCTGCAGGTCAAGGACCAGATCGGCACCTATTACTACTTCCCCTCCCTCGCCTTCCACAAGGCTGCCGGCGGCTTCGGCGGCCTCCGCGTCCTCAGCCGCCCCAGGATCCCCGTCCCCTTCCCGCCCCCGCCGCGGACTTCACCGCACTCATCGGCGACTGGTACAAGACCAACCATACCGTAAGCTACCTTAGCATGCATGGCCTACTCAGTAATTTTCAGAACTCAAGCGTAACCTCGAATCTTTGGACTCATTTGGTGATGCTGGAACAACAATGCCGTTTGTTTGTGCAGGATTTGAGGTACATACTTGACAGCGGCAAGACTCTCGGTTTCCCTGACGGCCTGCTCATTAACGGTCGCGGTTGGAACGGATACACCTTCACAGTCCAGCCTGGTAAACACACACACATACACGCACAGATCGATCGAGCAGTCTGTGGTTCAAAGTTTAAACTGATGAAACTCTGAAACTTGCCGCGTGCAAAATTGCAGGTCGGACGTACCGTTTCCGGATCACCAACGTCGGGCTGGCGACCTCCCTGAACATCAGGTTCCAGGGGCACACGATGAAGCTGGTGGAGGTGGAGGGGTCGCACACGGTGCAGAGCACCTACTCCTCCCTCGACGTGCACCTCGGCCAGTCCTACTCGGTGCTCCTCACGGCGGACCAGCCTGGCTTCGACTACTCCATCGTCGTCTCCACACGCTTCACCAGCAAGATCATATCCACCGCCGCCGTCCTGCACTACATCAACTCCGCCGGCAAGGCTCCAGGCCCTATGCCCGGAGGCCCCACAACCCAGATCGACTGGTCACTCAACCAGGCCCGCACTATCAGGTGGAACCTGACGGCGAGCGGGCCGAGGCCGAACCCGCAGGGCTCGTACCACTATGGCCAGGTGAATACCACCAAGACCATCCGGCTGGCCAACTCGGCAGCCACCATCAACGGGAAGCAGAGGTACGCGGTGAACAGCGTGTCGCACGTCAATGCGGACACGCCGCTAAAGATCGCCGACTACTACAAGATCCCCGGCGTGTTCACGGTGGGCACCATCTCCGGCAGCCCGACGAACGGCGGTGCCTACCTTCAGACGTCAGTCATGGGGGCTGACTACAGAGGTTACGTGGAGGTTGTGTTTGAGAACTCTGAGAACGAGGTGCAGTCTTGGCACATCGACGGCTATGCCTTCTGGGTTGTCGGGTATGTGTGTGAGCCACATTGGTTGGTTCGCAAGGCCGTGGAATGACTATCTGTTTCGGTGGCTTAACTGTTGGTGATCTGAATCTGAACTGGTCTTAATTTTGGTGCAGAATGAATGGAGGACCATGGTCCCCAGCAAGCAGGCAGATCTACAACTTGAGGGATGGCGTTTCACGGTACACTGTTCAGGTATGGGTAGTGTGCTTCTCTTCTTTACAGTCATGAACTTTGAATTGTTTCCCATTTTTCAACTTGCTTGGAACCCGACTTAGCAGAACTTTTGTGTTTCCATCAGGTTTACCCGAATGCGTGGACTGCAATCTACATGCCCCTTGACAACGTGGGCATGTGGAACGTGAGATCGGAGAACTGGGCCAGGCAGTACCTGGGACAGCAGTTCTACCTCCGCGTCTGGACGCCGTCGACTTCGTGGCGCGACGAGTTCCCGATCCCCAAGAACGCCCTCCTGTGCGGCCGAGCCGCCGGTCGCCGGACAAGGCCGCTCTGACTTGGCGACACGGCCGATCGAACCAAGTCTGTCATGAGAGGATGACACCTTGGCCTGCATCAAGCACACACAATTTACCCTGAAACGAAAGGTCACAAAGAAGAGTGATCCCAAATTAAAGCAGATCGTTGTACGTTTACTATTGAACTTTTAGTGCCAGCTTGATTCTTTCTGCAATGTTTTTGGTGGTGGGTATAATTAGCCATGTACTGTTAGCATCTTAGCTTTGTTATTCCGATCCTTGATACAGTAAAGTATAAGCTTTTTCATGCTGATTTCCTGACAACTTACCTCGCCGTCGGATTGGTTAGCGATCGTAACTCAGCTGATTATTGACTACGTCTAGCTACACATGGCTGGCTGACCCGACCGAGTAGATGTTGCTAGCTGTTTTGAGGAGTGAAGAAACTTTCTTCTTATCGTCATTTTTGTTACGTTTCGTTAACTGAAACCCTTTGGTTACTGAGTTTACACAAGTGAAGAAATGTTCAAGGGTTCAACTTCGTGCATGCCAAGTTGCCAAGCTAATGCCATGTTGTTGGGTTGTTTTACACCGAGGGGCAAATGTTCAATGGATCTTGCTTTGAAGTTACAGGTTTCTTATTTACTGCTTTGCAGGTCGTTGTCTTTAAAGATTTGTTTGACCTTCATAATACCATCCCTTTTGTGACAATCTCCGGGTTTCTATCGGAGATGTGAGAGCATTTTTAGACTACATATTTATTATGGAGTAGTTCTCACCATACACACCGTCTTCAATAAAAAGTTTAAATAAGTACTTACTAACGAGAGTTCTGTTTTTTACTTCAAATTATGAACTCCTCAAACACCTTGAACCTTTGGACGTCAAATGACTCTCTATTTGCCAAACAATTTTTTGTTACAACTGGATCTGATGTAATAAAGCTGCAAAACATTTATTGCTTCCAGGTCCTTGAAGTAACCCGCTCAGCAGATGAGGATGGCTTGAACATAGAACCCGGATCAACTTCATCTAACCTGACCTTTCCTCCAGCTTTCCGGCTCGTTCGTGCAGTTGCGCACAGTCCTCCCATAGTCCCATGCCTCGTCTTCCCTCGCCCGTGTCCCCCGTCTTCCACGCCACTGCCAAGTAGGGACCACCATGCACCAGCTGCCTCCTCCTCCTCCTCCCCCTTCCTCGTCGACGTCGCTCGTGTCGCGGGCGCGCACGGCGATCCACTCCGCCGCCGCCCACGCCGAGCGTGTGCTCACCGACATCAAGGCCGACATCCGAGGTACGAAAGGACACGCTCATGCTTCCTGACTCCTGACTCCTTTCCAGCCCTCTCCTGCTCCATGTCTGCTCAGTCGGGTGGTCCGAATCTGACGAACTTCGGTTCGAATTCGCTCGTGGCGCGTGCAGATGCGGACGGATCCGGCGGGAACAGGGCGCCGCCCCCCAGGACCTCGATGGATCGGCAGGCCGACGCCGAAGCAGGCACCCCCGCCACGGGGCAGGCACCGGACGTGAAGCCTCCGCTTGATGAGGTACAGGCTCCTGTCATTGCCCTCGAATCGGCCGCCGCTTCGTGTGTGAGGAACCGTTCAGGCCGATGCTCGAGTAGTCGTGTGTTCAGTTCATCAGGTTAGGATGGTGCTTTGTGAATTGGGTCAGCATGTGCTGGGACTTGGAAGTTGTCCCTCCAAACAGGATTTCACCCGGCTTTATGGATAAACCAACACGGCCAAACCGATACAAAGTAAAGTGAACCCTAATTACAAAGCAGATCAAAGATAAAAGGAAAGTACATGAGTATGCGCATGTCCTCAAGAAGCCCCCTAGACTACCAACCAGAGGTGACACCACACCTCCTTGTGAAAGCACCGGACATCGTTGCATCGTACACACCAAGCTGCCGCCGGAGAGGACTGCAAACAACGAGGACCAGACTCCGCGAGCGGTGACAACAAACAACTTGGAAGTTGTCATTAGATGCTGTGAAATATTTTCTAAATGTGCAATGTGCGTGACCATGTTCTGGTGGCAGAGCGTACCAAAGCAGAGCTGTGAGGTTTTCGTTTCGACAACTATGGTGGCAGAAAAGATCAGACCTTTCAGCGAGTAGCAGCTAGAACTTGATTACTTGTTCGGTAGGCCTTTGTGAATGCTCCATGGTATCCATTTGGTTATCCATGTATCCAAGGTTTTTGAGTCGCGACTCAAAAGTGAGTCGCCGACCCTGCGACTCGCCGTATAGTCGCCCCAAGTCGCCTGATTAGTAGCGAGTCGCCTGATCTTGAGAAAATGACTCGGCGACTATACATCGACTCAAAAACCATGCTTGTATCGAGGCTTTTGGTGATCCTTTTCTTTTGGAGTGTTTTGTGATGGGTAGCCTTGATGTTTGTCGTGTTTCGAATGGAAGTGCCAGCACCTGGTGTTTAACTTCATACATACTTGTTCTTTTAGTTTTTCTGCATTTTCTACTTCTAATAGAATACGAAGATCTCATGGCAGTGCCACACATTCGAAAAAATGGAGTTAAGCTTGGCTTGTTTTGCCCAGTTGAGTGAAACTGTGAAGTGGACTCGACTAAGAACATGAGCAGTGTCTGATGAATATTTATGCTTCTATAATTGACACCCGCTCTTTAATCCACTTAAAAGGCCTCTTTTGAAGGCTTACCTCACCATTTAGTGATCTTTCTCATTATAAATGGAAATTAGATGTTGAAATAGCTGCGCTCTGCCATTGTCACATAAGCTGCAAAACATTTATTGCTTCCAGGTCCTTGAAGTAACCCGCTCAGCAGATGAGGATGGCTTGAACATAGAACCCGGATCAACTTCATCTAACCTGACCTTTCCTCCAGCTTCAATAGTTAAACAGTTGATCGCAACAATTGAGTAAGTTCATATTCCATCTGCCCACCTTATTTCTTGAGATTTATATAGGAAAAGATGCATATTATTTTGCATTTTAGACTTCCCAAGAGCTTTGTACTTTTGTGAATTGGGTCTTTTATATTACCTGAGCATTAAATTTTTTTTATTCTCTAGAAATGGAAAAAAATTCAACTCAATGAATGATATGAAGTTTAATGGTGACCAATATCTGAAAGAGAAGGGGGGCTTGAGCTTATCTGTTGTTAAGTCACTTGTTCGCCGTGAAAAGGAGGACAGATCTAGTTCTGATTTTTATGGTGACGACGAAACAAAATCCTTGATGCACTCGTTGTTCAAATTCGGTACGTTTCCATGATGTGCTGAGTATTTTTATTATTTTGGAAATTCAAATTTTACATTATAATACATAATTATCTTTTCAGAGGAAGATTTTCCCCATAATGAAAGTCGATGTAGCCCAGAATTACTTCATTCGACATCTTTGTCCAGGGATATCCATGGTGCACCGCCTGGAAGCTTTGTTCATCTCTTAGGAGAGATTATTGGCAGCATTAGTTCTGTGCACAAGATGGCATTCTTTTGGCAATCCGTGGTTGTCGAGGTTAGTCTATTGCTGATATCTTGCCCTATTATTCTGACACGCTGCCTTGAAATTCACGTATTGGCAATACAAAATTATTATGAGGCATAAGGTTATTGGCATTACATGTAAACAGAAGGAATTTGGTTTAAAAGTGAACAAGACAATCAAGACTCAAAAGTTATTAGAGCATATGATAAAATTAAATGTAAGAACCACATTTAATTGTTTTGTTATACATGCAGTTGAAGAAACTATGGTCTGATGGGGAACCGGTGCCTCGTATGTCACTGGATGCTGCTCCAGACTTGAATTGCTGTTTACTATATCAGGAGATACAAGTCATAAATTGCTGCATTGCTAGGAAGAAACGAAGAAAATCAGCTAAGGAGTCACTTGATTCCTTGCTAAAACGGGAGAGTAGTCAAAGTACCGATAACTCAAATCCTAGGTATTCAAATGGTTTGTCTCGTGACAGTGGGATCTATGCAAGAAATAGCAGTGGTGATTATGTTCTTCGGCTTGGTGCTGACTGTGCATCTGAGAACTTAACTCTGTTAGAAACCGGTGAGCCTGTATATTCTCCGACTCTGCAGGTAAGCTCATGTGCTGTTAGTTCATCTTTTATTATCCTCTTTTTCAATATACTAAACACTTGTACAATATATATGTTCAGGAAGGCCCCATAATGACAGCAGAGCTCATAAAAGAAACAGAGGAACTTGTCTTACGGACAGGAAGGTATGTCAACCTTTTGTACGTACTACCATACTGATAGCATGTCACTAGTTAAATCTAAGCGAATAATTTAATACTGATGTAAGTTTTTCATCACATTCTTAATTATGATGAATTATTGCCTCCTACTGATACCAATCTGTTCCTCACTGGAAGATGCAATAAAGTTCGTATCACCATTTATGTTGCTAAGGTTTCTCGTTCACTTTTTGTAACACTGCTTGTATATGTTCTCAGTGTTGGTGCTGGCTGTTCTCAGCTTCTATCAGATATGCAGGCGTTCAAGGCAAGTTTAAAGCTGCTCTTTTCACTTGCTGCAAGGTTGTTAGATTGAGCTTCCTAAATAAGATTTTTCTTATAACAGGCTGCAAACCCGGGATGTGTCTTGGAAGATTTCATTAGATGGCACTCTCCACCTGATTGGTCTGAAGATTGTGCAGCAAGCAATGCAACAGTAGGAGAGGGCTCATCTAGACGTGGTCGGCTAAGTGACAGAATGCAAACAAAGGGTAAAAAAATTATCACTCCCTCCTCTATGCATGCTTGCTCATTTGCCATCTGTAAACTAAATGCGGCTTACATTTTGATGTATTATGCTTAACTAGAAGGAAATTTGTGGAAGGAATTGTGGGGGGCAGCAAAACCTATACCTGCTGTTGAACAAACTCCAATATATGATGAAGATTTAGCTGTGTAAGTACAACAAATTGTGACGATTTTCTCCGCTAGATCTTTAATCACTCCAAAATTGTTATGGATTGATCTAATGTTGCAGGGAGAGCATATTTGATGCCTTGGAAGTTATTGAACCCGTAACACTATTTCAGCAGCTCCTCTCAGTAATTGTAAGTTAAACGCTCGCATTTTTGTCTCGGTGATTTATTTCTTGTAGTTCCATCTAATTATCTCAAGGCAAATGTTGATGCTTTGTACATGCTGTTTGTCTATCAGCTTTCTGTATGCTTCGTAGCAGCAGAATCAGTACTATCAGCAGACAGCAATCTTTCAAAATTATTCTACGACTGCAAAGACTACATTATTAGCATTTACCAAGATGACATGTCAAAAGAACAGTATGATGAGATCTGCAAGGTACCTTGCTATTATTATTCTGGCATTATGTTATGGCATGGTGTTAACATATTGAAACCTTGCCAGGTTTATGAGACGATGGAAGCCATAGTAACCCACCCTGAAGACGCTCTTCAGATCATGCAGCAACCTGACGAACGGTCTGCCAAAAATAAAAACCGCTTCAATCTCAAGCTGAACTTTATTGGCAAAGATCGCCAGTCTCTGTGGAAGCGTACACCAAAGGACGAGAAAAAGACATCGCCGAAGGACGAGAAAAAATCACCAGAAGAAACGAACGGAGGTTTTTTCTCAAACCTTCGCGACAAGAAAGCTTCCATATTTTCAAAAAAGAACACAAAAGCGGTGTCGTCGCCACCCCCTTCATCAGCGTTGGGGGTACTAGATGAAACAGAATGGACGATTTTGTAGTTCTGATTTCAGGATGTTTCCTTATGTACAACTTGTAGAGAAGGTACCCCCAATATTTTGGGAGTAACCTTAAGCTGTAAATACTCGTCCGATTCATTGAACATTGTGCAATAAACTTGAAAAGATAAATATTTCATTTGCAGTATAAGCGTCCAGACTCCATCAGATTTGTCTTTATAATGTTAATCTTCATGCTGTAACATGGATCAACTGTAGTTTTTCTTTTTGTTCCAGTCGATGACACATTTCTGCTTGAACTGATTCACAAATCTTAGCATACACAGATCACAAGCGTTGACAGTTGTCAATTGTTTTCTTTTAGACGATCATGTGCGAACTAGGTTGAACTTCCTCTTGCTCCATCTTCCTCTGCAGATCACGGAAACTTCTGTAAAAACGATTTCTTTGAACGAATACTTCCTAATATTCACCAGGGACTCGCTGTCCTTAACAGAAAAACGATTTGAACTACCATAGTGGCAAGGTATTGGGAAATGTGCAGAAAAATTTGCATAAATGGTGCTACTTTCAGCAATCATTTTCTGAAGTCAAAATTCATATACTATGTATAGACCATGAAATTTTCTGTTGCAACACTTTACATCAAGGGATTGTACCAAAGAAATTTCATTAACAGGGAGTTTTCAACACATTTATGAGGAAACTAAACATAAGCTCTAACCTCGTCTTTTTTTTTTAGAAAGCTTGCGTGTATTCATTCACCATAAGAACAAGTACAAGATTGGAACACACACGCTACAGATTTGAGGAAGAACACAGAAACCACACCCACACGCTGGAGAAAGCTGCAACAACACCGCCAACACCACAAACCTGAGAGAGAGAACACCTCCAAACATTGTTGAAAGCTGCATGAACCACCTGACGCAAGCACCAGGATCATCGACGATGAACGAGCACAGCTAGGCCGCCCTCTCCTCCACCAGCTCCGGACATCACCAGCAGCCCAGTGCGCCGGAACCTCCGCCCATCTTCCTCCGAAACCCCGCAGCACCCTCCGCCGAGGGACGCAGAACCGAGCTCCACCTCCAACCTTTCCTCCTACACACCAGCACCTCACAAGCCCTGCAGCGCCGCTGGAGGAGACGACGCCACGACGAGGACAGGGCCGGAGGACAGGGACTCCAAAACGCGCAGACGCCGCCGCCGTAACCTCATCTAACCTCATCTTTTTATTTGAAGTTCCAATTCATCTTTTCCTTTTCTCTGAGTACTCCCTTCATCGCAGAACATAGGATTTACTTTCATCTGTAAAAGACAAGTTTTAGGAAACAGTTGTTCTATTAGCATATCATTTACATATAATAGAGTAATATCCCCATTTCGTGTTCAGAAGTACTTACTACCGATCTTATTTTCTATAAAAATATATAAACCAAATAGTTGTTGGTCAAAAGTCAAAACCCTTATTGTACCAATCAACATATGCCCTACATGAAGGAAACGGAGGGAGCTAAATCTCAAAGTTGTAGCGCTGTTCATGTTCAACATCCAAAGGTTTGTTCTCAACAACTCGAATGGTTTTGTGCGTGCAAGAGTCCATATCGACTTGACATTCAAATTATGGACAAGGATCCTCTACCGTACTACACTCTGACGCGGGGTCGCTGACATGTAGGCCCGAGGACTCACATGTCAGTGACCGCACGTTAGGATGCAATACGTCAGGGGAGATGTGTCCTCAAATTAAGAAAAAAATTGCCTTTGCATATACTCCCCTGAAGTTGCGATGAATTAAACCACACGGTCTAACTAAAATTAAACGGGCCAACCCATGCAACCGAGCTGGCTAGATAATATTTAAAAAACTGACAACTATTTGTCGGTATATTGTTTAGCACTTTTGACAAAGGGTTTTCTAAACTCCCAATTTCATTGACATAATTGGTATAAAGGTTCATAAAAATGGCGGATGGTATTTAATTAAGTGCAATTGAAAGTTTCTTATTGTAGAAACTACATGATGTATCTAACTTACATTGATCGGAAATGTCCTCTAGGTTCTAGGAGATGGAGGATGCGTGGAAAACGTCACTAGGACTGATATCACATGGTCATCCACATATTAGGATATCTCATATGTCCTATATCCGCTTCACAGTGTGCTTTAATTTTTCCTGTTAGATGCCATTGATTGAGAACTGAAGGAAGGGAATCAAACTGTCATGTGCAATTGAATGGGAGGCGGTGTTTTGCCTTGTGGGACTAGATACTCATATTATTCAAAATATAATTTAAAATTTTCAATGTCAACAATATTTCGAGAAAAAAAATCGGACATACATCCAGACATTTTATGTTCACGTACAAAGTTTCACGAGAAAAATACTTTTTTTGTGGCTTATGTGAAAAAGATAAATTTTGGTGTTAGAAAATGACTTATTACCCGACATTTATTTTTGTCTTTTTGACAAAGCAAAAAAAAAAGTCTTTTTTATGTGAAATTCACTTTGGCACCTGGTGCATATGCACCCGGTATTTGGAAAACATATTTTTAAATATCAAAAAATCTGAAGAAAAAAATCACGGATATATCATCACATTCTTGTTTACAACATCATTTCACCGAAAACCGATATTTTGTATGCCCTGTGTAAAAAGACAAAAAAAAAGTATGGTGAATTTCAGCACAATTTTTTCTTTTTTCACACAAGCCACAAAATGTCGGTTTTTCATGAAAGGACTTTGTGATCACATAGGATGTTAAAATCTATACGCGAACATTTTTTTTCAATTTTTTTGATATTTCAAAATACGTCCAAAATGTATTTTAAATCAAGGATGCATATGCACCCGGGAGTCAAAACACCACTCCGTTTTTTCATGATATTCTTTGTGCGAGCATAGAATGTTGAGATGTAATATACTTATATACCAAAAAAATTAATTTATTTTGACATTTTAAAACGTGATTTTGAATAGTGGGAGCATATCCTTCTACGACTCAAAATGGATTTTCGAATTGAATGCTCTTTTCATCGAGATGGAAGCAATCTGTACATACCACTGTCTATCGTCCGTTCGCATAGAGGATTCAGTCTTTAACGTCCGTGCCAAGTTGCTTCACTTGCCACTCACATGCACATGCGCAAGTATGGGAGAAAACGGGATCCACTACACACTTGCTGTTCATGCTTATCCTCTGACAGCTAGTAGGCTTTGACTTCACACTCCAAGTCTACTCCCATCTCCTCAACTACTCGGCAGCTCTTGAATGCACCGTTCCCGCCATCGCCCAACCAACTGCTTGCCGGCCACTAGAAACCACGACCACTGCCCTGCGTTCCGTAATCTCTACAGTAGACATCATGCACCGACGCGCGTATGATTATCCTACGATGATCTCTCCGAGTTCCTATAAATACCGAAGCTGAGCGGGGCTGCGAGAACCATCCCAACGACAGTGAGTAGCTGTGTGCGCAGTGTAGCTAGCTGGGCGACCATGGCTGCCACTACGAGGCGCACCGTCTTGCTCCTCCTTCTGCTAGCATTGCGGCGCAGCTGAGCTCCGTGGCTCTTGCCGGATTCGGCCGTGGCCCGTTCGGTCGTGATCGTGGGCCTCGTGGCTGTCGCTACGGTCGTTGCCATGGCCGCGGCTTTGGTGGAGGCGGTGGTTTTGGTGGTGGCGGAGGAGGTGGCTTGGGTGGTGGAGGTGGTCTTGGTGGGGGACAGGGCGGTGGCTTTGGAGCTGGAGGCGGGGCGGGCGGAGGTGCCGGTGGTGGAGTTGGAGGAGGAGGAGGGTTCGGGGGAGGAGGTGGTGCTGGAGGAGGTCTCGGAGGTGGCCATGGCGGTGGCTTTGGCGGTGGGGCGGGAGCTGGAGGTGGAGCCGGTGGTGGGCTCGGAGGTGGAGGTGGCTTTGGAGGAGGAGGTGGAGGTGGGCTAGGCGGTGGCGCTGGACATGGTGGCGGCTTTGGAGCTGGCGGTGGTGCAGGTGGTGCTGCAGGCGGTGGAGCTGGTGGTGGGGGCGGATTTGGTGGCGGCGGCGGTGCCGGTGGAGGCTTCGGTGGTGGGGCAGGAGCAGGTGGTGGTGCCGGCGGTGGAGCTGGTGGTGGAGGAGGATTTGGTGGCGGCGGCGGTGCCGGTGGAGGTATCGGAGGTGGGCGCGGCGCTGGAGGAGGCTTCGGTGGTGGAGCCGGTGGCGGGGTAGGAGGCGGCGGCGGTCTGGGAGGAGGAAGTGGTGGTGGGCTTGGAGGTGGTCAAGGTGGAGGTTTTGGAGGAGGTGCCGGGGCAGGTGGTGGAGCCGGTGGTGGCGTCGGCGGAGGTGGTGGATTTGGTGGTGGCGGAGGCCTCGGCGGGGGACACGGTGGTGGGCTTGGCGGAGGCGTAGGTGCCGGTGGTGGTGCCGGGGGAGGTGTTGGTGGCGGAGGCGGCTTTGGCGGCGGTGGCGGTGCAGGTGTTGGTGGCGGGCATGGCGGTGGTTTTGGTGCTGGCGCCGGCGCCGGTGGTGGGGTCGGAGGAGGTGCTGGAGCTGGAGGCGGTGGTGGCTTCGGTGGAGGTGGTGGGGGCGGTCGCGTTTGAGGAGCTTCATTATATACGAAACAAAGACTTAATTCTTGTATTTTAACTTGTATCAAATAAAAACAATATATGGAAAGCCAAACTTTGTTCTTTTTCCATCATCTAAAAAGACTGATGTTGTTTGTTTCCCCACCAAATTTGTGTTCTTGTTGGTGTGCTTAGCTCCTCCAAGAGATGAAATTAGTGATTTCTACTAAAAAAACAATGTTGCTCAAGAATGACCTTGCAAATAATCCACCACTTCAAATTCAAACGGGAAATTTGAATAGGATCTCAGTCATTTTTAACCATTGACCTTTAATCCAAATGTCTGGTCTCTGAACGTGTAGTAGATCATTCGTGACACTTAAAAGGTACTACATGTGCATTATATTTGGACACTTAGTAATATGAATTGCTATAGACTACTTTGTACTTCATATTCAAAGGAAAGTTCTTTTGAAAAGTACCAGCTAACATATGAAGAATAGATGACGGTACGTGCATCCTCAAGGGCTAGTAATGTTTAAGAACTTCGTGTTTAGCCCATTCGGAACAAAAAATAACACATTGTTTGTCAAAAACAAATAAAAAATAACACATCGCATACACATCATCATAGTTATGCATGGGACTATGTATTTCCGAGTTCAGTGATATTTATCAAACCCTAGTCACATTTGTTAGCATTTGAATTCCACACCACTCCCTCTCAATAGAGTTAATCAAAATTTACCAAAAAATGATGAATTAACAAAAACAAGATTGAAAGAGAAATAATCTTAGGTAGAAATATTTTGGAGAAAGCGGAACCTATGGGTATCACTTGGTAGTAAGGAGCAAAAACCCCTTATTGACGTAAATAGTATACATAGAGAGTAAGAATATTTATGGATCAATCAACAAGAGAATAATAGTTCAATTAACCAATTTAGATTTAAAGTAACTCCTAACTGTATACAATTGATTAAGATTCCATGGTGACTGTCAATCAAAAAATAGAAGAGATATAACGTAAATACAATTTTTAATATCCTATTTTGTATCTTAAGAGAAAGCATGTGGCCAAACTACGTTCAATATAAATTGCAAGTCATTCTACGATGAGTGATAACTAGCTAGACCAAAAATTTAGTTACATCACACCCCCGCTATGAATGCATGCACACATAAGAAGATATATAGATAGGTATGGCTGATATTGCATCTCAACTAAATATATATAATGATGAAACATAATGAAATATAGAAGTAGTCGGATATGGATAGAAATCACGGATTGCGGGGTCACAATATGGAGAAACAGAACCCACACAAATTCTTCGAATCAAAATTTTAACCGGCGATTCGTGAAAATAAAAGGCATGCATATTGTGCATTCAAGGATCAATCATCACTACACGATCAATTCAAGTGGCAGTTTGACCCTTGGATTTTATTTTGGATAAATTTCGAAATTCTTCATCCACAACTAAATCTTGTAAGCATAGGTACGGTAGATTTCCTATATCTATGGTGGTCAACATAAACTCTAAGAAATTCGTTGTACTTCATTTGTACCCGTCATGTTTACCATTATTGGATTATCTATAGTTTGTTTGACTTTGTTTATTCAGGGGAAACGGTACTGGTATAGTGGTAGTTATGATATTTGTTTAGAGTGAATTCCACCTTTTACCCGTTAATTATGCATTTGTGATACTAATTACCCATCTAGTGAAAATGTGTTTGGCTTACATATTCGTTGGGTAAGGTTTGATGTGATGATTGAGCCATGGAAATATTAGGACGACGACGAGGAATCGAAATATGGAATAGATGGTGAAAACAAGGTTTGGACATGATCGTCGATGACGTCCTCTGTTATTTACATATTTTGTCGCACCACATCGACCTAACTTGCCGGATTTATCTACCGAAACACGCAGAACGGTAAAATGGGGTTAAACTGTGTCGAAATTTCTTAGATTGGGTATTTTGGTGGAATATTCGTTAACCGGAAATATGTCTCACAAATGCATAACTATATGGTAAACAATGAAATTCACTCTAAATTTTAAAAACCAATACATTTCAATGAATTTAGAAAATGTCGGTCTCTAACTTCGTATAACATTCAGAAAAAAAAGGTAGCTAGACAATTGAGATTTTGCCCACTCCACCGCATACGAGTACTTTGTTCAGCATCGACCCATGCATGCCTAACAGGCCATATATAGCTAGCCAACGCATCCACTGCAAAAGTCAATCCCGTTGACCGCACTCTGGTCTGACTGTGGAGAGTCCTCTCGGAATTAACGATGGCAATGATACAAAAGTCCTACTCCTAGTAGGTCAAGCCGGTAGATGGAAGCCTTCAATAGAGCAGCACACGTTAACTGTTACTATAACTGACTCAAGCTGCTACCGACCCCGATCAGTAGCGAATGCATGCATGCGACCGACGACGATCCAAGGCAATCGGGCGCGTAAATGCATTTGTCGATCATTGGAGCGAGCTATCCATGTGTGCCCATTGCTGCTAGTTAGTGCTAGATGATCTGACCCAGGCTCAGCGGCTGACCCACGGTATCGTCGCGTTCCATCAACCGCACCTATTCATGCTTGTCATTAGACTTCGTCAACTCAAGATCGAGGTGCCAGCCATCAATGTTTCGATGGATACTCCTAGTGAAATAATGCATATAGGGAAATATAATGCCCCTAACACCGCGTTCCGGGTTTTAAAAAAAAATAATGCGTCTAGTGAAATATAATGCCGATAGAAAATAATTCGCCCGGCCGGGCCTGTCCGGCCTGGTGTGTCCTTGCTACCGTGTCCGGGTCTGTCCGGCCTGGTGTGTCTTTGCTACCACGTCCGGTCGGCACCCGCAGGTGGCGGTGGAGGACGTCCTCCAGGTGGCCGTGCTGCCGCCGCCCTCCGACTCCAATGGTTCGGTGTGCTCTTATCGACGTGTCCGGTCGGCTACCGCTTATGGCGGTGGAGGTTGTTCCCTCCCGCATGGTTGTGGTCCCGCTGCCCGTTGTCTACAGCTGTTTCCTAGTTCAGTCCGACCTCACAGTGTTTGTCATGGAGAGACGACGATGATGACTTCAAGACCGAGGTGGCTCATGTTGATGGGCGGCAAGTTTGGTGTAGCGCTAAGGAGTCCGGAGATGTGGTTTTTTGGGGGTCGGGAGAAATCATTGTCATCTTGGCACCGACGCGGTGACGCTTGCGAGTGTCGCCGCTCCTTCCTGAAGGACGTCGGGTGTACCCCTTCCCCACTCTCCATAGCGTGCCGGGGGAAACCCTAGGACCAGTCCGGGCAGCAGCATCGTCGTCGCGTTCCTTCTTGGAGGTGTTGCTTGGTACGCAGCGATTCGGAGTCCTAGGATCGTGGTGTGAATTCTCGGAGGGTGCAGCGGTTGCGAGTCATTTTCGTTTTCGTCAATCCGCCAATGTTGGCTTTGTTTTCTTTTATCTTTTTTTTTCTTTTGGGTTTGCTTGTGCTGTTTTAGCCCCAGCGGTGGTTTCAAAACTGTATCGGGTTGTTGCTATATTAATATAGCGGGGCACAAGCCTATTTCGTCCAAAATACTTCGTCTGTAATACGAAAACCTCAATTGGAGGCCGTGCTACAGGTAGCCCGGTATCTCTCCCATTCGCTGTCGTTTGCGATCCGCGCCACAGTTATCCCTGCCTCGCGTATATAGCGACTCAGTTCCTTCCAATATCCGTATAACAGGCCGTATTTGAGGCAGCACAAGTTCACGCCACCAGAGCCGGCCCATACACCTCACAACTAACCTGGTCCTATGGTGGTACGTTGGAATAAATTAATTACTACTCCCTCCGTTTTTTAATATAAGATGTTTTAGCATTTGTCCACATTCACATATATCTAGATGTATGTAGACATATTTTAGTGTGTATGTGCACTCATATTAGTATGCATGTAGACAACATGTTGGATAGCTAAAACGTCTTATATTTATGCACGGAGGGAGTACTACTGTGAACCGTCCTCTCCTCATCTCATCGTCTCCACCAAACCCCACGACATCCCCTCGCGATGCTTCCTTCCTCAGATCCGGCAAGCGCTAGCTTTGGCACAACGGATTCCGACACGCCGCCGCCGAGGAGGGACCTACGTGGTTTGATGCTCTGTGGACCGAGTCACACGGCCGTCGGGAACGGCGACTTGGATACGGCCGTGCCGCCAGCTGGAGTGGCCTCCCCTATCCTGTACACACATATCCGGCCACGCCGCGGCTGGGTGCAGTCTCCCCCATTCTCCGCCCCACGGATCCGGCCAGGCCTTCACCAGAACCATCCTCCCCGGCCCTATGCGACGTGGAGGCGGCCACGTCGCGCCGGGAGCGGGGCCTCCGGTTCTTTGCATCGCGGATCCTCTGATGGGTGGTGGTGTGGTGAAGATGTGGAGGCTCTCCCCTCCAAATCCAACGGCGCCGACGACGTCCGATGCCAGAGGCAGGTGGGGAGGACGTTGCGTGCGTCTACGTCCTAGCCACAGATTTCATCATCTGCATATGATTTTGAAGATGATTTTTGGTTCACTCTGTTTCGTGTGTGTCACTGTATTTCGTGTTTGTCCAACATTTTCCAATTTATTTTCTTTGATTTTGTCAATCTGCAAGAGTTCTGTATATGAATATTGGTGTGTTTCTGAAATATTGACTTGGGGTTGGTGTGTTTCTGAATTATTGATGGGCTACTGAAAATGATGCTATGCAAAATTGCCAATGCGCATGTTACTTATGGAATCAAATTAGTATTGCAAAAATTGTTTTTCAAGTTCTGCTAATCATACAAACTGTGACAGGGTAGATTTTCTTATGAATGAAGTACGATTTTTATTTGAGCTTGGCCCATCATGTTTTGCCTGGGCATGCCCATGTACTACTCCGTCGATATACACGTATCCATATCATGGCCCAGCTGAATATTTATTCTGTGATTCGCTGACACATTTTCTGACTCTGCGCCCAGCCGCACAGATAGGAAGCGCCAACGTCGGAGATACCGGGCTACATGTAGCCCGGCCTCCAAAAGTCCGCTCTCGCCCGTAATACTCCTAACTAGGTTGGTAATTTCAGCTATGTACGTAGAGTAGTTTTAAGCTACTTACACTCTACTGTTCTAAGCGCTGGAGCAGTCAGCAGGGAGCAAGGACACAATCGATCCTTAACGCTCTCCTTACTTCTCACCTGCCCACCCCACCCCACAGGGCAATCGACAACCAATTAAGTGGACCGTAGGACATGAATTAATAGAATTCATTCCATCGCATCGTTCTCATCTCTTCAGCTCGATCAGCTGCCTATATAAACACACACAAAAGGCTTTCTCCTCTCAGTGCAAACCCGACCAACAAACAAACACCCAAACAAGAAGCATTCTTCCTGGACGGCAATGGTTGTCCGCCTCAAGAAGCCTCTTTGTGTTATTCTTGTTGCCTTCCTTTGTTTGAGATGCTTGGTTCATGCTGACTTTGACGACGATGAGCCGCCATATGGGCCTGGAGGGTTCAGCCGTGGCCCGGGCTTCGGTCATGGACCGAGGGGGTATGGGCGTGGTCCTAAATTTGGTCGTGGGCCGTTTGGTCGTGATTGTCGCTTTGGTAGGTGTCATGGCCGCGGTGGAGGCTATGGGGGTGGAGGTGGTGGTGGGCTTGGTGGAGGTGGTGGTTTAGGAGGTGGTGGTGGGCTTGGTGGAAGTGGAGGTGGTGGACTTGGCGGAGGTGGTGGTGGAGTTGGCGGCGGAGGTGGGCTTGGTGGAGGTGGTGGTGGACTTGGCGGAGGCGGTGGCCTTGGTGGAGGTGGAGGTGGTGGGCTTGGTGGAGGAGGAGGCGGTGGTCTTGGTGGAGGTGGTGGTGTTGGTAGTGGAGGTGGGCTTGGCGGAGGTGGGGGAGTTGGCAGTGGAGGTGGGCTTGGCGGAGGTGGTGGTTTAGGAGGCGGTGGAGGTGGAGGCCTTGGTGGTGGAGGAGGAGGCGGTCTTGGTGGAGGTGGTGGACTAGGCGGTGGGGGAGGTGGTGGGTTAGGAGTTGGTGGCGGACTCGGAGGGGGAGGAGGTAAAGGCGGTGGCTTTGGTGGTGGAGTCGGAAGTGGAAGTGGTGCTGGAGGTGGTCTTGGTGGTGGAGGTGGTGGTGGCTTTGGAGGAGGAGGTGGAGGCGGGATTGGTGGTGGTAGCGGTAAAGGTGGTGGCTTTGGAGTTGGCGGTGGTGTCGGTAGTGGAGCCAGCGGAGGAGGGGGCCTCGGTGGTGGGGGTGGGGCTGGAATGGGTGGAGGTGGTGGTGGTGGGCTTGGAGGTGGTGGAGGCAAAGGTGGAGGTTTTGGAGCGGGTGGTGGCATGGGAGGTGGAGCCGGTGGAGGCGGTGGCCTCGGTGGTGGTGGAGGCGGTGGCATGGGCGGTGGTGGAGGCAGTGGGATGGGTGGTGGAGCCGGCGGTGGATTTGGTAGTGGCGCGGGAGGAGGCTTATGTCATGGAAGCGGTCTTGGCGGTGGCATGGGAGGTGGCGGCGGTCTTGGTGGAGGAGGTGGAGGGGGTCTCGGTGGTGGAGGTGGATCTGGTGGTGGTGCCGGAGGAGGACTCGGGCATGGAAATGGACTCGGTGGTGGGATTGGAAGAGGTGTTGGCCTCGGCGGAGGTGGTGGTGGCGGCATTGGTATTGGTATTGGTGTGGGTATTGGCGTTGGGCTGGGCGCAGGAGCTGGAGGTGGTGCGGGCGCCGGTGGTGGTGCGGGCGCCGGTGGTGGTGCTGGTGGCGGTGGACGGTAACTTTTCAACTCGAAGTGCATAAAGAGCTAAAGATTACTATTCCGTGATGTCCAGTCTCTTGACCGATAGTCTTATTTGCTTAGGTGATTTGTCTTTGTGAGGGATCAATGTCTCTTTTTAGGGATCAACGTGATTGGTTATTACTTATTTCCCTCATTCGATAATTTGTATGTAAGCCATGCTCAAACGAGTCTAAACTCGCATGGAGTCGGACCGCCAAACAACTTGTAAGAAAGATTGATGTAAAAGAGACTACAGATGCATATGATAAATATCATTCAAGCATACTATTTCATGATCCCAGTTCATGTACAATCTGATGGATATGCAATCAGGTTCATTTGCAATGCGGTGGTCAAGTTCCTTTACAATCTGATGATTAGGTTTGACCACAATTTGATGATATGGAGGGAAATGGATTGATTTTGGGGTGCTATAATATTATTCAAGTTCAGTCTTCATTTTCGTTTTTCTAGGGAAGACTTTATAAATTTCTAAATCTGAGACTTTCATTTTTCGGAGAAAGGCTACATATGGATGGACATAGGGGTGGACACAAAGCTCGAGACTCGAGGCTCGGCTCGGGCTCGGCTTGGCTCGAAGGTAGGACAAGCCAAGCCTAAACCTACCGGACAGGGCTCGAGGCTCGACAAGCCGTCTCGGTGAAGCTCGCAAGCCGGCTCGAAGGCTCGATAGAATATAAAATTTTGATATGTCCTTTGCTCAAAACACACAAAATAATCACCATTTATTCTATTTTGCTTCAGTTTTTTGGCTGTATAAAAAGGTCCAGCAAGTAAATACATCAAATAAGCACCATTGTCCATTGACATATTTTGCTTCAGTTTTTTTGGCTGTATAAAAAGTTCTAACAAGAAAATACATCAAATAAGACTTATTTACACTAATTAATTTGCTTCAGCTTTTCAAGGATAGAACATGAGAGAGCGCATAGGTTACTTGTACTTTTGCACACGTACACGTAGAAAATGTAAATCATACAAGAATAACATTGCAAATAATTTTATATCAATAAGAAAAAGGAAATAGTTTTAAATCATAGAAGAATAACGTGGCACATACAGTATAAAGATCAATGGCTCAATCGGAAAAACTAGCAGCTAGCTATAAATGAAAAATGTAGCATGTACATTACAAAAGTGAATTACTCAACTGAAAATACTTTGCAAGAAACCAAAACACTTAACACAGGTGCTGGAGATGCGGTTTTGGAATTCATGGCACTGTTGTCGCCTGTAGGCAGCAACGCCTCTTTCCCTGCCCGTGCACCTTCTGCGGTGGTGAAGAATTGAAAAAGACAGAGAAATTGGTGCTGGAGCCTGAAGGACGGGACGCAGGCCAGTCGAGGCTGCCGTAAGGCCGGCGGCCGGCGGCCGCCCCTACTGATATAAGTGCGGGCACGACGTCGCGCGCATCTAGAGGAGCAGGTAACCTGCTACGGGAGCAGCAGGGGTCAGGGGGTAGGCGGAGGCGGGAAGCCATGGGCAGGTGGCAGCGGGCGGCGGTCGCGTCGGTGGTAGAGTGCGACGGCCGCGTCAGTGGTGGCGGGCGACGGCCGGCGGCGGCTGGCTAATCCTAGGAAGCATCACGTCAGGGGAGACGAGGATGAGGGGATCGATCGAATTGATTCGTTCAGAGTTCAGAGTTTCAGATAATGGTGTCTGTAGCACTCGGCTTGCAAGCCGGCCGAGCCGAGCTTCGAGCCCACTTCCTGGGATATTTTTTAATGCAAGCCGAGCCAGACTCGGCTCGAGTTTTCGTGAGCCTGGCCGAGCCGAGCCACGAACCGGCTCGGCTCGATTCCACCCCTAGATGGACAAGCCAAAGCTGAACGAGACATCTAACGTCATGAGCATTATTCTTTCTTTTCCTGAGCTGATCAATGAGCATTTCCAACACAAAGAAACCATAATGCGGCTAGATTGAAGAAGTTTTCTTGAGAGAATGATGCTTTAACTAGGGCTATGAGCTCACTGCATGAGAACGACCAAACGGCCAAAGAATTTGGTCGCTGGGCAGGCGCTGATAAATCAATTTGCGTATTGTCAAAACAAAGAGAGAAAACCAAATCAGGTTGGAAACCAAAACTCATTCAGACAAAACAAAACCAACTTAATTGTTTTCGAACCATGGAAACCAAACTTAACTTGAATTATGATCTTTCAAAATACCTTTTTTTAAGGTGTTCCAAAACACCTGAAGTACCATGCACTCGTACTGGCATGCCATATTGCCATGTATGCTCGGCTCGAATCTAATATAGCATTAAAAACTGATGGGCTTAGCTTTTGTCGCTCGGGACTGGGCCACTATTTTACGCTGGGCTGGACGTAGATAAGCCTAAGTGACATATGAGTAGGCCTACATGAAGAAAAAAAGATAAAGAAGAGAATGAAATGACATACATGAAGAAAAAAAGATAAAGAAGAGAATGAAATGACACACACGGATTTTTGACACATGGAGGCAAACTCGGCTGGAATAGAACGGCCAGTAGCGTCTTCGTGATCATGGACAAAGTACGATTAGTTGGTTAAAAAAATAAACAATTGAATAGGAAGCAAAGTACAGAGTTAGACTGCTCACAGTGAGACGTCTCATATAGTGAAATCATGCACGAGAGTGGACTAACGGAGGCCGGGCTACAGGGAGCCCTTTATTTTGAAAATTTTGAAAACCACAATTTGAAGTTGTAAAAAATTCTGCATGTAGAAAATGTTGAATCCTACCGATGTGTAAAATCTCAGAAAATAATACCTCGTATTTTGGGCTGCGTAAAAATGACAAATCTGAAATTTGAAAAGTAGTGAACCGTGCAAAATTTGAACTCTTCCAAATCTGTCAGATTTTGTCATTTTTGTGTAGCTCAAAATATGAACTATTTTGATTCGATATTTTGCACGTCGATAGAATACAACCCTGTCTACATGCATGATTTTTTTTAGATTTTTTTACAACTTTAAAATGTGGTTTTCAAAATTTTAAAAATAAAGGGCTCCGTGTAGCTCGGCTTCCATTATAGGTTTCCCTATCATGCACATGATACTACACTATGTTACTAACTCCATAGTGGGTAGTCACATAGTTGTAGTATTATGTAGTAGTGCATTTATTACCTTTGTAGACTTAATTTATATTGGGATACGTTATGTTACGGTATCTATCTATGATAATCTACCTATTGTATTATTACCTTCTCTCTCATCATTAACTACACTACCACATCAAATTTTTGCATGCATGAAATGTACGATATCACATATGATACCCTCATTATGGGTAGTCTTAATAATCAGAAGAGTCCTCAACATAACAAGAGGGGACATGGACATTTATCACGCGTGGAGTGATTAATTATTGTTGATGGCCACGCTTCCTACCTCCTTATTAAGTGTATCCCCTGATTAATTATTGTTGACTACCAAAAAATAATTTAGTGGTTCAATAAAGGGTAAAAAATACGGTTTTTTAAAATCAAAGATGATCAATTATTGTACTCGTATAAAAACGTTTGGCCAAGGAATGATTCCCGCTGACTTAAGGAAAAAATTACAGCGTGAATAGTACTTGTATATCGTGTTTTCTCATTTCTGGCAAATCTGTCATTCCCCGGCAAAAAAATTTATCCGATTTATTTTTGGATTCATGTTTGATTCCAAAAAAAGATTCGGAAAACTTTGGCCTTTTCTAAATTACTAAGTTATTTTTGCATTTATAGGGTGCGCTAGCATCACTTTATTTCCGGTGTGACACAACGCCGTAAAACATAAATTAATAAAAACGCTTTGTACGTAAGTAATTACTTATTGTAGTGTAAAATGATATGGGTTCTTTAAAAACTATCTAAAACTTGTAGGTGAAATTAATCTTAGGCATGGACTATGTAGAATGTTGTGTATCTACAAAAACTCGTTCAAAAAAAAAGGCATGTGTGAGTAGCATGATGTGCTAATCACAAAAAAAATAGTTAGAGCCTAATTACAAGTGCAGTATCATTAAATTAAGTTGGAGAGTAAGAGAAATTAAAGTAAATTCTAGTTAAACTGAGTGCAAGTAATACCGACTGGGGTTAAATACTTGTGTTGCGTTTATTGAGCAGGTGGTATATATGCATGTATACAAACCATGTACGATCTTAGAGGGTAGTATAGTCGCCGTGTGCTCCTACACATTTTCGATGAAATGACATGACATGTTTCCTAAAGAGCATCTCCAACAGACGCTGGGTAGCGTGGCGCGCTAAATAATTTTCGCAGCGCCGAAATAGCGGTTTAGCGCGCGCGGGCATTGCTCTGCTTTTGCAGAAGCACTAAACTATACCGCGCGAAATGAAAGCTTTTTCAGACGCGCTAAAAGAGCGCGCCTCGAACTGGTTTCGGTAAGAAAAAGTAGTAAACGAAGATCAAAAAAGTCAAAGTAAATAGAAATTTTATTAGTTCATAGCAGTTCGTTCGTTGACAACGGAAAAGTAAATGATTGCAGAAAATAAACTAAACGAAAACTAAACCTAAACTACTCCTCGTCCGAGTTGCTTTCCTCCTCCGAGGAGGTGAACATGTCCTGCCACCGAGGATCGTCATCAGCCCAGGCGCTGGCGGCGCTGGTGCTCGAGCCGTACAGTGCCGCCATCGCCGCCTCCTTTACGCGTCGGCTTCTCGGCCCGCACCTCGGCGCGCTCGTCCCGCCGCTCGGCACGCTCCGCCTCATGCGTCTCCCATAACTCCCTCTCGACGACAGCCTGCAGGTTTCGAGCACGCCACGCTGCGACCATGCGTTTGTTGAAAGAGCATCTCCATGCTATACGTGTTTTGATATTTGTTGACAACACAATTAGAGGTCTAATATGTGTGCTAAATGTTTGCAGGAATATTTCTATACCTTGCCAGCACAGGTTGTGTTCCAAATATGAAGAAGCGTTGGCTTTACTAGCTCAGCCGGTACTACCGGGTCCAGCCCGGTACTACAGGGTGACCCCAGGTTTTGCCGTGCGGCACTACCGCGGCCGGTACCGTGGCCAGTACCGCATCTCCGGAGGTCTCTCTGTACTCGTCGAATTTTAACCCGGTAGTGGCCCCGGTAGTGTCGCGGTACACTACCGCGAAGAGAGTACTACCGGACCTCTTCTGGTCCGATACTACCGCTGCGGGCCAGTGAAGGAAGGGTTGACTGGTCGTCTGTTCGTCCCTGAGTCAGCGCGGCTCGGTACTATCGGGCGAGGCCCGGTACTACCGATACGGGCTGTTTTCAGCTGCCAACGGCCAGAATTTTGGGAGGGGTATTTAATCCCCTCCACCTACCTTTGGACAAGCAGCTCGCCCAAAATTGAAGACCACCATTATTGCAAGCTCAAGCTTCACTAGATCTCTCAATCCCTCCACCCAAATTTGTTGATCTTTGGAGGATTGAAGGAGAAGGTCCGGATCTACATCTTCACCAAAACGTTTTTCATTTCCCCCTCATTCACTTGAGAGATTTGAGCCTGGGGTTTCCTCTAGGAAAACCTAGGTATCTTGTTATACTTACTTGCTTGGTACTTTTGTGTGGCAGGTGTTGTGGTGCTTGGGAGCCCCAAATCCGATAGTAGAAGGTGAACCGAGCTTTTGGGCAAGGTTCATCGAAGAATAGGGTGAGGCCATTTGTGGTGTTTGAGTTTGAAACTCACAACCCTCCAACGAGACGTACTCCCCTAAAAAAGAGGAACGCAGGAATACATCCTTGTCTCCGCGTGCTTCCCGTTTGGTTACTCCTTACTCGTTAGCTCTTAATTGTATCTTGCTTAGTATTGTGTTAACTTGTCATATAGGTAAATTCACCGTAGTTGCATATCTAGAGAATTTACCTTTGTGTCAAGCCTAAACTCGAAAAAGAGCTAAAAATTGAGTAGCGCCTATTCACCCCCCCCCCTCTAGGTGGCCATGCCGATCCTTTCAATTGGTATTAGAGCATCGGCTCTTTATTCGGGCTTATCCGCCTAAGAGAAATATGGCCATTGACGAGCATGGAAATGACATTTTCGACCTCCCCATCGAGTCCACTTCGGTTTCCATAGAGGACTTCAATTCCATGAAGAGCTCTATGGAAACTAAAATGGATAAGTTGCAAGAGATGATCTTGAAACTCATGGAGACGAAGGATATCTCATCTCCTCCCACTCCTCTTTCTTCGGAGATTCCTAAGAAACCCGAGGAGGAAGAGGTTGATGGGAAGAAGAAGGGGGTTGACAAAGATAAAATTGACTCCCCAATTAAACCAACTAATGGTTCGGGAGAATATGGTAGAGTTTCTTTTCCATACTCTCCCGACCTACCTATCCCTCATCCTCCTATACACCTAAGGGGAAACCCACCTAAGCTAAATGCTTCTTTGTTTACTAAATGGCAATCTTCTATGAGATCTTATGTGAACAGTGCATCTATCGAGCTTTGGAGGATCATTGAGGAAGGTTACCTTGCCGTGGATGAATCCAACAAGACAAGAAGGGAGGTGGTTGATTGTCAACTAAATGCCATCGCTCTTGACTTGATCTGTGATGCCGTGGGAGATGATGACTTGCCTCACATCGAACATTGCACCACCGCCAAAGAAGCTTGGAAGTGCCTCATTAAAGTGTTCGTTGGAAATGATAGCATGAGGAGAAACCGATTTGAGGAGATGAGCAACAAAGCCGAAGGGTTCTTCATGGAAGATGGATAAGACCATGAGCAAATGTATCGAAGACTCAAGGCCCTTGCCAATGCCTATAGAGATCTTGGTGCGCCCCATGTGAATGATGCTTGAATCAAGAGGAAGTATGTGAATGCTCTCTTGCCCTTTGAACCGGCCGACTTGAAGAGTATCCAAGGAAGGCACAACTTTCCACAATTGACCTCCAATGAAGTCATGCAAGAGATGCAATCTTTCATAGTTCAAGGCAAAATTGCACAAGACTCTCGTGCCCGAGCTATTGGAATGCAACAAGGAGCTTCACTTGCTTTGAAGGCCAAGGTTGTTGAACACAATGAAGATCAAGATTGTGAAGATGTGTCCTCCATGGACCCCGAAGAACTCAAGATTGCTCATAGAGACTATGTGGCTCTTGCGGCAAGGACCTTTTGGAAGAACACATCCAAAGCTAAAGCTCAAGTGGAGCAAAAGTTAAAATCTAGTGGTTACAAGGAGGGCAACCCAAAAATGAAGACTTGCTTCAATTGCCAAGATAGATATCACTATGTTGTCGAGTGCCCGTATGAGAACCATGAAGAACAAGGAGGAAGGCTCATTCTAAAGAATGCCTCAAAGTCCCCTAGCAAGAAACCTTTCTTTAAGAAGAACTTTCCCAACAAGGAGCCACCTTCAAGAATGGTGTTGGTGACAAGAGAGGAGTACATTTCTGGGGATGAAGAAGATGAAGAAGAAACCACAAGTGAAGTTGCCGCTATTGCTATTACTTCGTCAACATCTCCTTCTCTCTTTGAATTCCCCAATGACAACATTCCCATCCAATCCGCCAAGTGTCTCATGGCCAAGGCCACCGAGGTATCATCTTCATCCACTTCCAAGACTATGAATGAAATGGATGATCTTATTAGTCTTAGAATAAAGGAAGAAAATGTTGCTTTGGATCGTTTCATGACTAACTTGCAAGGTGAAGCCAAGACACGCTTTGAGGCTCTTATGAGCGATTATGGGATGACACAAGATCTTCTTGAGGAGAAGGGGAGACTTGAAAGAGAATATGCTAACGACATTGCTGCTCTCACCGTGGCTCTTGAGGAAGAGCATGAACTTCGTGTCTCTCTTGAAGAGAAACTTGAAAATCTTGATGAGTCACAAAATGCAATTTTTTCTAAAATCATTAAAGAACGTGACCATGCTATTGCAAATTATAAGCTTTACAAGAAAGAAAGGGTTGAATTTGGTGTTGGTCATGATAGACTAACCGAGGAGCTAGAGAAGCTCACCAAGGCCCACAAGGCCTTGGAGAGTGAACACTCTATCCTCACCAAGTCTTTTGAACAACTTCAAAGTCAATCATCTAAAACTAATGTTCCTAGTTCCTCTACTATTTCTTGTGATCATGCAAATGTTATTGAGGAAAATGCTAGGTTGAAGAGCGAACTTGCCAAGTCCTCTAGTCCCCAAAGTAACCTCTTGATGATCTTTTGCAAATGCAAAAGCCACACATTGGGAAAGAGGGTATTGGTTATGTTGCCAAGAAGAAGAAGATGAAGAACAAGAACAAGAAGAAGGCCAAGCCCGCACAAGCAAAGAAGTCTACAATTGCGAGTGGTGATCCTACAAGGAGCAAAACCACTCGTAATGACTTTGCGAGAATTGCTAACCCTCACTATATTCTTTACTAGTCATCAACCCGTGCACCTGCACGGGCTAGCTATTTGGAGCAATAGATGAATATTAACAAATAAATAATACTCCCTGTGCAAAAATTAGTTTCCAATAATTTGGTTCAAATTATTTTCAAAAAATCGAATATCTAGAAATCAAAATAAATATATATTTCATTGTCATAACATAGAAAATTTACTTTAATTTGTACGACCAAAATACACATCCTTCTTCAGTTATCCCTCTGTTTTGAATTTCAATGAATACAAAGACACTTCGATGAATAGTAGAGACATTTATGATTTCTCAAATTTGAAGTGGGGAGAAAATGATTATTGAATTTGATAACTCTCCTTTCTTAGCATAATCCTTATGCATTCATTTGATTGGAGCATGAAAATTGACTATGCTTGCTAATCAAGTGGGACCATATAAGAATAGTAATAGGAAGTGCCAAGTTGTTAACCTCACCATATTAACTACTAAGATTAATATGCAGGTGCGATCCCTTTGCAAATAATTATGTAATTTTCCCTAGATTAATTTGGCTACTAAAATACAGTTTTGTTCATGGCTAATGAGGAAAAAGGATAGTAATTTTGCAGCTAAGGAGAAGTGTGGTTAAAAAAAACTTGTGTAGTACTAAATTTTGATCATACTTACCTAGCAAGGCTATGAAAGGAAGAACTCTGCAACAAACATTAACCCGTAGCGCAAAACCAAAACTATGCATCCATAGATTCTATAAATATAATGGAAATAGTAGGATCATACAATGTGAGGAGTTCATTAATAATCCGAAATGACCATGAGGTCTAGATCGATGCAAACACCCGAATTTGATCATATTACAAAACTGATTGAGATATTACGAAGATAATATCAACATGTGAAACTTGTTACTTGAGTTAAGTATGGGTCATATCTGCACTCTTTAAGTCGTTATTCATTAAATTTACATCAAATTATAAGAGATGTCCATGAAAGTGAGAAGGAGGTAATAAAGTGAAAGTTATATGAATCTGAACGATAGATGTTATACCTTTAGAACATCCATGGTAGACAGATACTTGTCAGACCATCATGGTGGACATTATTAGGCCATTAATAAATATGTCTAAGTATTCGACATAATTCGCCTGCAGGGCACATATGAAAAATTAGAAGTACATAAAATTTGTTTTTCCCAATCGATTCCCACAATTCTACATGGCACTGGGGCATTAATTAAATTGTCGAGTCAAAAGTAGCAAGCAAAAAAAGTTATTGTTCGAGTATAAATTCCCTACATATATCGTGCTATGATATGATATTGTGCACCAATTATCAATTATTACTAAGAGCACTGAAGAGTCATCGATCCCGTGCCAAGAAAATAGCTGACATAGAGCCTACAAAATAAGACAGAAATACTGTATTGTACTTCCGGTAATATAAATGGCAATGTCACCACTTCACCTCACAGTATGTGACGAATTCAAGCAAGTACACTCCAGATGGTATTCACCGGCCTACACATCAGCAAAACTGGAACAACCTTACAATCAGTCCGAATTTTTTAACCAAAACAACAGGGAATACATTACCATCAGGACAGTTAATACTGGAATCTCTGAACTTGCTCTCCTACTTGTAAGACAAAAACAAATAGCAATATTGTATCACACCGTGCTTGTATAAAAAATGAAGGTATCAGCAATTGTACAGATGCAACATGTATGCATGAACCCATGCTCTAATTATAGAAAATACATGAACCCAGCCTCGAACACCAGCCAAGCAGGCTTTCAAGTTCCATCATGTATTCCTGAAAAGAAATACTGTATCATACCATGCTTGTATAAAAAATGAAGGTATCAGCAATTTTACAAACGCACCATGTATTCTTGAAAAAGAAATACCAACGCTGCATGATGACATTAACTTATTTGCCGACATCACAACACACTAGCCTTAGCGGACGTTGTGCAGGCGCTCAAGGTGAATTTTTCTTCCGCCCCGGCCGTGCACCACATGTAGCCAGGCGCTGAACTCATCCTTTCTGCAAGGGGAGCGAGAGGATGTATGGGAGAAATGCTACCGCACTTCCCTAACCTCAGCAACAATCCAATCTTCTTCAAACTGTATCTCTACATCGGCTCCTCCGTGGTATGTATATTTTTTAGTTTTGTACCTCCTCCGTTGCATGTCTGCATCAATCATTAGGAGGATATGATCAGACCAAACAGAGAAGTTAGATTAAAACGTGACCGTTCGCCGGGTGGATGCATTACCCCCGCAAAGGCTCTCATTAACTATCAAGCATGCGCAGGTCTATATTGACTCTGAGCGAGATGTTATGCCTAAGTGCAGGATGTAGATGCAAGGACTTAGCTGATTTTTGCCGTGTCCTCGATCCGTCATGTCCCTCCCGGGTATCCAGCTCCTTAGCCATTCTCCACCGTCAGTTCCTGTCCCGGGAAGGCGCTGCACATAGCAAACTTTCAGTAGGAAAAAATGGACCCTCTTTTCATGTCGTGATAGTGTTTCATCCGAAGCAACCCGCAAGCAAAGTTGAATGTGCATTTCTGTGTTTAGGTTCGTTAAAACACAGCACTGCCCGTTCACTTCTTTCCGCGGCAGCACGGCACGATCGGGTGGCAGTGCCTACCGATAGGCCACTCGCGCTCGACCCGTCAGCCACCGGCACCATATCAGCCCCCTGCTTGGGGGTCGTTACGGATAACACACATCTCGACATGAATTGAGGCTCACGGAATTGAAACACTTATCTTTTATTTCTTGGCGATGATTTCTTACACCCTATTACAGAACGCTAGTCCCTTGGGCGTGCTTAGCAGATTCGACGTTTGGCGATTCATGTTCGTAATTAAGGGTAGAACTTGTGGAGATTCTCGATATTCCAAGCATTGCCCTCCGGCCTGCCTTTCTCGTCCTCCAGATAGACCGCTCCGGGTCTCGGGTATGAGTAACCCGGAAGGGTCCTTCCCACTTGCTTGACATCTTGTTCACGCCATCGAGCTTTTGTATCTTGCGGAGTACCAGGTCCCTAGGATGTAGTTCCCAGGACCGGACATGATGGCTCTCGTATCGGCGCAGCCCGTGCTGATACCGAGCAGACCGTAACGATGCTCGACAGCGAATCTCCTCCAGGATGTTTATGTCATGAATCCTCCGCTCAATTTGGGTGTCTTCATCATAGGCGAGTACCCGGGGAGATCCATGACTTAGTTCTGTTGGCAAGACAGCTTCAACTCCATTGACAAGGAAGAAAGGTGTTTCTCCAGTTGCTCGGCTCGGTGTAGTTCTGAGGGACCATATTACACTGGGCAGATGATCAATCCAATTCTTCCCCTTGTTCTCCAACTTGTCAAATGCTTTCGTCTTCAGACCTTTCAGGACCTCCGCATTCGCTCTCTCCACTTGTCCGTTGCATCTTGGATAGGACACTAATGCAAAGCACACCTTGATGCCCAGTTCTTCGCAGAAGTTGAGGATGGCTCGACTTGTGAACTGAGTGTCGTTATCAGTGATGATCTTGTTTGGTACTCCGAAACGATAGACAATCCCCTCAATGAACTTGATGGCGGCCTGGGCTGTCTGGCGTGGTACTGGCATCACTTCCACCCATTTTGTGAACTTGTCAATAGCCACGAAGAGGTATTCATGTCCGCCAACTACTTTGGCACCTTGCCCACAATGTCAAGCCCCCAGACTGCAAATGGCCAGGATATTGGGATTGGTTGGAGGGCTTGAGCTGGCTGATTGATGTTCTTCGCGTAGTATTGGCAAGCTTCGCAGGTCTTAATAATTTGCTCGGCGTCATGCATGACTGTTGGCCAGTAGAAACCTTGACGGAAAACTTTTCCCGCCAGAGATCTTGAAGCAACATGACTTGAGCATGTGCCCTCGTGGATGTCTCGTAGCAGTACTTGGCCTTGCTCTTGTGGTATGCAGCGCAGCTTGACTCCGTTGTCGCGTCGCCGGTAGAGCTCGCCGTCGATCAGGACATAGAGCTTGGCTTGGCGAGCCACCCGCTCGGCGTCATGATCATCCTCTGGAAGAGCATGCTCCGTCATGTACTTGATGATGTTCAGGGCCCAGGGTGGGTGGGTTCTTTCCACCGGTAGCACCATTTGACCAAGAAGAAGCATGGCTTCCCTTGGTCCAGGTGCTGTCGGGTCTTGCACGTCTCTTGGGCTGGTTTCCCGGGTTGTCAAAGTAGACGGGTCACCAGCCCCCAGTGTCGATGTAGACCTTGCCTTGAGCCTCTCGGGAGACACAGAGGGTTGCCGGAGCACCTCAATGTAGATCACGGGAGGCACTGGTTCTCGCTTGGAGGCCATTTGTGACAGCTCGTCCGCGGACGTGTTTCATCCCGCGGGACATACACGGCACGGAAGCTGTCGAAGCGTCGCTGAAGCTTCCATACCTCCTCCACATATGGTGCCATCTGAGGGCAGGCGTACTCCTTGTTCACTTGTTTGATGACTAGCTGAGAGTCACCCTTGATGATGAGCTTGTTGATGCTGAGGCCAACGGCAGCACGAAGTTCCGCATGCAGGCCCTCGTACTCCGTCGTATTGTTCGAGATCTTCTCCTTGTAGTGCATCTGGACGATGTACTTCAGATGGTCCCTCGTAGGTGAGATCAAGACAACTCTAGCGCCTCCTTGGCCCTTGGTGTAGGAGCCGTCGAAGTTCATAGTCCAGGCACCGGGGTCTTCTTTCCCGGGAAGGCTGGATTCCTCCACCGGGTCGTCAAACGTTGTCTCGGTCCACTCCGCCGTGAAGTCGGCCAGCGCCTGACTGTTGATGTTGTTCGTGTGCTCGAACTTGAGGCCGAACCCTTGAAGCTCCATGGCCCATCAGGAGACGCGTCCGGTGGCAAGCGGGTTCTCCAATAGGCTTCTCAGGGGATACTTGGAGACCACAGTGATAGGGTGGCTTTCGAAGTAGGGCCTCATCTTGCGAGAGGCGATGAGGATCGCCACCAACAGCTTCTGCATCATGGGGTACCGCTCCCGGGCGTTGCGCAGCACAGAATTGATGAAGTAGATCGGATGCTGTATCTTGCGGGTTACCGAGTCCTTGACGGGCTCGGCTTCCTCCGGGCATTCTGCTTCAGCGAGAGCGAGTCAGCCCCCAGCGATGCTTCTTCTTCGGGCTCAGGATCCTCGGACCCTTTGTCACCCAGCTGCCTCTTCTTGCTTGGTTGCCACGGGAGGGTGTTCCTTGGATGCTTGCCCTTGAGCTTGCTTGACTTTGTTGGAGGAGTGCCACGCTCTACCACTAGAACTGCGCTGATCACCTAGTTGGTGGTAGCGATGTACAGCAGTAGGGGCTCCTTTTTTGCTGGTGCCACGAGGATGGGTGGCGAGGTGAGGTAGCGCTTGAGAGACTGAAGAGCTTCTTCAGCCTCGGGGTCCACTCCACGGGACCCGACTTCTTGAGTAACTTGAAGAAGGGCAGAGCTCGTTCTCCAAGCCTTGAGATGAAGCGCCCGAGTGCGGTGATGCACCTGTTGAGGCGTTGTACGTCCTTGACCTGCCTTGGCGCCTCCATGCACTCGATGGCCTTGATCTTGTAGGGATTGGCCTCAATCCCCCGATGGGAGATTAAGAACCCAAGCAGCTTGCCGGACGGGACCCCAAATACGCACTTGTCAGGCTTGAGCTTGAAGTTGACCCGACGAAGGTTTTCGAAGGTCTCGTGCAGATCTTGGATGAGGCGGTCCATGTACCGGGTCTTGACCACGATGTCGTCGATGTACGCCTCCACGTTGCGGCCCAGCTGGGGCCCAAGGCATGCTTGCATGGCGCGCTGAAAGGTTGCGCCGGCGTTCCGGAGGCTGAACGGCATCCGGGTGTAGCAGTAGCAGCCCTTGGGTGTGATGAAGGCCGTCTTCTCCTGATCCTCCACCGCCATCATGATCTGATGGTACCCGGAGAAGGCATCCAGGAAACATAGAAGCTCGCACCCGGCTGTAGAATCCACGATGAGGTCGATCCACGGCAGCGGAAAAGGATCCTTGGGGCAGGCCTTGTTTAAGTCGGTGAATTCGATGCAGAGCCGCCACTTGAAGGTCATGGGCTTCGGCACCACCACAGGATTGGCCACCCAAGTTGGGTGCGGAACCACCCTAATGACGCCGGGTTCTTCCAACTTGTCGACCTCGGACATGATGAACTCCAGTTTTTCTTTGCTCTGCCTACGCAGAACTTGCTTTACCGGGCGAGCATCCTCGTTGACCGCCAGTTTGTGCTCGATCACCTCCCTTGGTACGCCGGGTAGTCCTGACGCTTCCCACGCGAAGACGTCAGAATTTTCCCGAAGGAAGGCGATGAGCGCGCTTTCCTATTTGTCGGTGAGGCGGGCGCCGATGGTGATGGAGCGGCTCCCGTCACTGGTCAACGCGACCTTCTTGGTCATTTGCGGATCTTCATGGAAAAGCGCCTTCTTGGGGGAGTTGATGCCGAGCCCCCGGGGTATCCTCCGCCCCCAGAGAATGCACTGACATCAGCCTCCTGTACATCTTGCGGAACGTCCGAGGTCGCCACCACCGTCTGGTTTAGCTTCTGAAGGCAGAAGATGGCATCGACGATGTCAGCCTTGACCTTGATCACTCCCCAGGCCGCGGGGATCATTATCATGTTGTAGGCAAAGTGCGAGACGGCTATGAACTTGGCCAGAGCAGGCCGGCCAAGTATGCCATTGTACGGGAGTGGCATGTCTGCGATGTCGAAGACGGTGTCCTCAGTGCGGAAGTTCTCCGGGTCACCAAAGGTGACGGGGAGCGTGATCTTTCCTACTGGCCGAGTGATGCTCCCATTCACGCCTTGGAACACGCCGGTGTCTTGTAGGCGAGAGAGGGGGATTTGCAGAGTAGCCAGGACCTTCGCCGTCAGCAGGTTGAGGCTAGAACCTCCGTCGACCAGCATCTTGGTGACCTTATAGTTGTGGATGATGAGCGACACGATCAGAGGCAGCGTTCCCACCCCGGCCATGTTGGTGGGGTGGTCTTCCGGGTCGAAGGCGATGACTTGTCCAAATCATTCCAGGGGCTTTGGCGGAGCAGAGGCAACCGCGTTTAGCTCCCGGACAAGCCTCTTGCACGCGTCGTTGGAGGGAGGTAGAGAAGCTCCCCCGTGAATGCACCCGACAACTCCGGTGATTTCCTGGAACCTTCTGTTGTTGCCGCCCTGGGGAGCCGGAGCTTCCTTATTGTTGTTGGGGGTGGCTTCTTGATTGTTCTGCTCGCGACTCCACCCATGGCCGCCTCCGCCTTGGCGACCCGTGGGACAGTCATGAACGATGTGCCCGACGGTGCCGCAGTTGTAGCAGCCATCGAGGCTAACCCCGTTAGCCCGACGCTGCTCTCGGATAGTGAGATTCTTGAGCTGGCAGCAGTCCTTGAGTAGGTGGTTGCTGTCAGGGTGGATGTGGCACCATGGATCGTCCTCCCCCTCGGAGGTCGAAGCAGGCTTGGCCTTCTTGGGAAGGGGCTCGGTGACGAAGACGTGCTTGTCGGGTCCAGAGTCCCGTTTCTTGTTCTTGGCGGGGGCGGTCTTGTCCTCGGGTTCATCCTCCCTGGGGAACTTGACCCCCTCCTCTGCTCAGGCGCAACGATCCGCGAGCTCCCAGAGCTCGCGGGTGGACTCGATGCGACGGTTGCTCAGCTTTTCACGCATCCGTGTGTTGCGGACGTTGGCATGGAAAGAAGCGATCACCAGTTCTTGCTTGATGCAGGGTATCGTGTTCATCTTCTGGGTGAAGTGTTGGATGAACTTGCGAAGAGTTTCACCCGGAAGCTGCTTGAAGTCGTGGAGGTCACTGGGAGCCCCCGGGCGCTCGTACCTGCCTTGGAAAGCCCCCAGGAACTGTTCCTTCAAGGTCCAACGGGAACGGATGGAGCACTTGGGGAGGTTGAGAAGCCATGTCTGGGCATCCCCCTTCAGGGCCAGCAGAAGCCAGCTGGTCATCATCATTTCGTCGGCCCCGGCGACCGCCACAGCTAGGGAGTAGAGCTACAGGAAGTCCCGGGGATTCGTGGTGCCGTCGTAGCGGAGGACGTCGATCTTGAATTTCTTGGGCTAGGTGACCTGGCAAAATTCAGGGCCAAGGGCGAGGCATCCATCGGCGATGTCGTCATCCCGGTCCTCCCAGCGATGACGTTCACGGCGACGTTCGATGCGGGTGCGCATATCCTCGGTCAGACGGTTGTTGAGGTCGTTGTGAAGATTTTGGTTGCGCGTGGTAGACAACCCGACAGAGATGGCCTTGCCGCGGTTGCGGTTCAGCCGGTCAGCCATCGGTGGAGTGGTGCGAGGAGGCATCGTCTCGTCTTGGCGCTCGCCACGGTGTCGTGGGTTTGTCACGTCAGATGTCATGGTGATGACTTCGTAGGTGTGGGATTGCGCGAGTCAATCATCTCCGAGCTTGGGATCGCAGGAACAAAGATCAACACAGATTTACCCAGGTTCGGCCCCTCAATGTGAGGTAAATACCTACTTCCTGCCTACCCTAGATTGGTATTGATATGATATATGAGGTGTTACAATGGAGGCGATCCGATCTCGGTACACGCCGTATGAACTAGGGTTTTAGGGCTTGGATTCTATTCGATTTGATCCCTTCTACGTCATGCGAGTCCTCCTTATATGCACGGAGGCTCGCTAGGTTTACATGGAAAGTTTGTTCCCTTAGGAAAGTGTCGACCGGAGTCCTTCTAGGAGACTACATATCTTCGTGTCATCCAAGTCAAGTTATCTCCAGTCTTCTAGATCTTTCTTGCGATGTCCTTGGCGCCGGCCCATCTTAGTACAAGCCCGTTAACGGTGCGGGCGCGGCTCACAGGATAAGTCGCACTTCCCTTGATGAGTCGCGGGTTAAGTATTCCCCCGACATTAGCCCCAAGCTTCCGGGTGATTCGTAGAATCAGGCGGAAGATTCTGTCTTGATGATGATCTTGTGGGCTTGCGTATGTAGTTCTTGCCGACTTGTCGATGTTGAGCTTGGCGACTCGGTGATGATGAGTCGCGAGCGTAGCGGCTTATTGAGCCGCCAATCTAAAAGCGATGAGCCGCTGATGTTTGTTGATATAGTATCACAGGCATTCGAGGCCGGCGAAATCTTGTTGAAGCTGCATCCATTGGCTTGAAAAGAGTACGTCAATATGTGCACATGCTGGTAGCCATGTTAGCTAGTCTTGTTCGATCTTTGCCGTGAAGTCCATGCACAAGTCTTCCTCACTTGCTATTTGAACACTTCTATTTAGGCGCATTGAAGCTGCAGAATCGCGGTAAGTTCTCCGCGAAAATTATATAAGGTGTCGGCGAAGCCTTTGGTGAAAACCACCTTTTCCTGTTGGATATAAGACTGAGCTGAAATCATAAGAATAATAACTTATGAGCATCAAGATATATCAGCCAAATGTGTATAAGGTGCTGAGTCATAGACATCGAAGCAGAAAAGACATACGCATAAATAAGCTGGCCAAAAATATAATAATTTGTCAAGTTATCATGCCAAGCCATCTGAGCGCATGTTGAATCATGGCGGCTCAAGGGTATATAGTCACAGCCTGTATTTAAAGATTTCCGAGTCACTGATTTGACTCGCAAATAGATATATATATTCTCATGTGCTGTAAAAAATGAAATCTGCATATAAACATGGTATATCAATTTAGTAGAAACCACCAAATGCCCGAGGGCCGAGTTGTATGCTTGATCATGCTGCTCGGGACTCAAAGATATTCAATTAGACCAAAATTTGATTGTCCTAGCCCCGAGGCATTAAGTAGGCATGATTTCATTATCCTGCTTAATGGCATATCGTTGCAATTTGATCCTGCAACAGATTGACAAATATTATTGCCGCAAGATAATAATGATATCTGGAGTAGGGCAAAGCCACGTAAAAACTCCAAATTGTTAAATATTCTTGGAGCCGCTAGGAAAAAGATAGTCCCTGTCAAAACTCTAGATATAAATTAAGGAATTGTCCTTAAAAATTCCACTTGATGTGGCTGAAAATAAATAAATAATGGTGGCTTTATCAGACGATATCAGGAGATAATTATCTCAATCATAAAAAATCTTGTCGCGCCAATTCATATGGCCGAGTTACAGGTTCCTGTTAAATCAAAAGGCAAAGCGCCCAAGGAAGCAATGATGATAACTTGATGATAATATGTTAACCTTGGCGGCTGTAATAATTATGATAAAAAGTTAGTACTCCGCATAATAGCATATGGTACCCTGCATGATAGCATAGTATAATCTGCATGATAAATGATATTTTGCATGATAGCAAATGGTATTTTGCATGATAGCAAATGGTTGCATGATAGCAAATGGTATTTTGCATGATAGCAAATGGTTGCATGATAGCAAATGGTACGATGCATGATAGCATATGGTACGACTCAGTATTTCCCAGGTCTAATGTGTGTTCAGGGTCGAGAACGGCCATGATAGGCAATCAGACTCGATTGACGCCACATGCGGGTACTTTAGTCCTTCTGAATTATCTCTGTTACCGTTAAGTAGGCCCTCGCATGGCTCAGTATTTACCAGGTCTAATGTGTGTTCAGGGTCGAGAACGTCCATGATAGGCAATCAGACTCGATTGACGCCACATGCCGTTACTTTGGCCGCATAGTGCGAGTTGCATCTGACTTAAGGCGAGTATAAACAGGTTAATTTGCCACAAAGAGCGATTCCACGAGAATAAGCCGAACTCATAAAGCTGCAAAGCCCCCGTGAAATCCAGAGATTAGTGAAAATAAAGTCTCAGCAACTCATATTGAGGCGAAATGACAAACCCCGGATACCGGTGGTGCCCGCTTTATTTCACTAATCCTGATGTGCGAACGCGCGTAGGTGGCCGTCGACTTTTGATATAATCAGTTGGAATAGCCGTGACGAGCTCTAATTAGCTTTGATGATAACCAGCTCTGATTAGCTGTAAATGTGATACCACGGGTCACTGATTTGACCTAAGAATTGATACAACGAGTCACCTGTTTAACTCAAATATCGATAAGATGATAATTCGTTAGTGACTCATAAACTGATATAATGATGAGCTGTATGCGACTCATAAAATGATATAATGGTAAGTCATAAAATGATATAATGACAAGTCATGAAATATTTATGGCTGAGCATGTAATGGTGATCTTTATATGTAAAGATGCCCGCTTGCAGGTGCAAATAAAATCCAATGCAAGTTGTAAATAGCTAGACTTTGATAAATGCAATGCGAGTTATAAAGAACTCTAATTTGATAATTGCATCGCGGGTTGCAAGAAAGCCAACTTTGAGGGGTGGATGTAATTATACTTCTAAAAACTGATATGAATTAAAAGTTGTGACATGATATAATTTGAATCGCAAAGATGTTGATGAGGAGCATAATAAGCTAGATATGTAGTCCCCGAGATTGACTCGAAGGTGCAAGTTAATCTTTACTGGTAAAAGTAAAAGGCTATGAAAGTTCGAGCATGATAGCAACTTAGCTTGCTTTTATTCTCCCGGCGATGACACGGTATAATCCGCGGGTCGTTGATGTCGGCGATACATGTGCTGATCTTTTAAGTCACGCTCTGAATTTTGAGCCGCTCGCTGATGGTCGCAGTACTTGGTGCAATGTATGTATTGTGTTTGATGGACACGCGCGTAAAATAAATGTCTTCTTTTTTCTTCTTCACGTGTGACCTTTCTCTTGTTGACTCGTGAATCAGGCTCTTTGATCCGCGTGCGAGTCATCAAAGGAAAATGTCTTGAGTCGCATGTACACCTTCCATTCTTTCTTGATGCATGTGTGATCCAAGCTAGTAGTATTAGCTGCTCATGTTGTTGGCTTTTCACCTAAAGCTGCACCGTGCAGTGGATTTAGCACGTTGGGATCTTTGAATTTCTTCTCTCCTTTTTCCGATTTGCACTCAGATCGGAATGTCGGATATTGGTGCTGGCTGCTGGCAATCCAATCAGTCTGCATGTTAATCTGCTTGGATCGATTTGTTCCGCCACATCTTTTTCCTTATTGGATGGTTTGTTGGGGAATTTCCTAAGTCACTGACTGCCATACGCACGAGACAGTTTTGATGTGGAGCGAAATCAAATGATGCTGGCAACGAGACTTTTCGTAGGTCTTGCTTGGTGACGGACTGGAACGCGCTGAACTCCTGGCTTCTTGTACACTTCATTTGATCAGTCGCACAACGACGACGAGGTTGTTGTTGAGCCCTCGGACCTGGCACTGGACACGCTGATTCGTGTCGCGGAGCTGGATGTACGCCTGTACCTGAGGACCATTGTTGTTTCCATAGGAGTACATGTACTCGTACAAGCTTAGTAGAGGCGCATCATGAAAAATGAATTCCTTTTTCCTTTGAAACGTTTGAGCCAATCCTGATGGTGTTTGCATGCTGTCTTTCATGGGATTTGATCCGGCCGATGGGCTGCCTTTTTCTTTACGTGCAAGATCATGCAACACGTTATCTTTTGCTTTACTTGCTTCTTGAATCAACTTCCTTCATCCACGTATGGTTCAATAGTATTTTAAGTCGCACACGGCTCCTGGGGTTGATCCGGTTGATGAGCCAGCTGTTTCCTTCTTTTCTTTTCCTTTTTTCTCCTAGGAACTTAAATGCACGCAGGCTGAATCTTTAATGCTGCGACTTATTTGGTTGATTACCAGTGTCTGGACTTGATCCTTGGAAGGTATAGTCCAGTGCTTGGACTCCTGATTGGGTTTGACCCGGACGAGAACTGTATCGCGCCGATCGGATGCTTTCCTGTTTAATTTCGTGAACTCGCGTAGACACAAAACTTGCTGTGGTAATTGAGTCGCCGATGGAGATCTAACCGTTAGAATTGCCTCAAATTTCTTGGGGCGCTGCGGGATTGTATTACGCTATTCTTCACCGGAGGGATCTTCGAATTGATGTCTGAGTCGACCTTGGTAATTGTTTTCCCGAGATCGTGCGGAGTTTCGTCAGGTTCCTGACAGAGCTTCAGTGTTTGAGTCGGCCACGAAGATCTAACCGTTGGAATCGGATGCGCTTCAGACAGCTGCCAGGAAACTCGATGCGCATATTTCCACTGAAGGGATCGTCGAGACGAGTTCCGAGCCACCGTCGGTGATATCCGCAATTCGGATGTTACTGCTGTCCTGTAACCCGCGCGTGAGGGGCGTTGTCGAAGTTGAGCCCCGAATCGCGCGGTCGGTTTTCTCCATGCTTCCTACTTGAGGTTGAGGTAGATCTTGATATCGCCGAGCTTGAAACGGCACGGCAATGAAGTCGCCGAGATTGTTGAAGTCGCCGAGCTTTAATCGACGACGAAATCCTCCGTCCCTGGCACAGATCCAGCGCGGAACGTGACGCTCTTGACCGCAAGCCCCACGGTGGGCGCCAACTGTCGTGGGTTTGTCACGTCAGATGTCATGGCGATGACTTCGTAGGTGTGGGATTGCGCGAGTCAATCGTCTCCGAGCTTGGGATCGCAGGAACAAAGATCAACATAGATTTACCCAGGCTCGGCCCTCAATGTGAGGTAAAGACCTACTTCCTGCCTACCCTAGATTGGTATTGATATAATATATGAGGTGTTACAATGGAGGCGATCCGATCTCGGTACTCGCCGTATGAACTAGGGTTTTAGGGCTTGGATTCGATTCGATTCGATCCCTTCTACGTCCTGCGAGTCCTCCTTATATGCACGGAGGCTCGCTAGGTTTACATGGAAAGTCTGTTCCCTTAGGAAAGTGTCGACCGGAGTCCTTCTAGGAGACTACATATCTTCGTGTCGTCCAAGTCAAGTTATCTCCAGTCTTCTAGATCTTTCTTGCGATGTCCTTGGCGCCGGCCCATCTTAGTACAAGCCCGTTAACGGTGCGGGCGCGGCTCACAGGATAAGTCGCACTTCCCTTGATGAGTCGGGGGTTAAGTATTCCCCCGACAAACGGGGCTGGCCCCGTGTTGCGCGCGTTCTGTCTCCTCCAGCGGGGCCGTCGACGATGGGAACTCGAGTAGCATCGGGCCCGGGGCCGCCGTCGGCGAAGTCGAAGAGGGCCTCCACACGGGCCCTCCACTCTTGGTAGACCTTGGGATCGCTAGTGCTCGGAGGGAACTGCATCAGGGCCTTGGCAGCAACAAGGGCGTCGTGGCGAGCTTGTGCGTCCGAGGGCAAGTGTGTAGAGGACTTGCTTTTGGTGCTTCGTGGGTCTCCGCTGGCGCGGACGTGGTCCCGCTTCTCCCCTCGCCAGGACCCTTGCCCATGCCGTTGCCGATGCTTTTCTCTCTAGAGCGTGGGGGAGGCCTGATAGAGACTCCTGGAGCCGCCGCATCATTGGGCTCGACGTTCTTGTTGATGTTGGCTCCCTCTGATACCACCTTCTCCGCCGGCGGCGTAGGCGGAGGAGCGGTCTGGCGCATCTCCGCAGCGCGATGCTCAGCGGAAGCCTAAGTACGTGACGGAGATGTGGCCTTGGAGGTCGTGGCGTCGGTTTTCTTCTTCGGCGGCATGCTCGGCGAAGAACTTGACGCAGAACTTGACGACGATCTTGAGGTTGAAGAAGACGAATCCAGCGCTTGCGCCCCCTACCTGGCGCACCAGATGTCGTGTCTCGGATCACGGACACCGGGATTACATGATACCCCCTTTTTAGGTTCGGCACGGGGTGAGAAGGAGGCTGGGAGACGCCTCTCCCAGGCGGAGATCGACGAGTTCTTCCCCGGGACGAGTAGGCAAACAACACAGAGACACAAGGAGTTTTACCTAGGTTCTGGCCGCCCGGAGGCTAAAAGTACTACTCCTGCATGTCTGGATTCCGATGTTCATCATGGTGTGGTTTACAAGGGTGTTCAGGGATGAACCCGGCAGAGTTTCGACCGGAGGTAGACGAAGAGCAGATCCTGCCCTAGGGAGATCACCTCTCCTTCTACCCTCCGAACCCTAGTCTAGTCTTCAACTTGGATCCAACTTGTTCCTCCTCGGTGCCTTGGTCCTCCTTTTATAGGCTAAGGGGATACCACAGGGCATGCGAGGAGCGTGAGGGGTTTTTGGCAGGAGAACCCCGCGGTGGTCTTAGGAGGAGACGTGGCCTCTTCTCCTCCAAGTATCTTCGGTCTGGTGGTGCGGTCGTCTGTCCTTGGGGAAAAGCGGGGCGGATAAAGCCTGTCCGCCCCACCAACCACGCCCGTGGCGACGTCACCGGGGCGCATCCTTCATCTTGGCGCCCAAGACTTCTACAAGCTTCCAGCACGAGCTGGCATGCTTATCCTCTCAGCTGTACGGATGGAGGACCCGGGGCATGCCTGGCCTCCTGCCGGGCGCTTGGACCTGCGTGTACTCCGCCTTGTTCACTGGGTGGCGGGTGACCCCGGAAGGTCACCTAGTCCTTAGCCGTAGCTTGTCGATGTCGAACTTGTCGGGTTTCCTTGGGGCAGATAGGCTGACCCATCTGCCGATCTTGACTCCTTGCCTTGTCCATCTTCTTGGTGGGCCCAGGTCGTGGACCCACTTTGGCAGCATCAGGGGAACCCCATGTTCCACTGCTGCGACACATGGCCTTTTCGCCAAGCCGCGAGATGAAACGACTCGGAGCGGCGACACAACATGTGAGCCGCTGCACGTCCCGGAGGTTCTCCGACTTCTTCAGAGCTATGATCGCCTTGATCTTCTCTGGGTTGGCTTCGATGCCTCGCTCGGAGATGATGAAGCCCAGGAGCTTGCCCGCGGGTACGCCAAAGACACATTTTTATTATGGTGATGTTTATGCAAAATATGTTGGTCCCTATGATGGATATGTTGCTAGAGCTATTTGGGTTCATAAGACCCTTGTTGCTAACCAAAGAGAACCCATTGCAAGATGGGTACCTAAAACCAAGTAATAATTTCTTGTAGGACTATGCTTCCGGTGGGTCAAAATGGGTGATTGATAGTGGATGCACAAGTCATATGACCGGAAACAAGGAGATCATGACGGAGTTGAGACCAAATACAAATCAATCAACCGTCACTTATGGAGATAAATCAAAATCCGAGGTAACGGGCCTCGGCAAGGTGGTAGTAGCAAGGGATATCACCCTTGTGAATGTCATGCTTGTCGAGTCCCTTGGTTACAATTTAATGTCCGTTCGTGCACTTAACAAGATGGGCTTTGCCGTCCATTTTGATCTTGATATTGTGGTACTCATGTGGAGCAAGACTCTAAATGTCCCTTTTGTTGGGTACGTTGAACATGAGTTGTTTGTGGTGGACTTTTCGGAGTCTACCAACTCTCAAGCAATGTGCCTATTCGGAAAGGCCGACGTGGGGTGGCTGTGGCATCGCCGCTTATCCCATGTCAATATGAGAACTTTGCAAAGTCTTCGCAAGGGTGGCCACATTCTTGGACTAAAAGAGAATGTTTCATTTTCTAGAGATCGTCTTTGTAGGGCTTGTGTTGAAGGAAAGATGCATGATTCTCCCCACCCAAGCAAGACCATCATTTCATCAACAAGGATTTTGGAACTTCTTCATGTTGATCTCTTTGGTGCCGTGCCTCAACCTTGTCTTGGTGGGAAGAAGTATTGTTTGGTGATTGTTGATGACTATTCAAGATTCACATGGGTTTATTTTTTCAAGTCGAAGAGTGAGACCCAACAAGCCGTCATCGACGTCAACACAATGTCCCTATATTGGCCATTAGAAGTGACAATGGCTCCGAGTTCAAGAACTACACCCTAAATAAGTTTCTTAGTGAAGAGGGAATTCAACATCAATATTCCGCTGCGTATACCCCTCAACAAAATGGTGTAGCCGAGAGGAAGAACCGGACCCTTATGGATATGGCAAGGTCTATGTTGGCGGAGTTCAAGACTCCACTTTTCTTGTGGGCAGAGGCTATCTCCACGGCATGTCACTCATCTAACCGGCTCTACTTCCGCACGGGAAAGAAGTTCACTCCATATGAGATGCTTACCGGCAACAAGCCAAATATTCCTACTACCGGGTGTTCGGTTGTAAGTGTTTCTATAAGATCAAAGGTGTTCGTTTATCTAAATTTGATTCTAAGGCTTTAGAGGGTACTTTTGTTGGTTACGGTGTTGAATCCCACACTTATAGAATCTATGACAAGTCCTTCGGGATCGTTGTAGAATCTTGTAGTGTGGAGTTCGATGAGAATGACGGCTCCCAAGTGGCGCAATTTCATATTCGTGATGTAGATGATGAGGAACCTCAAGATGCAATAAGGCGGATGGGCGTGGGATTCTTTCGCCCAATCGAGATTCACCATGAGGCACCTCAAGAAGGAACAAGCTCCACCCATGTGGCGCATACATCATCACAAGTGGAACCCGCACCATCCGGTGGAGCAAATGATGCACCTAACCAAAAACAAGTTCAAGACCCTCCTCATGTTGATCAAGTTGCTACGCAAGAACCAAGTTCTCCAATTGTTGATGTCGGCCCAGTGGAAACCGGGGTACCATGGGCCGGCCTGCCATAGCCCTCGACGCTCCGCGGGAAATTCTACTAGGGACCAGGCGTTCAGCCTGACAAGGCTCGCGAGGGACTTTTCCCCTCGCAAGGATTTCTTCACTTGGCTGAGTATTTCTGCTAAGGACCAGACGCTTGGCCTAAAGGGCCCCCGAGAGGAACTTCTGCCTCAGGAGGTCCTCTCCTGCCCAGAAAACCACCGAGTCCTGGCGCGTCCCCGCGCCACCCTCGCGCGGACTCCCTCGCGAGGCATCAACAACTGCAGAACCTCGGCGAGGCTCCGGGCCCTCGCGGGGTTCCTTCAAGTGGAAGCAAGCTCCTGCAACCGCTGCAGAGCGCACATGGGCTCTGCACCCGCCGCAGAGTGATGCGCGTGCCTGCGCGCGATGACGACGACGCCGCAGTTGCCATTCTCGTGTATAAAGCAGTCAACAAAGCTGGGGCAAGCAAAGCGGACTCCAAGACTTGCCATTTTGGTGATAAAGCGGCCGGCCGCCGCTACGTTCCAAGCGCGATGTCACCGTGGGGCATGCCGTCAGACTCTGCAGCGCCAGCCCACCGTCCTGGATGGACGGTGGCTTTTCCTGCCAAGATGGCATGCTCTCTGCCATGGACCGCGTCCATGGACAACCCCGAGGCTGTGCGCTGCGCTCCACTTTTGCCACCATGTGGATCGCCCTTCCCGCCTGTATTTTCGGGATGAGGACCAAGGCAGTATATAAGGAGGTAGCGTACGACCAAGGAAGGGATCCCGCATTCACCAGCTCATTCCACACTCAAGCAGCTACGTCTGAAGGAGAAGACGGAGCTCATTCCACCGTAGTCCACCATAGCCATAGCTGTGCCCTCGGCAAGCACCTTGTACTTTGAACCTCTCCAAGCAGTGCAATACATATTAGCAGGACGTAGGGTCTTTACACCTCACGGTGGGCCTGAACCTAGGTAGCGGCTCGTGTTCTTTCTCTGTCGTGATGTTCGTCACCGAGCTCGACGAGCACCGTCGCTGAGGTTGTTGAGGATTTCTTTGACATTGTGTTCTGCCCCTTACTCGATTCCTGACTTCTGAGAGACACCCCTAGTTCCTGGGACTAGTCTCCGACAGTTGATGCTAGCCATGATCAAGACCAAGGTCCATCCTCTCCTTCTAGTGATGAAGGTGTGCACATTGAAGACCAAGGTCATCATTCCGGTCAAGACGGGGACACAAATGATCAAGAGATTATTCCTCGATCCAATGAGGATATCGAAGCCCGTCGTCAAGCTAGAGTTGCAAGAACCATGGAGTTAAGACAACATTTGTTGGAAAATATTATTGGTGACTTGAAGGACAAGGTTGTGACTAGAAGACAACACTGGTAGGAAAAGGCCTACCGCTGGCGGACGGAAAAGGGCTACCGTTGGCGGGCACGCGCCCGCCAGCGATGACTACGCCAGTGGTAACATATACCGCTGGTGGGCGGGCCGTCCGCCAGCGGTAAGGGTGGATCGCTGGCGGGCGGTTGCAGTGCACGCCAGCGGTAGGTGTCACAGCGCTGGCGAGCACGGCGTCTGCCAGCGGTACGAGATTCTGCCCGCCAGCGGTACTTGTTGCTGGATTGAGGTTCTGGGTGCTTCGTCCACCAGCGGTAAACCTCCTTGTCCGCCAGCGGTATAATTTCTGGGTATTTTTTTATAAAATCATATTCTAGCAATATATCCAGTATAAATACAGTATATTCAGGTACAGGCGACCAAAACAACAGGAATATAGACAATTCCACATACAAATGACCAAATTGTTGGTTCATCACATGCATTACAAACCATAATAATAGCCAAGTTACCAAAAGTTGTCATACATGAATACATGTTGATAGATTCATACACGGAAGTTTTCCAAATCAAATATTGTCATCTAAACCACAATCACATACAAGAGAATGACAATGACGATGAGTAAGAAGCAGATCACGATGAAGTTGGACTTCATCCGGTTCTTCCTCTCTTCCGCAAGCATGTGGTTCAAGTACCTAGCTTCCACCTCCGCTTTACTCTTGTAGCCCTTGTAGTTGTTGCCCCTGAACTTGTTCACTTGGTTCAGACAGTCTTCCCACTGGTCATAGACTCCTGGAATCCTACCTTCATACACCACGTACCACTTCTTCATCTCTGTGTACAGAAGACACAGATAAAAGTATATATTAGACAAAGAAAAATAAGAGTTGCATATCACAAGTCTCACTGACGCCACCCCTGAATCACACGGTGTCACAATAGTTTAATCATCGGCATTCTAGAGAATTCAAAACTATAAACAACTACGAATTGGAACATGTCTGCAATAATTAAAAGTAACATAATTAACTAAGCAAGTTGAGCGACTTTCGAAACTAGGCAAGTTAATTTAGGGATATAGTTTACGAACACTGTTGATTGTTGCTCACCTTATCTTCGGTATCTACGGGAACTGGAAAGCACCTTCTAACAAGTTGAATAGCCTGTAATCACCCGAACATCTTATGCACCTTTGTATTTCGTCGTTAGGTGGTGGCTTAGGGCCGAAGTAGAACTCCCCATAGTCATCTAGGACGTCATGCATGATGATTCGCGCGATCATCTTCTGGATGTAACGGAACTCATCTCTGATAACATAATCAGTGGCATCCATTAGTGTTGTCCACCATTTGTTGATATCACCAACAAATTGGCTTCGTCGTTTAAACTTCAAAAACCATCGCATTTGATAGATGAGGTATCATGACTCCATCCAACTACTTGAATCCTGCTTGATGCCGGGGAAGTAAACTCTGTGCGAGAATTTATACTTTTCATCATGATCATATGACATTTTTTATAGGGCCGCCCTTTAAGGCGTAGTCATTGAGAGCATCATTCAGAACCATCTTGATGAATGTGTAGTCCCTAGTAGTCTTCTCTTTATACCGATCCTCGTTGTCTTTATAACGATCCCCGCTGTCGAGATACAAGGCAGTCGAGTCTCCCATGTCCAATGAGATGAGAGTGCCATTTTCGTTTCTACACAAAAATTCACCATTATAGATGCAAATTCAACAATGGAAATCTACGGAAGCATGTTATGACGGCTAGTAATGACTTACTCGGGAAAATAAGGCAAGAGAAAGTTGCGCTTGGGAACATTCTCGAGGAAGAGATTTCTGAGGTAACGCGTCGCTTTTGTCCTACCCTGTGGGTTGTTCACGAACATTTCTTGCATGTAGTAGGGGTCAACTATCACGATGTCGGGTGTATCCTCCATTTTGATCTGGTGCGCCAGTTTGAGCGCAACAAGGCGGGCCATGGATGGGTGGAGCGGGAGCATATGGAACATTCTGAAGATATCATCAAATCTCAGAAAGAGCAGGTCTGCGTCATCAGCTTCAGTGAGACAGCCCAAGCCCTTTGGTACCTTTGCAATAAAAACCGGGTATGTTGGATCTTTTTCCTGGAGAAGTTTCGTCTCCACAAGAAGAACAAGCTCATGTAGGTCCAACAAATCCCCAGACAACTTTTTGACAAACCAATCCGGCAGGATCGATTTAGCCAATTGATGTGTCGTATGCCAGTTCTTGATGGGTATCCTGTCCACAAACCGGTTATCAGTCCCCTGCTCCGGCCGACTGTTGGAGTCGTCCACGTTACGTTTCTTGTATCTTTTCCGTGCCTTCTTAGGCTTGTTCACCGGCTCATCTTCTGGCGTACCACGGTTTTGCACAATAGGCGTCAAATTGGTGATAGAGTTGCCGTAGCCGTACCGATCATGGGGGGAGGCTCTACTTGGCCTCCCTTCATCCAAGTTCCAACAAAATCACGGATGGTAGGAAACAGAGAGTGGAACGTCTTTGACAGTGCGTCTTCGATGTACTCCTGCATCGGATCCTCGCCTCCTTTCTGAAAACCCGTGGCCTCGTTGTTGTCAGCCATATTCGCACTAACGAGAAATTTGAACTTAGTATAACAGGAAAATTTCACTTAATTAAGTACTAAGATACCCCATGAGTCTAAGTTTGCCGGAATGTCCGTCGCGACAAATCCGAGCACTCAAATATGTCCTATTTTAGCAAAAGTTCATGCCGAAATTCACGAAAAATTTCGGCATGACCTTTGCTAAAAATAGGACATATGGAGTACCCGAATTTGCCGGAACGGAAGTTAATCGATGTTCCGGCAATCTCAAGGGCCTCAAGGGGGTACCTGCAAACATTTCACGTTCATCGACAATTTGTCGATCGCCATTCTGGCAACCACAACATCATTACCACAGTCACCACACATTCACCACCAAATCACATCCACCACATTCACATGAATCAATCATAGGCATTTCAACAAAATATGGGCAAAAAAAATAATATAGCCATTTCAACAAACACCTTCTGTGCACGGCGATCACCGGGTGGGAGGGAAGGGAGGAGGGGGCGGGTGAGCTCACCAGGAGGGGCGCGGCGGCGTGGAGGAGGAGGTCGGGGCCGGCGTGGGGTGGTCGGGGCGACGGGGTGGACGCGGTGGCCGTGGGGTGGTCGAGGCGGCGGGGTGGACGCGGCGGGGTCGAGAAGGATGCGGCGGAGGTGGCGGCGGGGTCGTGGCTGTGGGTGGTGATGACCCACAAGTATTAGGGGGTGTATCGTAGTACTTTCGATAAATAAGAGTGTCGAACCCAACGAGGAGCACAAGGTGTTTACAAGTAGTTTTGATCAAGGAATCACTGTAAATACTAGCAGACAAGTTTTTGGGGTTTTTTTGATATTGCAGATAAATAAAATACGAGTAAATAAAAGACAGTAATAATAATTGCAGCAAGTGGCCCAATCCTTTTTAGAGCAAAGGATAAGCCGGTTGGTTTACTTATGATGGCAAAATGTTCTTGAGGACACACGGGAATTTCGTCAAGTGCTTTCGCTTCTTACAGCCGATTAATCTTTATTGTTTTGATAAGTATTGTGTGGGTGAAATTATGCTAATGCACTGCCCTAACTTGGACTAATACATACTTGTGATTAAACCCCTTGCAAGCATCCGCGTTACAAGAAAGTAATTAAGATAAATCTAACCACAGCCTTAAACTCTGAGATCCTACACTCCCTCATGCACCGGTTTACTAACGGGGTTTAGGTTTCTGTCACTCCGACAACCCCACAATTAGTAGCCGAATACATAATGCATTCCCCTAGGCCCATAAAGGTGAAGTGTCATGTAGTCGACGTTCACACGACACCACTAGAAGAATAACACCACAACTTAAATATCAAACCATTAAATATTACTCAACATAATTCCACTACTAACAACATGACTTCTCCCATGTCCTCAAGAACTGAACGAACTACTCACAAGACATCATATGGATCATGATCAGAGGTGATATAATGATGAATAACAATCTGGACATATACTTTAATTCACCGATAAAACTTAATAGCATCAACCACAAGTAGTAATCAACACCGGGAAAGTTTCCCCTATGAACTACACAAAGTATAACCCTAGATGTTACAGCGGAACGAAGTGGAGCGGTGGAGATGATGGTGACGGCGGTGGAGATGATGATGATGATCCCGATGAAGTCAGCGTGATGACGATGACGATGGCGATGATTTCCCCCCTCCAGGAAGGAATTTCCCCGGCAGATTTCTCCCTGCCGGAGAGCTTTTTCTCTCTCTATGGTTTCCGCCCCGTGGAGGCGGCGGAATATTTCCTCGATGGCTCTCCTTGTCTTAGGGTTTCTGGGGGATGAAGTACGTGAAGGGGGAGCGCCAGAGGTGGGCCAGGGCTCCCACACCCCACCACGGCGCGGCCAGTGGGGACCCACGCCGCCCTATGGTGTGGGCCCTCATGGCCAATCTCTGCCTCCCCTTTTGGCTGCCTCCGGCATCTGATAAAATAGGAGCTTCAGCATAATTTCCCTGAATTGACGATCTTCAGAAATAGGGTGTCTTGACGATGCTTTTTCCAGCTGAATCCTGACTCCGGCAGTTAATTCTCCAATAATCATCAAACATGCAAAACAAGATAAAATAACATAAGTATATCATCCAAATATGAAATATATCAATGAATAGCAGCAAATTATGATATAAAATAGTGATGCAAAATGGACGTATCAACTCCCCCCAAGCTTAGACCTCGCTTGTCCCCAAGCGAAAGCTGAACTCAGTAAACAAGACCACAGGTTTATGGAGTGAAGCGTCGATAATAAAGAATACGGACAAGAAGCATCAACATGTATTAATACACAAATCATTTTAGACAGCAACTTCCCCTCATATAACTTATCTTGAAATGAGTAATGGAAATCACAATAAAGGTGCATAAAGAAAATCATAGTTTGGTGATGGCAAACTTCGTTCTTGGTCAGAGAACAATTAACAGATTGTACTTATCTTTCGAGTAGAGTCCTTATATTGGAGCTATATTGCAGAACTTACATGCTCAATTATCACAATTTATTTACAGTCATTGATAACTTTCAAAGTTATATTCCTTCAGATAAAAAACTTGTGCAAAACAAGGAAGGATAACAGACATGATTGATAATATTAATATATAGATGGTTGAATCACAACAACTCAAATGCTTGCTTAAGAAAGAAGGGAATAGGTTTACTGACTCAACATAAAAGTAAAAGAAAGGCCCTTCGCAGAGGGAAGCAGGGATTAAATCATGTGCTAGAGCTTTTTAAGTTTTTGAAATCATATAGAGAATAAAAATATAAGTTTTGAGTGGTGTATGAGAATTGTCAACGAATGGTAGTGGGTGAAAGCAATATCTCTCTTGTCAACCAGACTTTCAAGAGTGGCTCCCATGAAGGACGTTATTTCTACCAGCAAGGCAGATCATCCCTCTTTTTCTCTTTTGTTTACACATGCAGTTATTCACTGGTATCATTGCTTGTCTGGTAAATCAGGGCAAAAATGTGAATAGAATTAAGCGGTTAAAGTTGTAATTAATTGGGACTGGGCACCCCATTTGCCAGCTCTTTTTGCAAATTTAATAGATAAGCGGATGTATATGCCGCTAGTCTGGTGGTGAAAGTCTGTCTAACAAGCTAAATAAAGAATAACACACATACTTGCTCATGAGCTAGTAAACAGTGACACAAATAAGGAGTAGTAGCTTTTGAATAGTTTAAAGGTAGCACATGAAGTATTTACTTGGAGTGGCAAGGAAATACCACATATAGGTAGTTATGGTGGACACAAATGGCATGGTTTTGGCTCAAGGTTTGGATGCACGAGAAGCATTCCCTCTCAGTACAGCTTTTTGGCTAGCAAGGCAGGGTAGCAAGCATAAAAGTGGAGGGATACAAACAAATATAAATGTAATAGAAACAATCATGCAATCTTCCTTGTAGGCACAAATAATTTTAACTTAAGAATACTAAGCTCATGAGCCAACAAGAAAGAAAGATAATGAGATAATGTATCTGCATGCAATTCCCTCTTTTCTACTTAAGCCTCAAAGTATTGTTGCTACTGACCAATGCTAAGTTTGCCAGGAAGGTGACGGCGGTGGAGATGATGATGATGATCCCGATGAAGTCCAGCGTGATGACGATGACGATGGCGATGATTTCCCCCCTCCAGGAAGGAATTTCCCCGGCAGATTTCTCCCTACCGGAGAGCTTTTTCTCTCTCTGTGGTTTCCGCCCCGTGGAGGCGGCGGAATATTTCCTCGATGGCTCTCCTCGTCTTAGGGTTTCTGGGAGATGAAGTACGTGAAGGGGGAGCGCCAGAGGTGGGCCAGGACCCCCACACCCTACCACGGCGCGGCCAGGGGGGACCTGCGCCGCACGATGGTGTGGTCCCCTCGTGGCCCATCTCTGCCTCCCCTTTTGGCTGCCTCCGGCATCTGATAAAATAGGAGCTTCAGCATAATTTCCCTGAATTGACGATCTTCAGAAATAGGGTGTCTTGACGATGCTTTTTTCAGCTAAATCCTGACTCCGGCAGTTAATTCTCCAATAATCATCAAACATGCAAAACAAGATAAAATAACATAAGTATATCATCCAAATATGAAATATATCAATGAATAGCAGTAAATTATGATATAAAATAGTGATGCAAAATGGACGTATCAGGTGGCCGTGGGCAGAGATGGCGGCGGGGTCGCGGCCATGGGCGGTCGCAGCCGTGGGAGGAGGAGGTGGGGGGCGCGGAGGGGTGAGGAGGAGGTGGCGGCGTGGACGCGGCGGCGGGGTCGACAGCGGCAACGGGGACGCGGCGGCGGGTTAGGGTTAGAGGAGAGGCCGCGCGTGTGGGGAATGGGGGAAGAGAGAGAAAGGGAGCCGCGCCTAAGTGGGCGGCCCCACATTACCACTGGCAGACGGGGCCCTGTGCCCATACCGCTGGCGGACAAGTCGAGTTGTCCGCCAACGGTATTTTTTATTTTCTTTTTTGTTTTTGTTATTACTTAATATTTTCAAATACAATTGCGCATCGCAAAAATACGTTTAAAATACTTGAGTGCATTTACATAAATATTCATATACATCATTGTTCAAAACATGTCAAATACAAATTTAAAATAACACACGTCTCGCGCTTTCTCTTAGCGTTTGCCCATCTTCTTGCCTTTTTTGGTCGAAGTTGCATAATTTAGCCCCACATTATGACTTCTTCTTTTGAATGGAAGACCTCTTGTGGGTAGCATGGTTCTGCTTCTTCTGAATGTGTATGTCGTCTTATCATCATCTTCATCATCTTCAATATTAGGGTCACCGAACTGGTCGAAGTCGTCCTCGTTGGCGATTCCATCCATTCCGATGATGTTTCTTTTGCCTCTCCTCACGACCACACGGCTAGGCTTTGACGGTTCGGTTATGAAGAAGCGTTTAGACACGTGCTTAGCCAATACCCATGGCTCATTTTGTGCGGTGACATTCGTGCTTGATGAAGTGCCGGCTTCGGGTAAAACCATGGTGGTGAAGTATAGGTCTTCTTTTTTGACGGTGGATAACCTAGCCCATCTCACGTGGAACATTGGCACCTTCTCTCCGGAGTAGTTAAGCTCCCAGATCTCCTCTATCCTTCCGTAGTATCTGAACTTCTTGTCACCGACGTAGGATTCCATCGTTACCCCTGAGTTTTGATAGTCAGAAGTTTTGTCCTTTTCCTTCGTGTAGAAAGTGAACCCGTTGATATCATATGCTTGAAACGTCGCGAGGTTGGGGGCGGGGCCACGTGATAAGTTGTATAAGAATCTACCTTTTGCACAATCCGTTGGCAGAGTGACAAGCTCATCTTTGAACCAACGCAAGAAAGAGGAGTTGTGCTCTCTGATTATTTCTCCTTCGGTCTTTGCTTGCCCTGGCCAATGTACTTCTGCTTAATCATGCTTTTGTGCTTTTCCACCCAAGTATCGACATTTCAAGGTGTTGGAGAGCTACTAAGTTTGCCCTGTTAAAGTCGACCATTCAAAGAGCGAAGCCCACATGTAAGTCCCTCGCACCATTTTTGTGACCTGACCCACCGAACTTGCCAAAGTGCTTGTTAGGGGGCAAACCAACAGGGTTATCAATCTCCAATGATTCGTGCAGAAAGAGATGCACTCTTCAGTGAGAAAGCCTGAACGATGCTTCCATCTGGACGGGCCCTGTTACGAACAAATCCTTTTATGACCCCATTCATCCTTTCGAACGCCATCATGTTGTGGAGAAACAACGGTCCGAGATGGATGATATCATCCACGGTGTGGACCAACAGATGCACGCAAATGTCAAAGAAGGCGGGCGGGAAGTACATCTCAAGCTCGCATAGTATCACAACAATCTCTTCCTGCAGCCTTGAGAGTTGCTTTGCGGTGATTGACTTTCGAGAGATGACGTCAAAGAAGTTACAGAGCCCAAAAAGGGTGTCACGGACGTGCTTGTCCATTATCCCTCGGATCGCAACTGGGAATATTTGTGTCATCATCACGTGACAATCATGAGATTTCATACCGCTGAACTTGTTTTTTGCGGGTCTAAGAATCTGCTTATTAACCCCGAGTAACCTAAAGGCACTTTGACTCCTAGAAGGCACTTGATCAATTATTTGATCTCCTTTGGACTAAGAGTGAAGCAAGAGGGGGGACAGTAATAGTCATTATCCTTAACCCTTTTGGCATTGTGACCGTCCGTCTCCTCATCCGACTTGTCGTCATCCCTATTTTGGCGTCCCCCATGAAGCTCTTTCCTGATGTTTATATGTTTAAGGTCCATCTTGCTTTCGGCCCGTCTTTGGTCTTGTCTGACATGTTGAGCACAGTGCCAAACAAAGTCTCGGACACATTCTTCGTGATATGCATTAGATCAAGGCAACTTGGCGTACTAGATGGGCCAGTATGTCAAGTCCCAAAAAACAGACCTCATCTTCCAAACACCGTGGAGCGGTTTTGGCGCCTTTCGCTTCTTTCCAGGCTCAGGGCACTCTTCCCAACCATTCAGCAACTCATAAATTTCATCGCCGCTCCTCTTACGTGGAGGTTCTCGGAACTCATCTTCACCGTTGAAAAGGTCTCCACACCTCCTCCATGGGTCTTTATTGCGTAGCCACCTTCGATGTCCTATGTAGACGATTTTCGAAGAACCGGCTTTCTTAAGCTGGTGGAATGTCGGATCATCCATGCACCTGACGCATCCGTTATGTTCGTGGGACACCTGGCCACCAACGTATGCACAGCCGGGCAAATCGTGCACCGTACACAACAAGGCAGCTCTCATAGGGAAATACTCTTTGCGACGGCGTCCCAAGTGGAGACCCCTTCTGGCGCACATAACGTGTCTAGCTCATCTTTCAGTAGCTTTAGATACAGATTGATGTCGCTGCATGGTTGTTTCGGCGCTTGAATTAGCATGCTCATGTGTATGTACTTCCTTTTCATGCACAACCAGGGGGAGGTTGTATATCCATACAAACATGGGCCACGTACTGTGTGTACTGCTCTGGTTGCCAAACGGATTGAGACCATCGGTGCTCGCACCCAACCTGATGTTCCTTGGTTCTTCTCCAAACTCTGCATCGTAATCGTCTAATGCTTTCCACTGGTTTGCATCCGAAGGGTGTGTCAGAATTATCTTTTCACTCCGCTCATCATCTTGCAGCACTGCCGCCCTTCTTTCCGCGTGCCAGCGCATTCGTTTTGCTTCCTTATGGTCTGCGAAATATCGCTGCAGATGAGGAATGAGCGGAAAGTACCACACAACTTTGCGAGGGGATTTTTTCCCTGTCTTGAATCGATCAGCCTTGCACACTGGATATTTGATTTTTCTTCGTCCTCTTTCCAAAAAATATAGCAGTCGTTGACGCACACATGGTACCTCTCGTGCGGTAAATCAAAGGGGCACACGACTTTTTTGGCTTCGTCGCAATTTTTAGGACACATGTTGCCCTTCGAAAGGATACCGTGCAAGTATTCCAGATTATCATCGATGCTTTTATCGCTCCATTTGTGTCTTGTCTTCATCTGCAGAACATCAAGCGATACTCTCAAGCGGGACGTATCCGGGTCGCGCCTGGATACAACTGAGTATTTGAGTCTTTCTCCAATTGCGCCAGCTTAGATTCCCTATTAGTCGTCTTCTGAAGAAACAATTCTTTTAGATGAGGGTCCCGCACGACTGAAGTTAGCGGTAACCGTGTGTCCTCCTCTTCTGATACCACCTGATCATCATCGTCTTCTTCAACTTGATCATGTTGGGGATCAGGCTCTTCGTCTTCTTGCCCCTCGTCGTTATTGTCTTGTTGCCCTTCCTGATCATTTCCTGCCGCCGCACCATCATTTAGATCATCAGCAACATCTTCTATCCACCGAGTGTGGCCATCCATGAAACCACGCCTGAGCAGGTGAGCCAGCAAATATCCGGTAAATGGGCTGATGCCGCACTCCAATTTGCATGTTCGACACGGACATTGTATATCTTTGCGTTTATTCCGGAACATGTCTTCCGTCGCGTGTCCAAGTATGTATTCACGACACGTTCACTCATAATAACCATTATCACCTGCACGTTGTAGAATCAAGACAATAATTAAACACCATTTTATATTTTATCGGGTTTCATGAAAAAATTTGACATGACCTTCCTACAAATAGGACCTAAGGAGAGTGCCAAAACGGAAATCAATCAACATTCCGGCAGGTTATTGGCACCTCATTTTTTATTTCACACATCACAACACAAATTCATCCATCACAACACAATTTTCACACATTCCAAGCCATTTCATCATTTCGCATGGATACGAGCGGCATTATCCGACCAAATTTTACAAATATGCATTTATATCGATAAAAGATCACCTTATTAAGTTAAACACACGTCAAAATAACCGCGGGAGTCGACTGGATATGAAATCTATATCTTGAGGTAGGAGTGATTTGAGTGGATTTTTTTTGTCAAAGTTGGATGTGGGAGAGAGATTTAGTGGGATCTATCAACTAAATAAGTTTTTGTTGGCTAAAAGTGGTGAATTTGATGGGGGAATGGAGCCACAAATGAGCAAAACTCGAGCTAGTGAGAGAAGCAAGTATGAAGTGCAATAATGGAGGGAGGTGGTAGGTGGCCGCACTTATGCAACTTTCCCAGGTTATCACTGGCGGACGCCGTTTAATGCTACCGCTGGCGGACGGTTTGGCGTGCCCGCCAGCGGTATTTTGGTCGTTTTCGAATCCAGCCGAGCCAACTACCGCTGGCGGGCCCGATATACCATCCGCCAGCGGTAAGTTTAATACTGCTGGCGAACACTGATGACGTCCGCCAGTGGTAGTTAGCCCCGCCTCCTCGCACCTGCCTGAAAGCACCACTGGCGTGCACGATAAACCGCCTGCCAGCGGTAATAGCGCTGGCGGACGCCCGGGGCTGTCCGTCAGCGGTAGGGTGGTGGCTATAAGCACATTCCTACTAGTGCAATGTGCAAACTTTAGTGAGCATCAAGCACACATCTTCATGGTGGAACCAAAGAAAGTCTTAGAAGCTATTGAAGATCCGGATTGGTTGAACGCAATGCATGAAGAGCTCAACATTTTCAAGCACAACAAAGTGTGGAAGCTAGTTGAGAAGCCAAAGGAGTGTCGCAATGTTATAGGCACTAAGTGGATATTCAAGAACAAGCAAGATGAACATGGCATGGTGGTGAGGAACAAGGCAAGATTGGTGGCTCAAGGGTACTCTCAAGTTGAAGGCATTGATTTTGGAGAGACCTATGCTCTCGTAGCTCGCCTTGAGTCCATCTGGATCATCCTTGCATATGCATCTCATCATAATTTTATCTTGCAACAAATGGATGTGAAAAGTGTTTTTCTAAATGATCTACTTAAAGAGTTAGTATATGTTAAGCAACCACCGGGTTTTGAGGATCCCAAACTCCCTAACCATGTATACAAGCTCGATAAGGCACTCTATGGACTTAAACAAGCTCCACGTGCATGGTATGAGCACCTTAGAGAGCTTCTAGTAGACCGTGGATTTGAGGTTGAAAGGGGAGATTTTCATATGCCAAGTCTACGTGGACGATATTATCTTTGGCTCAACTAACAAAGCTTTTAATGATGAATATTCAAAGCTTATGACCGATAGGTTTGAGATGTCCATGATGGGAGAGTTAAAGTTCTTCCTTGGTTTTGAGATCAAGCAATTGAAGGGAGGGACTTTCATCTCTCAAACCAAATATATCCAAGACATGCTCAAAAGGTTTGATATGGTTGGTGTTAAGGAGAAGCGTACCCCAATGGACACCAAGGTTCATCTATAACTTAACCCAAAGGGTACAGATGTCGATCAAAAGATATACCGTTCCATGATTGGTTCTTTGCTCTATCTTTGTGCATCTAGACCCGATATTGTGTTGAGTGTACCCATGAGGAAACCTATGAGCGCACGAGCCCGACGTAGAGAGTGTCCATGAAGACGGGTAGAAGCTACCGAAGGATTTGTTCGCAGCTTGAGCACCGTGGCGCCGTGCTCATTGGTCGCCGAGGCCGCCATATGACGCACCTTGTCCAGCTGCAGCTCCTTCTCGAAGTGGAAGCCAACCAGAGCCGGCTCGAAATCGCCGCCCTGCTGCATCGCGGCAGGCTCACCGCTCTGCACCACCGCCTTGCCCTTCGAAGATGCGGTGGCCTTCTTGGGCGCCATTGCAGCAAGGTTGCGAAGGAGGAGTTTGGAGATTGAGCGCTGGGAAGAAGGAGATGAAAGGGGAACAAGTGGAGTAATGGCCACCTGCGCCGAGTTCTCCGCCTTTTATCGGCTCATTGAGCCGTTACCAGGACGTGGCGGGGCCCACCACTGCGCCCGTTACTTCAGAGGAGATCGTGGGATCGTGTCCAGCCGCGACGCTCCGCGTGTCTCGGGCTGCGCAGGCTTCTTTGGGCCCACGACGATTCGCCTCCGTCTGAGGAACTCCAGCGTGCCCATCGCGGGCCCAGGGGCTACTGTCGGCCCAGTGGAAACCAGGGTACCATGGGCCGGCCTGCCACAACCCTCAAACGCTCCGCAGGAAATTCTACTAAGGACCAGGCGTTCAGCCTGGCGAGCCTCGTGAGGGCCTTTCCCCTCGCGAGGGCTCCTTTGCTCAGCCGAGCATTTCTGCTAAGGACCAGACTTTCGGCCTCAGGGGCCTCGAGAGGAACTTCTGCCTCGAGAAAGCCTCTCCTAGAAGACCATCAGGTCACGGCGCGTCTCCGCGCTACCCTCGCGAGGTATTCCCTCGCGAGGAGTCAACGGCTACAGAGCCTCGGCGAGGCTCCAGGCCCTCGTGGGGTTCCTTCGAGTGGAAGCAAGCTCCTGCGCACGCTGCAGAGCGCACATGGGCTCTGCGCCCGCCGCAGAGTGACGCGCGCGACTGCGCGCGATGACGAAGGCGCCGCAGTTGCCATTCTCGTGTATAAAGCGGTCAAAGGAACTGGAGGAAGCAAAGCAGACTCCAAGACTTGCCAATTTGGTGATAAATCGGCCGGCCGCCGCTACGCTCCAACTGCGATGTCATCGTGGGGCACGCCCCAAAGCTCTGCAGCGCCAGCTCACCGTCCTGGATGGACGGTGGCTTTTTCTGCCAAGACGACGTGCTCTCTGCCATGGACCGTATCCATGGACGCCCCCGACGCTGTGCGCTGTGCTCCATCTTTGCGGCATTATGGTATCCCTTCCCGCCGGAGGTTTTCGGGGAAGAGGACCAGCGCCAGTATATAAGGAGCCAGTGTACGACGAAGGAGGGGGATCCCGCATTCACCAATTCACTCAACACCCAAGCAGCTACGTCCGAAGGAGAAGACGGAGCTCGTTCCACCGTAGTTTACCATAGCCACAACTGTGCCCTCGGTAAGCACCATTGTACTGTGAACTTCTCCAAGCAGTGCAATACATCTTAGCAGGACGTTGGGCTTTTACACCTCACGGTGGGCCTGAACCTGGGTAGCGGCTCGTGTTCCCTCTCTGTCGTGATGTTCCTCACCGAGCTCGACAAGCACCGTCGCCGAGGTTGTTGAGGATCTGTTTGACGTTGTGTTCAGCCCCTTACTCGATTCCTGGCTTTTGAGAGACACCCCTAGTTCCTGGGACTAGTCTCCGACAACCACCTCAAAATCAAGATCGTCAAGACCCTTTGGCCAATGACAATGGTGTCACGGGTGCGCATGACTATGGGGATCAAGGATGTCGACACCGCCATCCTCCAAGGCCACGCCATAACAATCATGCGCATGGAAACCATGAAGAGCATCATACTCACCATGAGCCTCGCCAACACCAAGAGCATCATCCTCACCATGAGCCTCCTCACTGCCAAGAGCGTCCGCATGATCGTCACCACCACAACAACTACGAGTCAAGTGATGTGGAGTCCAACTAACATCTTGGTGATGGACTACACCGAAGGATACGTGGACGTGCATTCCCACCTCCAAACCGTCGAGAAGAAGATGACAACTTGAGCAACCTTCGCTTCGATATGCCCAAGTTCTATGGAACAAGTGACCCAGAGACATACCTCTCATGGGCACTCAAGGTTGACAAGATCTACCGAGTCCGATACTACTCCAACAACAAGATGGTGGCCCTAGCATCAATGGAGTTCGAAGATTATGCTCTCTTGTGGTGGGAACAATTTCAAGATTCACGTGTGGACAACCACCAACAACCAATCAACACTTGGGTTGAGATGAAGGAAGCGATGTACAAGCGCTTTGTGCCAAGTCACTACACTAGAGACTTGTACAAGAAGTTGCAAGAGTTGATGAGTACTATAAGAGATGGAAATTTCCATGATGAGAGCCAATATTGAGGAATCGAAGAACAATCCATGGCTCGCTTCATGAATGGTCTAAACTATCCATCAAGAAGATTGTGGAATTCCAACCCTATGCCACCTTGGTTGAGATAGTCCATCAAGCAACAAAGACCGAGCGTCACGTGCTTGAAGAGCTCAAATACCTCAAGGAAAGGCATTCTTCGCTAACAAGCCTTCATCATCCACGCCTACATCCGCGCAAGCTCCTCAAGCAAACACTAAAGGTCCCCAAGAGTTTCTACACCATCCACTCAAACTACTCAACCTTTCAAGAAGGCTCCTCCCTCAAGCAATGCGCCTCAAGGATCTTTGTCCGGCACAAGTCGATTGCAATGCTACAAATGTGGAGGACAAGGACACAAATCCTTTGAGTGCACAAACAAGAAAGTCATGATTGTCAATGAGACGGGAGAATATGAGTCTATGAGTGAAGCGAGTATCATGCTTTGAACCAAGCCACCGCAACACAAATATTGAAGAAGATCCAATGACATCTATTGTGATGGTGATAACAACCCTTCATTGGTTGTGGCAAGAGCATTAACCGCCAATGTCCAAGTAGAAGAAGACCAAAGATGCAACTTGTTTCAAACAAGAGCGGGAATCAATGGAAAGTCTATCAAGGTCATCATCGATGGTGGAAGTTGCCACAACTTGGCTAGTAAAGAGCTTTGTGATAAGCTCAACTTGAAGTTCAAGAAGCATCCACACATACCATGTGCAATGGTTGAGCGATTCCGGATCCGTCAAGATCCAACACATGGTGCAAGTGTCCTTCAAGATTGGAGCATATGAAGATACCGTTGATTGTGATGTTGTGCCTATGTCCGTTTGTCACTTGCTTCTTGGACGCCCATGGCAATATGACAAGGGTGCAATGCATGATGGAAGGACCAATTACTATAGCTTCAAGAGCAACAACAAGAACTTTGTCCTCCGTCCCATGACACCAAGCCAAGTGATTGCCGACAACGCCAAGACAATAGCAAGAGCACAACAAGAGAAAGCTTCTAGTGAGAAGAGTGGAGAGAGAGATCCACCAAAATGTGAGTGAGAGCCCAAGCCAAATGAGAGTGTACACACTAAGAGAGTTCCACAAGCATGTCCTTGCTTGCCACCAAAAGAGAGATGAGAGAGTTGAGAGAAAACCCATCCACTCCACTATGTCCTCATATGCAAAGGAGAGGTTTCTTGACTAACAACTTCACAAACCTTCCTCCGCCTTTGATGTCTCTTTTGCAGGAATTTGAAGACGTGTTTCCACAAGAAGTGCCACCGGGACTACCTCCTCTACGCGGCATTGAGCACCGCATCGACCTCATCCCCGGCGCCCCTCTACCGAACCGCGCCCATACCGCACCAACCCCGAGGAGACCAAGGAAATTGAGCGGCAAATACAAGAGCTCCTTCCATGGGTCACATTCGAGAAAGCTTGAGCCCGTGCGCCGTGCCCGTGATCCTCGTCCCAAGGCCGACAACACACTTCGCCTATGCATGGATTGTCGCCCCATCAACGCCATCACCGTACGGTATCGCCACCCTATCCCTCGCCTCGATGACATGTTGGATGAGCTATGTGGTGCACTATTTTCCAAAATCGATCTTAAGAGTGGATACCACCAAATACGAATGAGTGAAGGTGACGAATGGAAGACCGCTTTCAAAACTAAACTTGGTCTTTATGAATGGTTAGTCATGCCATTTGGTCTTTCCAATGCACCTTCCACATTTATGCGTCTTATGAACCATGTTTTGCGACCTTTCATTGGAAAATTTGTTGTGGTATACTTTGATGACATCTTGATCTATAGCAAATCTTTGGATGAGCACACTTCACATGTTGCTCAAGTTTTGTTGGCTCTTCGAAGAGAAGCTTTATGCAATCTTTCCAAATGCACTTTGCAACCAACAAGCTTGTTTTCTTAGGATTTGTTGTTTCTTCCAATGGAGTTGAAGTTGATGAAACAAAAAAACAATTCGCAATTGGCCATTTCCTATGTCACTTGCCGAGTTGAGACGTTTTCTTGGATTTGCCGGATTCTATCGCCGCTTTATTGAGAACTTTTCCACCATTGCTTGCCCTCTTCATGAACTTACCAAGAAAAATGTACCGTTCATTTGGGGCCATGAGCAAGATTTTGCCTTCAATGAGCTCAAAAGGTTGTTAACCGAAGCTCCCCTTCTTGCTTTACCGGATTTTTCCAAAACATTTGAAATTCATTGTGATGCTAGTGGTTTAGGCATTGGAGCCGTGCTTATGCAAAATGGTAGACCAATTGCTTACCATAGCGAAAAACTTGATGGAGCACGTTTGAATTACCCCATCTATGACAAGGAATTGTTTGCTTTGATTCGAGCTTTAGATGTTTGGCAACACTACCTTCGTCCTAAGGAGTTTGTCATCCACTCCGACCATGAGTCCTTGAAGTTTTTGAAAACTCAAACAAGTTTAAAAAACGACATGCTAAGTGGGTTGAGTTCATCGAATCCTTTCCCTATGTCATCAAGTACAAAAAGGGCAAAGAGAATGTTGTCGCGGATGCTTTCCGCAAAACCAACCTACTTACGCATCTTGAAATCAATGTTTTGGGTTTGGATGAGATCAAGAATCTTTATGCCACGGACACTTTCTTTGGTCCAATTTTTGCCATGTGCACGGAACATAAAGGAATTGATGATTTCTATTTGCACAAAGGATTTTTGTTCAAGGCTAACAAACTATGCATACCCGAGTCTTCGCTACGTTTGGTCCTTTTGAAGGAATCACATGGAGGCGCCTTAATGGGACACTTTGGACGTGACAAGACCTTTGCAATGCTCTCACAAACTACTATTGGCCAAGATGTACCGTGATGTGGATCGCTTAGTTCGACGATGTTCGACATGTCTCAAAGCTAAGTCTACTCTAAACTCTCATGGCTTATACACACCTTTGCCTATTCCACATCACCCATGGTCCGACATAGCTATGGATTTGTCTTAGGACTTCCACGCACTAAAACAAACAAGGATTCCATATTTGTCGTCATTGATCGATTCTCTAAGATGGCACACTTCATACCATGCAACAAGACCGACGATGCTTCACATATTGCTACTTTGTTTTTTAGGGAAATCGTCCGTCTTCATGGAGTGCCCAAGACCATTGTGTCGGATCGTGACGTCAAGTTCGTGAGTTACTTTTGGAAGACTTTGATGGCCAAGATGGGAATCAAGCAACTATTCTCCACCGCATACCACCCTCAAACCGATGGTCAAACCGAAGTGGTGAACCGAAGCCTATCCACACTCCTTCGTGTGTTGATCAAGCCCAACTTGAAGAATTGGGAAGAGTGCATCCCACACGCCGAGTTCGCCTACAATCGAGCACTACACCGCGCAACAAAGAGAACACCCTTCGAGATCGTCTATGGCTCCAACCCCTACACCGCGCTAGACATGCTACCACTTCCACTCCGTGAGCAAGTCAACATGGACTTCGACAAGCGCGCCGCTTATATGAAGAAACTACATGAAGACACAAGAACGCTAGAGAAGCACAATGAAGACCATGCTACGAAGATGAACAAGCACAAGCGCGCCATGATCTTTGAAGAAGGAGACCTTGTTTGGCTACATCTACGCAAAGACCGCTTCCCCGACGAGAGAAAGTCCAAGCTAGCACCAAGAGGAGATGGCCCTTCAAGGTTCTCAAGCGCATCAACGACAATACATACAAGATCGACATCCCAAGTCCAAGTACGACGTACATGACACCTTCAACGTAGCCGACATCTCGCCTTACCATGGGAATCCAAGTGATGATGAGAGCGAAGAGTCGAGGACGACTCTTTTCCAAGGGGGGAGGGGAGATAATGTAGTGCAACCTAGGCACACCACACCAACACCACCAAGTGGTCCCATGACAAGATCAAAAGTTAAAGCACTTCATGATAAGGTGACCTCGCTCCTCTCTATGTGTGATTTCGGCAACCCTTTGAATGGTTTGATACTTCATTTGGATACCTTGTGTGTGCTAAGGTACAACCCTCATGAAGACACTCCACCAAGTGATGAAGATGGACAAGGGTTGAGCCAAGAAGATGAGGATGAAGAGCAAGAAATCCCAGCGGTCGGTACTACCGCCGCAGAACACCCGGTACTACCGGAGCCGCCGGTACTACCGAAACAACTACCGGAGCAACTACCGCCAAATCCCAGACGCTACGGGTGTCTCAATCGCACTTAAGCGGTACTACCGGAAATGCACCGGTACTACCGGGCCGGCGCCAGCGCGGTACTACCGGAGACGCGCCGGTACTACCGGGCCTGCGCAAACCGGCGAACTGAGTTGACCTTCTTCGGTACTACCGGACCGTTCTCGCCGGTACTACCGGGGCTGCGCGAGCTGTGTGCTGAGTTGACCCTTGAGCCATGTAATCCTAGCCACTCATCTACCTTTTCGTATCTAGACTATAAATATGTGCCTCCCACCTCAGGTTTAGGGTTAGACTGAGATTAGACCTGAGTTGAGCTTTGCTCCTTTCCACCCCTTATTGGTGTTGCCTCCTATGGAGATGAATCAAGACCTCCCTTGTAGAGATGAATCAAGGCCTCCCTTGTGGAGAAAATCCCTTTAGTGGATTCAAGGCTCCTTCTTTTAGTTGCGATTACTTGCCAATCCTTCCTCTTTAAGTGACTAGATTGGACCGGTGGGATTGACCGGTGAGAGAAACAATCCTAAGAGTAAGGTTGCTTGGAGATTGAGAATCGGGGACTGCCCTTGGGGACTTGTTACCGGTTGATTTCGTCCGTGTTGCTTTGCTAGTTATCTTGTGTTTGACTTTTCCCCTTTTGTTTTCTTCGCGTTCTTCGTCCATCCGCCATCAATCCGTGAAAATCGGGACACTACCCGCATCATTCACCGTAGTTGCATATCTAGAGAATTTATCTTTGTGTCAAGCCTAAACTCGAAAAAGAGAGCTAAAAATTGAGTAGCACCTATTCACCCCCCCTTTAGGTGGCCATACCGATCCTTTCATTTGTCGGATTCGGCGACGAGGAGGCACCTCTCCATCTCGCCGTTGAGGCGGCGGTCCTCCTGTGTGAAGAGGCGCGGCGACGGCGCCAGGTCCTGCGCCTGCTGTGCGGTTCGGACGTCAGTGAAGTTCATGTCGCGCAGGGGCCGACCGAGGCGCCACGTCTTAGGCGTGGGCGGCTGCCGAGCGAGATCCGCTCCTCGCCGGAGCGAATCTCGGCGTAGAAGGTGCCGGACGGGCGGGCGCGGACGCCGCGGTAGCCGGAGAGGCTTCGGCGGCGGCGGAGCGAGGGGAGCGAGAGAAAGCGGTGAATGAAATGTCGTGGCGAGCGCGGGAGGGAGACGAAGTGGTTGCGTGGCGTGTGGCTGCCCAGCGCGCTGTATAGAGCGCGCGTTGCCGCTTTTCCCGCACGCTGGCTCATTTTTCCTACGCGCTGCGCTTTCCCGTGTCTGCTGGAGCGCGCGAAAAGGCCCACGGCGCTCTAAATTGGCTACTTTTCGCGCCGCAACTCATTTCGCACGCGGTCGATCCAACGGTTGACATGGTTCTAGGTCAAAAATGGGGAAGCCAACGCCAAATCGATGGATGGATTGTAGTCTTCGTTTTCGATCCGTGCTTGTCACGCTCGACGAACATTAGTATGGGGAACATCAATCGCATCTTGCCATTGATTAATGCATCGATCCTCAAGCATCGATCCTGCTTGAGGCCCACCCCTGACTTGACACGTCGGCAGCTCCTTCCGGAGCACACTTCCCCGCTGACCCGGTCAGCCGCTGCAGTTCCTTCCCGCCATTTCGTCTCCCAATGACCGACCTAGCCCCCGCGATTCCCTTCCACTAAAAATCAATCACAAGCTAACCCACCCGACCTACCCCACTCCTCACTTCCCGCGCCGCCGCCGCCGCCGCCGCCACGCGATGCCTTGCCGAAAGGGGAATGCTTCCGGTAAGTCGCCGTCTCATCCTTGTACTGACTGAACCCATCGACGCCCCAGAACCCTAACTCCCCTCCCCCCATCGCAGATGCCGGCGGCAGAGACTCCGACGACGACGACGAGAGCGTCCCCTCCGATAACACCTCCGACTCCGACTTCATCGCCGACACGGAGGACGAGGCGGCCGCGGACGACGACGATGATTTCGCCTCTGACAACGACGCCGACGTTGCGGCGGCGCCAGCGGTGGTGCCCGTGGTGGTGGCCCCGCGCCCGGTGCCGGTGGTGCTGCCACCGCGGCCGCGCAAGGCGAAGGGGAGGAGGAAGAAGAAGCACAAGGGGGATGCCGCAGAGGAGGACAGCCCGCATCTGCCGTGGAAGGAGTGGGAGCGAGCGAACGCTAAGTGGCTCGACGCGCGCGACGCGGCGGCAGAGGAGAAGGCGGACGCCTCCTCCGCCGAGCCCGCGCTGCTGCAGACGGCGGAGCCGGCCCCGGAGGTGCTGCTCCGCTTCCAGAAGGAGTGGCTCGCCTGGGCGCTGGCGCAGGAGGCCTCCGTCTCGCGCGGCGGCATCCTCGCCGACGAGATGGGGATGGGGAAGACCATCCAGGGCATCGCGCTCGTCCTCACCGCGCGCGGCCTCCCGCGCCCCCGTCCCTCGCCGGCCTCCCCGATGCGCCGGGTCGGGTGCACCCTCGTGATCTGCCCCGTCGTGGCCGTCCTCCAGTGGGTGCAGGAGATCGAGCGGCACACGGCCAAGGGCACCGTGCGCGTGCTCAAGTACACTGGCCCCGAGCGGAATGTTCGGAAGCCTGATTTCAACAAGTACGACTTCGTGGTCACCACCTACTCCACCATCGAGTCGGACTACCGGAGGCACATCATGCCTCCCAAGATTCGCTGTCAGTACTGCGAGAAGATGTTTATCCCCGACAAGATGAAGGTTCACCTGAAATATTACTGCGGACCTGATGCCCTGCGTACTGAGAAGCAGGCCAAGCAGAAGAGCAAAAGGAAACAGACGGGGAAGGGAAACAGATCTGGTTATAAGAGGAAAACTGATGCTGAGGACGAAGATTTTATTGAGGAGGAGCAAGAATTGGGTAGCCAATCTAGGGGCAAGTCCCCTCTGCACTCTGTGCGGTGGGAGCGGATTATCTTGGATGACGTGATTATATGCCCTGTCTTGTCACATTTTTAATACTAGTATTTCAACTATACAATTAACTGCATATAGTACATGTCATGCTCCATTTCGCCATATGGCTATTTTATTTCTTAGGGATGCAACCCTGCTTTCTTCCACTAAGCATGATCTCAGATTGTAGTGATCAAAAGTGTATCCTACGCAACTAATGCTTCATCGTGTTTTTGTCTCATTCATTGACGAGTATTTGATCTGTGAACTAGGTATGCTTTATATGGTTGGACAGAGAACATTAAGTCACTTTGTGCTATCTGATTTGAGAAAAAGTTGAAATCGTGGCCTCCATGTGAACTTGTTACTCTATCCTTGGGGAATTCATAGCATACTATCTTTACAGCATTTCAACGTTACTGTGTTATGTGATACTAGAAGTTCTAATAGCTTCATCATTATTACAGTTAGAGCTCTTGTTCTAGTTTTTTTTTTACCAACAATCTGTGTTGTACAGTAGTTTGTTCTATATTGTAATGTTTTGATGATGACACTTGCAAGAATCAAACTCTCCTATTTGATTTCTATTATGTTTTCGTTAATATTCAGTTCATTTTCTTCTAATAGAAATCTATGTATTAATAGTCGACACAACAATGTTCATATCATGAAGCAAGAAAGCTGAACAAGCAGTTATGCAAAATCCACAATTTTTGTAGCTCTGTTTTATGAATCCCAAGGATTGAGACCGACTTGTGTATTTGGGAGACACTGTCATGTTCACTAAACAGTTGTTTCCTTGTCTTTTTAGATGACTCTCCAATCTGTAATATCTTCCTGACGTTCAGCTGAACAATAATGCCCCGTTTCTTTTTTTAAAGATGATTCATTCCTTGCAACTTTTTTCTGCAGGCTCACTTCATAAAAGATAGACGATGCAATACTGCGAAGGCAGTTTTTGCATTGGAGTCGGAATACAAGTGGGCTCTTAGTGGGACACCGTTGCAGAATCGCGTTGGAGAACTTTACTCACTGGTCTGCAACTAACATTTGAAGATTCTGACCTGTTTCTTTTTAGCTCGTCTATTCTTACTGTTGTTTTCTCAGATTCGCTTCTTGCAAATCTTCCCCTACTCGAACTATTTCTGCAAGGACTGTGACTGTGAGATACTGGATACCCAGTAAGATCTGCCTCTACTAGTACTACTCTCAGTAAACGTCTCCCTGTATTGATTTTACCTGGATCTGCTGTGGTATTACTTCCAACCATGTTACTGAGTTTACACTTAATACACCTACATCACCATGGAAAGGGTTCACCATAGAGAAGATACGGATGCTTTCCACTTTAATAAAACATGATTTGATCAAGTAATTTATTTATAATAATAGTGGTTTTGTAAATGCATTTGTCAACATATCACGTCACAACAGTGAAGTTTCCGATCGGTGTATCTTATGGAACGGTTATGATCTATAGGACCCACCAGTCAGTCATACATCGCATCACAATAGCGTTTCGTTGATTTGTATCAATTTTTGACTGCCTGATGGGCCCTATCGGTTGTAACTGTTACAAGATTAGAAGTGTATTTTCTGTACAATTGTGTGCTACAAAGTGTAGTTTTATGGTAGTTTTAACAAAAGAGGTGTAGCTTAAGTTTACTCTAGTATGAATATAATTGAGGGTTAATGTTCCCTCCCTGTAGTTGTGTCATGCAAGTTTTGGGTTGCTACTGTTACCATTGTTCTTATTTCTTCATTTTGGTTGACGACCCCTAATCTCTGTCAGGATGAAGAAAACATGTGACTGTGGTCACTCATCAGTCAGGCACTTCTGCTGGTGGAATAAGGTCAGTTACAGGGTTTGATACGTCCCTTGTTTTTATATATTTTTATTTATGACATTATCTCTGCTGACACAAAGCCAATCTTTAACAGTACATAGCGACACCGATACTACATGGGTCAGCGAGTTTTCAGGGCAGAAGAGCCATGACTCTTCTCAAGGAAAAAGTCTTAAAGGGCATAGTGTTAAGGCGGACGAAAATAGGCCGAGCTGCAGATCTTGCTCTTCCACCAAAGATTGTAAGTCCGCATAACATGTTATATACATGATGATTTTATTCACTCATCTTCCTACCAGTTACAAGAAGTTCAATTTTTACATGTTAGGTGACATTGAGGCGGGACACTTTTGATAAAAATGAAATGGAATTTTATGAAGCATTGTATACTCAAAGCTGCACGCAATTTGATTCGTAAGTCCTCCTTTTCTGCTTATGTAGTGATACCATATGGATTATTGAGTAGATATCGTGTGCTTATTATGCTGGTTCTGCAAAATTTGGTGAACAAGAACCCTTTTTACGTAGCTTCTAACAGGTTTACTTTGTAATGCATCATCACAAAGAGCCATCGTTTTAGTTTAGAGTTCATCCATTTGTTTTATTTGTCTCTGTATTTAATTAACACCAAAGCCTCTGGATTGGAGTTAATTTACAGAAGCAAGTTGTATTGCAAAGAGGCTCTGCTCTCAGTTTCATGGTTCCATCCAATATTCGATGGACGTGGTGTTTTTGTAATCATCCCATTTGTTAAATAGATTATGTATGCAACATGTTCCTCTTTTGCAAGATTTAAGATTTTTCAGCAAGTCTAACACTGTTTTTTTCCAGGTATGTTGTTGCTGGAACGCTGCTTAACAACTATGCTCATATCTTTGACCTCCTCACAAGGTTGAGACAGGTAAATCCTTATAAAGATTGGTTATGGGTGCACATCATATATGGTGCACATAATCCCTTGGATATCCTCAGAATGCCTTATTTGTCTCATTTTTGCACATTGAAACAAGCAAGCCTACTCGATTATTTTTCTATATACCTATGTCATTTTTTTCCTATTAAATCTTACTCTTAATTATATCTCTTTTGTTGAAGCAACATGTTGATTGTTCGATCAAATTTGTAGGCTGTCGATCATCCATACCTTGTCGCATTTTCTAAGACAGCAGTACTTCGTGATGAATGCAAAAAAGAAGGAAATGATGCCATGGAAAGCCAGTGTGGGATATGTCATGATTTGGCAAAAGATGTCGTGGTTAGTGGATTGCCCCTGAAAACTTATTTATGCCCATGTGTTATTTTTTACTGGTTATAAGCTGAATTTCACACATTAACATTCGTGTCAAGGTTACCTCTTGTGATCATGTATTCTGCAAGACTTGTTTGTTGGACTACTCTGCAACTTTGGGGAATGTTTCATGTCCAACTTGTTCAATACCCATTACTGTTGACTTTACAATCGAAAACTCGAGAGAAAAGGTCCCTGCAAAGATGAAGGGTTCCAAACGCTCAGGAATATTAGGCAGACTACAAAGCCTAGCAGATTTCAAGACGAGTACAAAAATTGATGCCTTGGTAAGTCGAAATACTTGGTCAACATATGTTGTTTGTTGTGAATTTGTATGTTTACATGCTTTGTTTGTAGGGAAGTGAATTGTCTGACAAGAAACTTGGAACTTTTTTTCCGAGTTCTTATTGTCTGATATTCCGGTACATAGTAGTAACAGTTTGGGAAACTGTTTTTTGCCTTAAAGAAACAAGGGTGCCTGGCATTATTTTTTGAAAAGTGTATTATTGTTTTACTGCAGATTTTAGTTTGGGATATAAACTGGCATGGGCATGGGCCCAGCCTAACAGAGGGGCAGCCAGTGAGATAGAGTCGGCTTATTAGTACTAAGTAGTTATCTTTGAGATAAGATTGCATTAGTTAGACATTCTTGTAGGGGAGCTACATCATTCAAAGGCTAGGAGTCAATGGTGAATTTGAGGCCAGAGGTCTAGCTGTAATTTGTAGATTGTATTCTGTACATCTTCAGGTTTTGTACGCTTGCTCTTGGATCCTCCTTGTCTTTTGCTAGGCCTAGTTGTTGTTTTTCGTTCTGTTAATCATGGTTTTTTTTGGCTTGCTGTGCTTCACCATCTTGGTGCCTTCTTTCTGACGAAAATGACACGCAGTTTGGTGTGTGTTTGAGAATAAAAAAAATGGTTACACATTTCCTCTTAATGCAGAAAGAAGAGATAAGAAACATGGTTGAGCATGATGGTTCGGCAAAAGGGATTGTGTTTAGCCAGTTCACCTCGTTCTTGGATTTGATAGAATTCTCCCTGCACAGGGTAAAGTTGAGAAACATTTACTGATACTAAACAGTGCAAACATTTTTTTATGGATAAAAGAAATAATTTGTAATATGGTTTGACAGGCTGGCATCAAGTGTGTGCAACTTAACGGGAAAATGAACATGGCTGAAAAGGGTAGAGCTATAGATACCTTCATAAACGACCCAGATTGCAGGATTTTCCTGATGAGCCTGAAAGCTGGAGTAGCTCTAAATCTTACTGTGGCATCTCATGTAAGCTCGGTGCATCCTCCTCCTCATGTATTCATTTAAGACAGCAATAACCCTTGCGCTTGCTCAGCGTTGAGAAGAAGAAAATTCGAGTTCACGCTGCTAATGTATATTACCTGCTGGCTGCTGCGTAGGTTTTCTTGATGGACCCTTGGTGGAATCCGGCAGTCGAGAGCCAAACGCAGGATCGAATCCACCGAATTGGACAGTTCAAGCCTATCAGGTGAGTAGCAGCACTAGATATTAATCTGGTATGCAAATACAGCTGGACACGTATTTCCCCCTGAATTATACTGCCCCTCCTAGCTTGTCTGATCCGGCATATCATTTGATCGCACAGAAGCATGAGGTTTGTGATCAAGGACACGGTTGAAGAGCGCATCCTGCAACTGCAAGAGAAGAAGCAACTTGTGTTCGACGGGTAACATCTCTTTCCGTACAGTATCTCACATAAACCTCAGTAACCATGATTTTGGCTGATACCATCTTCCCCGCCTCTTTACAGCACCGTGGGTGACTCGCCGGACACCATGGCAAAGCTTACAGAAGCTGACCTCAAGTTCCTGTTCCAGAACTGACCGTCCCTGATATTTACCAGCGCCGCCCGCGTAGAAGAAGTAGATCCGCCCGAGGCCAGCAAGGCGCTTGCATTGCGTATTCGCATGCCGTTTTGATCTAGCCAGCCCGGCCTCAGGATGCATTTGTTTGGAATGAATGGTGTACTTTGTAGTACTCCTCCGTGCTATAATGGGAAGTTTGAAACACCATCGGTATACCAGTTTGTTTACTTGTTTGGGAAAGTTGGCTGTTATTGGGCTGATTCTGATAGATATCCCAGTTCTGCCAGTCTCAAAAGCAAAACAAAGGTCCGGGAGCTTGTGGGTGTGCGGGAGCTTGTTCCAACACGGTCCGGGCTGACGCGAGTGGGGTCCATTGGAGGAGTGTACGGCCCTGCTTAGCTGCCGACGTAGAATAATAACGCGCACAGGCTGCTCGGGGCATCCAAAGCGGTGACGCATTGTTTGCTGCACTAAACTAGTACAGTAGTAGCAGAGAGTGGGCAGAGGCGTCAGTGGCCGTCCAAGCAAACGCACGATCGCTGCTCTCGCCTTATCGGCAGCTGTGCACTTCTGAATTTCTGCCGCGAGCGAGGTTGCTCTCTTTGCCTGCTCACGGAGTCGTGACTCTGCACGCATAAGCTAAGCCAAGGCTACTTCTTTTGGGCTTATGCTTATGCATAAGCCGGCTTATAAATTCTGGTGGGAAGAAACTATGGTGGGGAGAAGCTCCTAAAAACTGCTTGGTAGATTCCATTTGGGTTTGTAAAGTTTTGGCTTATTTACAGTGTTGAGTTGTGAAATGTCTATAGTGTCCCTGAATTTGATATGTGCACTTTATAAATTGATGTTATATTACACATGCTAATTATTAGTAAAAATAAGATAAAAATAAAATAATAGTATGAAAAGGTACATGATTATAAAACACAGTGTCATAATCTTTACTATAATACGAGTAGTGTTTCTTCCTTCGTCTGTTCGGTGGTGGTACGTCACGTAGAAAAGACGGTTTTGCCCTCCCATGAAATCGCATACTACGCACCGATGCCACCGTGTAGGCGGTGCTCACGCGAGACAAAACCAGGCCCCGCATGGTCGAAGGCGTCACTCACGTGTTTTCTCTCATCTGCCCCCTCCGCTCCTCCAAAAAACGCGATCTCTCCCTCCCATCGCTCAGAGCTAGGGTTCCACACCCATCCGTTCGCCGCCGCCTCTCCCTCTTGCCGGCGCACCACCTCCCTCCGGTACCTGACGCTGCCCCCTCTGGCCGTAGCGGGCCGCCCCCATCCGTTCCTCGCCGTTGGTCCGGCACTTCCAGTACAGCGCCTCCGTTTCCCCTCGAGCTCCGATCCGCCGCCACCCCTTGCGCGGTCGGGTTCCTCGCCGTCGGCTGGGTCCTGCTCTCCCCCACCGGTGAAACCCTCGCCGTTTCCATCCCGCCTCTCCCTGACCTTGCTGAGCTCGCGACGCTGCTGGTCTCCGTCATCATTTGCGCCCAAGTCCCACGCAACTCCCATCGCTCCGAGCTAGGTTCCACCACCCATCCGGTCGATCCCCGCCACCGCTCCCTCTTGCTGGATCCTTCCTGGAGGGCGACAAGGCGGCCTCATATGGGGACAAGGCGGCCTACGACGACGACCAGCAATCCAGCATCTACATCGACCCGCAAGGTACGCCCGACCCCTTCCCCTTCCTCGGTTCTGCATCATAGAAGATATTGTCCCTGCCCCAGTGACATCTAGCATGGAGGCATGTCCCCCTTCCCCTCGGTTCCGTGTCACAGCATATGTGTACCTCAATTTTGATTAGCTAGGCACTACCGGCCGGTTCCGATTTTGTTATGTGCGCATCTAGATCCCCAGCAGCGTGTTGCAGCTCCTAGCGGCGCTTGCGGCCATAGATCCACATCCCAACATTCTCCTCCAAGACCGCACCTACTCCATTAAGAAAGACCAGCAAGCAGCTACTATGTAACCCAGGTAAGATATTTGATTTTAATTCCTTATACCATCTTCAGTTCGGGAATCAGAATAACCCATTCATGGCTCTTTCAAGGGAGTGGCACGCGAGGACATGCAAGGCCAACGAGGAGGGCAGCTTGGTAGTGCCCATGGTACTCCTCTCCTACCCAAGAACGTGATATCCAGATATGGTCACATTATTTTATAGGTTGGTGTGCATATGATTAATTTACCCTTTGATGAATGGATATCTTAGTTCTGACAAAAGTATGATTAAAATTCCAGGCAAAAAATTATGAGCGTCCAGCCTCTGTATGCAGACATTTTTCATAAGTTTGCTTGCATCTTTAGATGTTGATAGATGAATCGATAGCTTACACTGGGCATATTTATAGTTATACTCTTGCATGTTGCTGCTTGCTAAAACATTGGATTATCCCAATTGTTTTGACCCCTTTCTCATGGTACCTTTGTATATTTTTAATATGGTCAAGGATCATTTTAATTTGCTCATATAGAGTATTTTCTTTCTCTTCACTTCAATAATGTGATGCACGAGTCCTCAGTTTAGGGAGTGCTCGGTTTAGGCATGCCTCACTTTTTCCGGTAGACAATTTATTTGTAACAGGAATAATAGTATTATTTTGTCCGCTTGGACAGCTGCAGACCTGTGATAATTGAAGGAATGTATTTTGGGTTATATAATTATTTTGTTTCGTGTCAGAGTAATTTTGTTTTTGTGGGTTAGACGATAATTTTTTAGGTACATTCCTGATGACTCCTTTTTCACATAGCTTCTACGATTATTTCTGCTGGGTTACTTTTTGAATGGTTTTTTACTGGATAATTATTTCCAGGGACTCTGAAGTCTCAACAAATCAGTTGTGGTGTGCCTAAAGTGTTCAAGGGTTTACTAGGATGCGAAGGCATTTTCCCCTATTGGCAGGTATCTTTCCATCGCAACGTTTCTCATACAAAAATTTCTCTCTTTACACTGCTGATCCAATTGTTTCCTTCATGTCAGGCTAATGAACTTCAGCAAATAAAAAAAAGCAAAAGATCCTTTAATGTTCTACATTAGTTTCTAATGATTTTTTCTCTGTTTTGGTCTCAGTTCTACCCGAATAATACATATGGTCCATTTTGGGCGTCAAAATAACTTGGATTTGCTCAAGAGGTTACCTTTTCTCATATAGAAATTATGTTATCATCGGGTTATTCAGTAACAATGTGATATTTATGAAATCCCTGATGACAATGATCGGCTTACCTTGGATATTCATACTACTTGAAGCGGGTGCTGCCTGCCTGTTTGTGCTCGAGCTAATGAACCCCATCCGATCATCCGACCCTTATGATGAAACTATGATGGCTGCGAGAACACATTGATCCTTAGACTAGGCTGCCATAGAATGTGCGTGTGACTCCCGTCAACTATTGTATGTAATAGACTACGACAGTATTTAGTGCTACATGAACCAGTACTTGCCTTATCTTTCCATGTTACAGGCTGTGATAAGTCATGAATTTAACTTATCTGCCTTCTATTATATTGTCTCATTCTTTTAAACTACTTTACTTCGACAGTTGTCATACTACTTTACTTGGATTCATTTTCAACTTTGTATTACAACACTAAACTATGTTGTTACTAATAATCTTTTCTTGAGTTTTCATCAGAACAATGTAGTCTCTTTGGGTTATAGACTGTTGACATGATGTCTGATACGTCTCAAACGTATCTATAATTTTTGATGTTCCATGCTTGTTTTATACCAATTGCTACAAGTTTTGCATCTACTTTATATTACTTTTATACATTTTTTGGCACTAACCTATTAACAAGATGCCGAAGTGCCAGTTCCTGTTTTCTGCTGTTTTTGTATTCCAGAAAAGCTAGTCTGGAAATATTCTCGGAATTGGACGAAACTACACGGGGGTGCCTATTTTTTCAGAACACGCCTGACGGAGCGAAGGAGCAGCAGAGGAGGGCCACCAGGAGGCCACAGGCACCCAGGGCGTGGGCCCCCCTTTTGCCGTGCCCTGGGTGGTGTGGGCCCCTCGGGGTCCGCATCCGCCGCCCTTTCGCCTACTTATTCCCCCCGACGCGAAAACCCTAAGTACCTGAGCAAATATCCACGAAAAGATCCAGAGACGCCGCCGTCGTCAACCCTAGCTCGGGAGGGTTCAGAACCTCTTCCCGGCACCCTGCCGGAGAGGGGAATCGTCACCGGAGGCTTCTACATCGCCATGCCTGCCTCCGGAGTGATGCGTGAGTAGTTCATCCTTGGACTACGGGTCCATAGCAGTAGCTAGATGGTTGTCTCTCCACTTTGTGCCATCATGTTTAGATCTTGTGAGCTGCCCTACATGATCAAGATCATATTATTGTAATGCTACATGTTGTGTTTGCTGGGATCCGATGAATATTGAATATTATGTCAAGTTGATTATCAATCTATCTATATGTTATTTAAGATCTTGCATGCTTTCCGTTACTCGTAGATGCTTTGGCCAAGTAGATGCTTGTAACTCCAAGAGAGAGTATTTATGCTAGATAGTGGGTTCATGTCTCCGTTTAACCTGGGACAGTGACAGAAAGTTCTAAGGTTGTGGATGTGCTGTTGCCACTAGGGATAACCTAACGATGCTATGTCCACGGCATATGTGTTTGTTTACATTACGCACTTTACTTAATGCAATTATCCGTTGCTTGCAACTTAATACCAACGGGGGACTCGGATGACAACCCGGCGGTGGATTATTAGTCATAGATGCTGTTGGATAACGGTCTATGTATTATGTCGTAATGCCCAATTAAATATCATAGTAGTCAACATGTCATGTATATGCATTGTCATGCGCTCACTATTCGTCAATTGCCCAGCTGTAATTTGTTCACCCAACATGTTAGTTATCTTTTATGGAGAGACACCACTAGTGAACTGTGGACCCCGGTCCATTCTTTTACACTGATTAAACAACCACAAACTGCAAACTGTTCCTTTTTCATTCTCTGCAATTTAATACTCATTTTCCACACCATACGTTTAATCCTTTGTTTTCAGCAAGCCAGTGAGATTGACAACCTCACTGTTTCGTTGGGGCAAAGTAGTTTGATTGTGTTGTGTGCAGATTCCACGTCAACAGTCCAGACTCCCTGCGACAGCTATTTTTCTGGCGCCGTTGACAACCTTCTGAAGAGTTGCTGCTCCTACTGGTTCGATAACCTTGGTTTCTTTCTGAGGGAAAACTTGCTGCTGACTACATCATACCTTCCTCTTGGGGTCTCCCAACGAACGTGTGTTTCACGTCATCAAGCTATTTTTCTGGCGCCGTTGCCGGGGAGACAGCAGTCTTCTGCAAGGGGAGTTTCACGCTTCCAATCTCTTTACTTTGTTTTTGTCTTGCTTATTTTATTTTATTTTATCTTGTTTGCTTTCAATTATCAAAAACACAAAAAAATTAGTTTCTTGCATTAGTTTATTTCGGTTTGTTATTATGTCTAGTTATTTATTTGCTATCAATGTTCTCTGTTTGAAACAAAATCTTATTGGCTAAGTGGGTTCACGGAGGAAAAACAAATTATATAAGGAATACCGCTTGTCTCAAAAAGGGAAATATTTATGGGAACAAATAAGTAGATTGAATTATTTTGCTAAAAACTTGTGCTCTACTTATGATGAATCCTACTGCTTTAATGAATCTTTATGTTGTAGAAGGCATAAACACCTCCCTTTCCAATGTGATTATAATGATAATGAAACTTTGGCTGCTTATGCTAAAGGAAATTATGACTTTGGTAATCTTGAGCGAATTGAAGAATTTTTTGTTTTTAAGGGTGCCTATGAAATTGCTGGTTATATTCAAAATGATGATCTCCTTGTAGAACTGAGAATTATGCTATACTTGGTTATTGCCTTGAATATTACAATGATAATCCTTATATCACTGAATTTCTTGAGAAAATTATTCTCCAGAACAACTTGCTACCTTTCAGGAACCTGTGGGAGAAGAAACTGCTAAAACTGAAAGCTCATTGGATGAAAAAGAGGAAGAGAGTGATGAACAAAAGGAGGATCTACCTTCTAATGATAGTAACTCTTTAACTCTTACATTATATGATTACCCTCCATGCCTACTAAGGAGGAAGAGTGCTATATTGTTGAATGTCATGATTCTATTGAAATATCTCTTTTGATAAATTTGAAGTAAACAACCTCCTTGACTCAAGTAAAAGAGGAAATTGCAGAAAGTAAAAATGTGCTCCCTAATGTTATATATGATAATGCTCTTGATGATGGTCCTATATTGCCTAATGATATTATTATACTACTATTGTCAAAAGTGGGTTTAATACCCCACTGTTTTTGAGCTTAATAAAAATTATGTGTTTGTAGATCATGAAAAGCATGCTTTATGTGATAGTTATATTGTTGAGTTTGTTCATGATGCTACTGAAAGTTATTATGAGAGAGGAAAATATGGTTGTAAAAGTTTTCAAGTTACTAAAACACCTCTCTTTATGTTGAAAGTTTTGAAGTTGCATTTGTTTCATCTTTCTATGCTAGTTGCTTTATGCTTCAATAATTTATTTTATTACAAGATTTTTGCATAGGAAGTGGGTTAGACTTAAATGTGTTTGATATTTGCCTCTTGATGCTCTCTTTTGTTTTTCAACTCTTATTCTTATGAGAGCATCATTAAAATCTTCTAGCCTAGCTAAAAGGCATTAAAGAAAGCGCTTTTGGGAGGCAACCCATTATCTTTTTTTTCAGTTTTAGTCAAGGAGTTTGTTTACTTCTGTAGCAACTCCTTTGTATCTTTATTTTCTCGCATTGTTGTGCCAAGAGTAGCCTCTAATGATAAGATGATGCTTAATTTTGATTGCTGCGCAGAAACAGATTTTTGCTGTTCACTGTACGAAATTCCTAAAATCACCAGATTGTTAATTAAATCTGAAATTTTTGTGCGTAATCTTTATGAATGTCTGAAACTTTCATTAGTTCAGAGTTTCTCGATCTGAGCGTCGTAAGTGCCTCGAAAAAATTCGTCTTTGCGGACTGTTCTGTTTTAGACAGATTATGCCTTTTTATTTTTGCATTCTCTCTTTTACTAGTGTTGAGTGAAATTCTTTTTTGGGTGGAAGAGCTTCACATAACATCAGTGGCTGTAGCTAATGTTTAAAGTAACAAATCATATTGCGTCTTTAAGAACATGTGAATTTTTGATTATGCACTAACCCTCTAATGAGATCTACTTTGAGTTTGGTGTGACGGAAGTTTTCAAGGGTCAAGAGAGAAGGATGATATAATAGGATCAAGAAGAGTGAAGAGCTTAAGCTTGGGGAGGCTCCCATGGATCTCCCCAGCATATTTCAAGAAGACTCAAGCGTCTAAGCTTGGGGATGCCCAAGGCATCCCCTTCTTCATCGTCAAAATTATCAGGTCATCTCTAGTGAAACTATATTTTAATTCTTTCACATCATATGTGCTTTTCTTGGAGCGTCTGTGTGCTTTTATTTTCAGTATTGCATTTTATTTTCAATAAAGCTTGACTGGACCCTAGCATTCTTGATTGGGAGAGAGACACGCTCCGCTTTTTCATGAGAATACTCCTATTCTTCACTTATATTTGTTGAGTATTCATATCTAGCGCTGTTCAGCTTTTAGCTCTTGTTTTCATGTATCTCTTGTCAGAGCTATTAGCTTTCTTTTGTAGAAAGTACTCTCTTGCTTCACTTATATTTGTTTGGAGAGTTGATGAAATAAATTGATTGGTGTTTGGTTGGTTCAGAAAATGTTGCATGTGGTAATTGGTATAAGGAAAAACTTGCTTAATCTTGTAGATCACTAAAATGGATAACTTGATGCTTGTCAATTGTTTTGAGTTAACAAGTAGATCATGATTAAATTGTGCATCACATGAGTTAAGCCTATTAGTGAAGAACTACCGTAAAGCTTGTTGAAAATTTGGTTTGCATCGGTGGTACCTCTAAGGTCTAGATATTTTCTAATAACAGGGTTTGGTTAACAAGGAAGACGGTATGAAGTCTTATAACGTTTGCAATATGTTTGTCATATAAAACTTGGTGTACGGGTTGATATTCTTGTTTGCTTACATAACCTTGCTAGCCTAAACTCTGTACTGAGAGGGAATGCTTCTCGTGCATCCAAATCCTTGAGCCAAAATCCATGCCATTTGTGTCCACCATAACTACCTATATGTGGTATTTCCTTGCCACTCCAAGTAAATTTTTCATGTGCTACCTTTAAATTATTCAAAATGTTATTATTCCCTTTTTGTGTCAATGTTTACTAGCTCATGAGGAATTAGTGTGGTTATTCTTTATTCTATTTGTCGAGTGGACTTTTACACCTGGACTAGTGGCATATACATCCGCTTATCCAATAACTTGCAAAAAGAGCTGGCAACGGGGTGCCCAGTCCCAATTAATTACAACTTTAACCAATTAATTCTCTTCACACTTTTGCCCTGATTCATCAGTAAGCAATGACAAACAGTGAAATACCTGAATGTGTGTAAACCAAAGAGAAAGAGGGATGATCTGCCTTGCTGGTAGAAATAACGTCCTTCATGGGAGCCGCTCTTAAAAGTCCGTTCGACAGGTAGAATACTGTTCTCACCCGCTACCATTCGTTGACAATTAACAAACACCTCTCAAAAATAGATACTCCTCCATGGTATGTGATTGATGGAAGGCACCCGAGGATTCGGTTAGCCATGGCTTGTGTTAGCAAGGTTGGGAGGAGTATCAAATATTTTATGCAATCTCTATATGCTTTCAAAAACCTAAAAGCTCTAGCACATGATTTAATCCCTGCTTCCCTCTGCGAAGGGCCTTTCTTTTACTTTTATGTTGAGTCAGTTTTCCTATTCTTTCTGTCTTCCACAAGCAAACACTAGTGTCAACTTTGTTACAACATGCGTTATATGCAATGTATTGGACTTGTTATACTACTTTGTGTTGACAATATCCATGAGATAAATATGTTGAAAGTTGAAGCAAATGCTGAAACTAAATTCTTCCTTTGTGTTGATTAAATACCTTTTGTTAGAAACTATTGCTTTATGAGTTAACACTTATGCAAAACTGTTTGATGCTTGTCTCGAAAGTACTATTCATGAAAACGTTTAGCTTGTGTGATTCATTGTTTACTCATTATCTATTTGGTAGCAAATTATAGACCATTGACTTGGATCACTTCATTCATTTACATGTGCCTTGCAATATTATATGATCAAGATTATGATAGTAGCATGTCACCTCAAAAATTATTTGTTTTTATCGTTTACCTACTCGAGGACGAGTAGGAACTAAGCTTGGGGATGCTGATACGTCTCAAACGTATCTATAATTTTTGATGTTCCATGCTTGTTTTATACCAATTGCTACATGTTTTGCATCTACTTTATATCACTTTTATACATTTTTTGGGACTAACCTATTAACAAGATGCCGAAGTGCCAGTTCCTGTTTTCTGCTGTTTTTGTATTCCAGAAAAGCTAGTCTGGAAATATTCTCGGAATTGGACGAAACTACACGGGGGTGCCTATTTTTCCAGAACACGCCTGACGGAGCGAAGGAGCAGCAGAGGAGGGCCACCAGGAGGCCACACGCACCAGGGCGCGGGCCCCCCTCTGCCGCGCCCTGGGTGGTGTGGGCCCCTCGGGGGTCCGCAGCCGCCGCCCTTTCGCCTACTTATTCCCCCCGACGCGAAAACCCTAAGTACCTGAGCAAATATCCACGAAAAGATCCAGAGACGCCGCCGTCGTCAACCCTAGCTCGGGAGGGTTCAGAACCTCTTCCCGGCACCCTGCCGGAGAGGGGAATCGTCACCGGAGGCTTCTACATCGCCATGCCTGCCTCCGGAGTGATGCGTGAGTAGTTCATCCTTGGACTACGGGTCCATAGCAGTAGCTAGATGGTTGTCTCTCCACTTTGTGCCATCATGTTTAGATCTTGTGAGCTGCCCTACATGATCAAGATCATATTATTGTAATGCTACATGTTGTGTTTGCTGGGATCCGATGAATATTGAATATTATGTCAAGTTGATTATCAATCTATCTTATATGTTATTTAAGATCTTGCATGCTTTCCGTTACTCGTAGATGCTTTGGCCAAGTAGATGCTTGTAACTCCAAGAGAGAGTATTTATGCTAGATAGTGGGTTCATGTCTCCGTTTAACCTGGGACAGTGACAGAAAGTTCTAAGGTTGTGGATGTGCTGTTGCCACTAGGGATAACCTAACGATGCTATGTCCACGGGCATATGTGTTTGTTTACATTACGCACTTTACTTAATGCAATTATCCGTTGCTTGCAACTTAATACCAACGGGGGACTCGGATGACAACCCGGCGGTGGATTATTAGTCATAGATGCTGTTGGATAACGATCTATGTATTATGTCGTAATGCCCAATTAAATATCATAGTAGTCAACATGTCATGTATATGCATTGTCATGCGCTCACTATTCGTCAATTGCCCAGCTGTAATTTGTTCACCCAACATGTTAGTTATCTTTTATGGAGAGACACCACTAGTGAACTGTGGACCCCGGTCCATTCTTTTACACTGATTAAACAACCACAAACTGCAAACTGTTCCTTTTTCATTCTCTGCAATTTAATACTCATTTTCCACACCATACGTTTAATCCTTTGTTTTCAGCAAGCCAGTGAGATTGACAACCTCACTGTTTCGTTGGGGCAAAGTAGTTTGATTGTGTTGTGTGCAGATTCCACGTCAACAGTCCAGACTCCCTGCGACAGCTATTTTTCTGGCGCCGTTGACAACCTTCTGAAGAGTTGCTGCTCCTACTGGTTCGATAACCTTGGTTTCTTTCTGAGGGAAAACTTGCTGCTGACTACATCATACATTCCTCTTGGGGTCTCCCAACGAACGTATGTTTCACGTCATCAATGTCTTGCCAATGTATGAAACCAACCTACCTATTGGGTCATACCAACGTTTATGGCATGAGGTACAATTTCAATTAGTCAGTTGATCAATAAAATGGAGGTACAAAGATTAATTCTACTGTTATTTTTTTGCTGTCCCTTACACTAACCCCACATCATATTTTATGGGAATTTATCGGCAAAGGCTTGGGTGTAGACAATGTTGGAGGGGATGGTTATGCCTCTGAACAAAATGTTTTTCCTCTCCCATGGCAACTCACGGGCATTCCACTAGTATAATTTAGTACGTTGAAATGCCATAATGAAGTTGAAAGGTCTATCTTTACGAGTCCGTGACATGCACGTAATAGGGAGCAGGACGTTGTATCGATACAAGTTGTAGCTAGCTGATACGGTAGAATATTTCAACCTCACGTCCTCACCCACCAGGTGCCTCTACGTATACGTACATGACTGTGCGTATCTCTACCAGACTACCACATCTTCGCTCACGAGATAGAGGTGGAAACACAGACGCACAGCGCGTCAGCGTGTCAGGTTCGGGTGTGGGGACGTGGGGTTCTTTTTATTATCCCCAAACGTTATTTGCCTGCGGTGGCAGTTCTCGTGTAAATAGAAGGGAAAGGAGGGGCAAGACTTCATACCGGTTCACAACATTGCGGGAAGCTCTCCAGAAACTGCCCTCGACCAGTTTCTCGAAACGTAGAGCAGAGTGGCTTCTCCGTGGAAATAAAGCTCGGCACCAGCCCGAGAGTTCTTTTGGGCTTGTGCTGCCCACCACCTCGAAGCTCTCCAGAAAGAGCAAAAGAAGTGGCCCTTGTGCTTTTGGCAGTTGAGTCTGTTTGTTCGGTCCAAACGAGGACGTCGCGTTTTCAGGAGTAGTACACTGACTGCCACACGCGGCCTGCCTATTTATCTCTCCGCCGAATACACTGATGGCTTCGTGCATTCTCATGTCGTCGGGGACCAACATTCTACGGTGTGGTCGACACGCAGACGCAGGCAAAGGGCCAAAGCTAAAACCAATTTGGGTATGGAGAGGCAGAGGCAGGCCGCCGGTGCGAGTTGCCGAGCTTAATCATTCGTCGCCGTGGAGATGAAATCATCGGGTTCCAGGCTTTAGGCTGTGGACCAACCTGACCTGTGTCTAGGCTAGCAAAACAGTACATACTCATCATCCATTAGTTTGCATATGATACTAGTGTAAGACACTACTCGTATACTCTCTCCGTTTCAATTTAATTGACTTTCTATACATCACATGTGGATGTATCTATACATGTAACATTTGGTGAATATCAAGTCAATTAAATTGGACATAGTACTCTCTCCGTTCACAAAAGAATATCTTAATCATTTCTAGATTTGTATGTATGTAGACATACTTTAGTGTGTAGATACATCCAAATTTAGATAAAGTTGAGACAGACATCATTTATGAACGGAGGGAGTATAATAGTATCATATACTAGTACCATGGCCAATTTATTTAATTTTTCTAGAATTTCAATACAAATATGTGTACAAAATTTATCAACTATTAAGATATCTATTTTTACGTGTTATGGTACCGTAACATAGTTAGATATCGTTATCATCTCTTTATTGATTAATTGGTGTGTCAAATCAAATTTTTATCAACATGTCATGCATGATACTACCTATACCTTTTTGCCGAAACAGCTTTCGCCCAGCTTTATAAATAAAGCAACCACCCACAAGTTTACAAAGAGTTCCACACAAATCCGGCACAAGCGACATAACCAGCTGGGCCACAGCACAAACAAGCCCAAACACAAACTAACACCAAGCCAAATCCCGAAGGAAAGCAACTCAACGGCTAGACGAAGCATGAAGCTGGAGCGCCGCCACCAGAAGCTTCTCGATCATCCCATCTAGCCGCGCCCTGTCCCGACGCCTACACAACGGGTGCCACAGCTGCAAGAAGGCCAAAAATTTAAATACAGAGTCAGAGGCCCGTCGTAGGAAGACACGCTCGATAACCATCTTATTGCGGATCGTCCAAAGGGTCCAGGTCAACGCGGCAAACACTAACCAGAAGAGGCGCCTCCTCTTGCCAGTATGGTTCGCCTGAACTTCCAGGAACTCGCCCAGGTCTCGGCCTGCCAGGCAGGCCCAAGCGCTTCTGACACAAAGCTCCATAGAAAGCGCGCCGCGGGATAGGAGAAAAGGATGTGGATTCCCGTCTCCGGAACTGCACATAAAGGACAAGTGCCATGTCCTGGCCCCAGCCGCTTCACCACCTCCACTCCCGAAGGGAGGCGGTCTCTAAGAAGTTGCCAGACGAAGATTTTAATCTTTAAGGGCAGCGGGGCCTTCCACAACGGGAGGTCCAAGGGAGGACGGGCCCTCTAAATAGGGCCCTGTACGCGGAGCCCACCGTAAAACACCTAGAGGGGGTCAACGTCCAGGACACACTGTCCGGGGCATTCAAGCGAGATCTTGGGAGCCTTTCCAGGAGTAGCCCCCAAGATACCACCTCGGCCGGACCGAAAGTCCGCCGGAAACCCACCTCCCATCTACCCTGGGAGGAGGCTTCAGATACTAGAAGGCCAGGATTAGCACATATGGCAAAGAGTTGAGGGAACTCGTGCCGGAGCGCACGATCATCAAGCCATGGATCCTGCCAAAAAAGGGTACCTCTTTCGTCGCCTACGGAGAAGGACACACCAAGCCGGATCTCATGTTTGATGGCCTGGATAGACCGCCAGAAATGGGATCCCTCCTTGCGATCACAAGCCATCAGGGGGGGCCCCCGCAGGTACTTGGCTCGAATAAGCTGGAGCCACAGTCCCCCGTCGCCACGGAGGATACGCCAAACCCATTTCAGCATCAAAGCATCATTCATACGCCTCGAGGCTATGATGCCTATGCCCCCCAACTCCTTCGGGGCACAAATATCCGCCCATTTCACCATATGGTATTTTTGATGTCCATTCTGCGCCATCCAGAAGAAGCGAGATAGGGCTCTATCAAAGTTCCCATGAGTTCCCTCCGGTAGGGAATACATCCCCATCATAAACAAGGGGAGGCTCGACATACATGCGTCGATCAAGACAGATTTGCTTCCCTTAGAGGTAAATCTGCCTTGCCAGGGTCCGCCCTTACCTTGACCCGCTCTACTAGTGGGTCCAGGTCTCGAGCAAGGATCCTCGTATCCCTAATTGGCATACCCAAGTAAGTAATTGGGAAGGAAGAGAGCTGGCAGTTGAGATTATCTGCAATCCGCCGCTGCTCTTCCTCACCATAACCAATGATCACGACTTCGCTTTATCAAAGTTAATCTTAAGGCCCGACATGGCCTCAAAACAGAGGAGAAGGAACTTGAGATTAATGATGTCAAGTTCTGACCCTTCAACCATGATCATGGTATCGTCCGCATATTGAAGATGCGTGACGCCGCCCCCAGGACAAGATGTCCAACCACACCAGAGATGTGGCCGGCGGTCTTGGCTCTCTCCAAGACCTCCGACAAGGTGTCGACTGCAGCATTAAAGAGCAGGGGAGATACAGGATCCCCCTGTCTAACGCCGCAAGTCAGCCTAAAATAAGGCCTATTTCCCCATTAATATTGATGGAAGTGTTGCCACTCATAACAATCTGCATAAGCCATCCAATCATGCGATCATCAAACCCCCTCCGTTGTAGAGCTACACGGAGGAAGGCCCAGTCTAAACGGTCATAAGCCTTTCGGAAGTCTAGCTTTAAGAAGACGCCCTTCTGGCGTTGAGTCTTAACCTCATGGATAATCTCATGAAGAGCCAGAGCACCGTCATGGATGAGCCGGCCTTTGAGAAAGGCAAACTGGTAGGGGTGTGTAAGGCGCTCCATAATGGGAGCAATCCTGTTCGCACACACCTAGCGAAGATCCTATGGATGACGTTCAACACCGTGATCGGTCTAAATTGGCGTATATTCCGTGGCCCCCACGACCTTGGGGATCAGGGTAACAACGCCAAAATTAAGGCGGGACATGACCAATGTTCCAGTATAAAATTCCTGGAACATAGGCATGATCACAACCTTCAAAGTCTCCCAGAAGGTCTGGAAGAAAATGACCGGAAGACCATCAGGGCCCGGGGCCGAGTTAGTCTTCATCTCCATGATTGCCTTGGCCACCTCTTCCGGCAGGAACGGGAGGGTTAGCTCCGCATTCTCCCAATCCGAGACCCTGGCCGTCTCAGGCCAAAGGTCATGGACCAGGGTAACCCCAGAACGGGTTCTGCCGTGAAGAGCTCCTTGTAGAAGGAGTAAATATGAGCAAAAGGTCAGTTGGCGCCTCCAGCAACCTATCCCCCTCCCAAAGGCATGGAATGGAACACTTCCGCCGTCGCCCATTAGCAATAGCATGGAAGTAGGCGGTGTTAGCTTCCCCTTTGAGGATCCAATTCTGGCGACTCCGCTGCCGCCAGAATATTTCCTCCCCCTTGTAAATCTCCATAATGGAGTTCTCAAGGGCATATCGCTGAAGCCAGTCATCAGCGGACATGTCTACCGAGTCCGACGCTTGGTCAAGCGTCTGAATCGCGTCTAAAATCGAGGCCTTCCTCAGCCGGAGTTCAGCCCCAATATTAGCCCCCCAGCCACGCAAAAACTGGCGCAGCATCAGGCACAGTGGTGCCACACGTCCACCGCGTTAAACACACGCGAGGGGTGGCCGCCGCCTGCGCCCATTTCAGCCGCACCGCTCCCACAAACCCTGGTTGGCCAATCCAGAAGTTCTCGAAATGAAAGCGTTCAAACGAGGCGGACTAGTTCCACCAAAAGACAGGAGTAGGGGCGCATGGTCTGAGCCAATCCTGGTGATCGCACGCAAAGAGCACAATGGGAAGGCTAACTCCCAGTCCACCGAGACCAGGACCCGATCCAGCACACTCCGGATCGGGTCCACCTGGTTGTTCGACCAGGTGTACCTCGCGCCCACACGCGTGATCTCTCTAAGGGCGAGATCCGCAATACAATCATTGAACAGCCTCATCCGCTGAGGGTCAATGTTCGCCGAGCTCTTATCATCCGGGGATCTGATGAGGTTGAAATCGCCGGCAACGACAAGCGGCGTGGTGCAGCTCTCCACCTTAGCGCGCAGCTCATCAGGAATGCCGGGGCTCGGGAGTGGTCCGCAGGGCCGTAGACGATAATGACCTCCCACCGGAAGCCAGACCGTCTATGAGTGAGCACCATGCTCACAAAGAACTCCCCCCGGTCCATGTCCTCCACCTCAAAGGTTTCCTCCTTGACTCCAAGGAGGATACCCCCGGAATGGCCATTGGCTGGGAGCCACTGCCAAGCGAACTTGTGTCTGCTCAGGCCCTCCAGCTCTTGGATGGAGAAGTCTTGGCGGATCGTCTCCTGGATGCCCACAGTGTCCACATCCTCCCTTCGCATGTGTTCCTTCAGCTGGTTCCGGCGCCCCAGCTGCCCAAACCCCCGCATGTTCCAGTCGAGCAGCCGGAAGGGCCAACCAAACAGCCTAACGGCATGCTCATTTGGACACCTTGGGGGTGGTCTGCTTACGCGGGACCGAGCGAGCCCTACTCGACGTCGAGGGCTGGGACAAAACTAATGGGGACCTCGACCGTGTCCTCCCCGCCCAGGGGAATCACGAGAGGGAGGACCCCTAGAAGGGGCCGAGAGGGCCCTACCCAACGCGGGGGCGCCGACCTTAGCCTTGGGGGGACACCCACGCGGCCTTGCCACCTGGGGGCTTACACCACCCTGGGGCTCGGCCCTAACCTTAGGGGGTCTCCCCCGTGGTCTCCCCGCCTGGGCTGACACACGGGGCATTCCCTCACCACTAGGGCTGAGCATCACCACCGCAGCAGCAGCCCCTGAAGCCGCGCTTGGCTCGGGGGCACTAGGGGGGTTCTCCCTCTCGCGCTCCGCCTGAGCACGTGAAGCCGCGAGAACGCCCTCATAAACTTCTTTAGCTCGAATCGCCGCAATCTGCTCTAACCGGGGCCACGCTCTCCCTGGAACACAATACCACAATCACCTGCAACCAAGTCTAAGTGGTCCAAGGGGACCTCGGCAAGAACTGATAAATGAGACCCCGAAGGGCGGAGCTAGTACGGGAATTACCTGGGGTGAGACGACGCGTAGCAGTCAGCTGGATCGCCTGAGCCTCCATAGTCGGCACCGGCATCCCAAGGTCACCACGCGAAACAGCCAGGCACGCGCTGTGACGGGTGGGCTGAACAGCCTGGCAGCCGAGGAGCGGCGTGCGGACCTGGGGGTCGGTCACAGTAGGGTTGAGGAAGACCGTGACTGACTCGGGGCGAGGCAGCGGCGGCGTAGCTCGGGAGAGCGAGGAGAAGCCAACGGCGAAACGGGCGTAGAGCCTGGCGCCGAGTCGTAGCAGGTCATCCCCTCAGAGCGCGGGGATGAGGGTGGCACCACCTCCATGCCCACGCTCCATGAGTCCTCACGAGCAACGCGCGGCGGGCTGGCCTTTCCCGGAGGTGACAAGTCCAGCACCGAAGGAGCGAGGCCTGGCAACCCAAAGTTTGACCCATACTGGGCAATGGGGAAGCCAGGCGGGGCAGCAGGGTCAGGCCGGGAGTGGCGGGGGCAGTCCACGCGCGCCAGCTTGGCCGGAGCACTCACAGCGTGAGAGGAGGAGCCCGGTGGAGGGGATCCGCCGCCGTGGACGCTGGGGCAGGCGCCGCACGAGGCTGCTGAACCTCCCCCTCCGGCTTGTCTGCCTCCGAGTCATCCTCCTCCGAGGAAGCGCCATCTTCCTCAGACGGATCGACACGGGGTCAGCTGGGACACTCGGGGGCGGGGACGGAGGGTTCTCCTCGTCAAGCTCCACCCGAAGGATCCTCCCCAACCTGCCAAAGTAGATCGGTGGCAGGAGGCCCGGGAGCTTGGCCGGGTCAGGGCAAAGAACCCTGAGCCGCACCGCCCCGGACCCGGACAACGACCGCGCATCCACCTCAAGGAACTAGCCGATGGCCTGAGCCACTAGCCGGACAATGGGCTCGAGCTTGGCCTCGTCCGGGATGCCATGGAGCCAAACCCAAGTGGGGCACAGTGGGGGGACAGCCTCAGGGATTTTCGCCGAAGCCTTGATAGACACCTCAATCTTGTTGGTCGGGAGGGTGAAGGTGGTGCCAAAAGTGCACATGCGGAGCATCTGGGCCGAGGGAAATGCCACTGCGAATTCAGTAGACGATATCGCACGGACCTTCCACTCATGCCCCGGCATCATCTGGGACAGCTCATCAGTGAGGATCTCAACCGTCAGGCTCGCTGCTAGAGAGGGAAGCTGGTTGGGGAGGACAGTGATCAGAGCAAGATGCTCAGGCACGACCATAGAGATGCCCCCCATGTCGATGTAGAAAAACCCAGCCTCCACCCCCTGGCCCAAAGCTCCAGATGCTGCTGAGGCGCGCCCACAGTACACTCGCGCAGGAGGTGCGAGGTCGAGCCACACCCTACGCAGAGCTCTGGCTGGGTGCATTCCGACCGGTAGTGGCCCAGCTCCCGACAGTTGAAGCACCGTTCCGCGCACGCGCGCTCTCCCCATCTCTCGGAGGAGGCTGGGCAGTGGTCGTCCCCGCCTGGGATGGACCACTCGCGGCGTGGAGCGGTGCAGCAGCCGAAGCGGCAAGGGGTTGCCCGACCTGGCTCCCTCCTCGCCCCCCAGCCGCCGCACTGCGCGGCTTCTTCTTCTTCTTAGTCTTCTTTTTCGCCTGAGCCTGGCCATAGCGCCCCTGTTGCGGAGGAGACCCGGCGCTGCCCCTGGAAAGCTCCGCCCTCATGGCGCCATGACTCCCCTTCAACCCCAGCACCATTTCGTGCCGGAGGGCAGGGCCCTACCAAGCGGGCCGGCGCTGGATGAGCTCCTGACGCAGCTCCGACTCCCGCCGCTGGCCCTCAGTCGAGGGACCACGACGAGGAGAACGCCGCCTCGGGGATTCCACCCGGCGCTGGCTGGAGGAGGCGACCGTTCGGGGAGCGACGAGGGAGCGGCGGCGATCGTCTTCGGTGCGAGGCAGGCGGGGAGGAGAACGGCGGGGAGGGGGCATGTACGGCGGGGCAGCGTCATCCCGCGGACGAGCCGATGCAGGCCCAAGCGGCGGGGGGGGGAGGAGGAGGAAGGGGATCTAGCCCGCGGCGGGGATGGATCTCCTCCTCATCATCATCCTGGCGGCGGCGCTTCATGGCGCGGAGACAAGCAAGGGTGGCGAGGAAGGGCGCGTGGGAGCAGGGGCATAGCGGCAGGGCTGGAAGGAGGAACAACACTGGAAGAGAGCGAGGCGGCGCGGAACCCTACCTGGCTGGGGAAAAAACCCCTTTAGAGGCCAGCCCCGTGGGCCTAAGGGCCGGCGTGGCCTGCTACGGAAGCTCGCCCAGCTTGGGCCGCCACCTGTGTGGGGACCCCGGACTAGCTGTCCGAAATACCCGATTATGCTTAACACAACGATCCCGTGATCAGTCTGTCATTGCACATAATCCGAATTGGATACCAAAGTTTATATCCATTACAGTACCGAATAAAAGTCTTACATAAATGGTCATTTAGACCAAGTTCTTACATAGGTGCCTTCATGGGCCAAACCAAATATATATCAGCGGAAGCTACGGCGCAATCGACATCATATTCTAACGACGACGACCCGACAGGCAGCTGACTTGTGGAGATCCTTAGTTCGCATAGAAGTCGCCATACTCCTGCTCGGCGTAATGCTCCTCCTCGTAGTCTGGCTAGGACAATAGCCAGGGACAAAACCAATATGAGTACATTTGAATGTACTCGCAAACTACCCCAACATGAGTATGCACTAGTTCTATTTTAACTTACAACTTTGGTTTGTTTAAAACATCTCTATATCTTTATTGAAAAAGGTAAGAAGAGTTTTATAATCACTTTTTAAAGAAACCACCATTTTATCTGCTTCTCCAAAACCCTTCTTTTTTTTTTCCTGACCATGGCTCACCATAATCCATTTATTCCAACAACTCATACCACTCCATTTGGTATAGTTGTTCCACAACATCACCATTTCAATTTATTTTTGTTTGAAAAGCTTTTCCAAAACTTGCACAAGGTCTTAGGACAGTCTCCCAATTGTCCATATCCGAGGACTCGGCTATTCGAATAGTTTTAAACACTCTGCAGAGGTAGCACGCTTTTAACCCACATCCATCCGGCAACTCATCGTGTCTGCCACGTCTCGCCATACCAGGTGTATGCGAAGTAAGCCGCCGGCCATAGCCTCTTATTTGCTCATGCTAGTATAGGATCCTTCCCATATGACACTTTCCATCGACACCCAGTCCGGTTTCCCGTCAGAAACCCTAAGTGTGAGGACTCATAGTTTTGTCCGGCGGTTTATGGTGGAACCTTCTATCCTCCCCACCAACTTGTGTGAGGACCCGGTCAGGGGGTAGATCCTCGGACCATCCCCTCATGCATAACGGAGTCATCTCCATCGATGAGGTATCCCATACTAATAAGAGCAAACTACGTGACTACGCCTTTTCCCATATGTGGTAAATGTGGTCGCACAGGGTAGGATTGGTTTCCATAGTACTAGGACACTGTGCATTTTTCACAAACATCACCATTTTTCCATCTTTCCAACACAGCACCGACATCTCGGCGTTCCATAAACTCACAAAACATTTCAAAGGAGTTTTGAATAAACAACATTGTTTTCCCATCCTAAAGTTTTATATAAACTACTACATAGGGTGGCAAAATAATATCCATATATTTTTGAAATGGGTTTTGTAAATCTGCTTTGAGAGTAAACATATTATGAAAGTAGATGCATATGTTGGTAGTGCAAGCTCAGAGAATAGCTTGCCTTGCTTGGCAAAGTGATCTTGCTCTTGTTCTTCAAATTCAGCAAACTCTCCTGCCTCGATATATCCGACAACGTTCTCGTCTAATTAACAAACAAACAATACAAACAATCACTAAGCTATACAAGCAATCACCTCAACATAACCATCATTAACATCACAATTGGCTACTGCACACATCAAACCACACAATTTGGTTTTCAAATAAATTGAATTAAACATTATTTAATTAAGTCCAAATTATGGCAGAAACTAGTTATTCATGTTTAATTCCACAACTTGAGTTCTGTTGGTCACAAAAATACAAACTAAATTTCTATAGAAAGCTACTGATGTGTAGAATACAACCCAATTTGAATTGGATCATTTGGAGTTACCAAACTCCCTACACATTGGATTGAATCCAGTAGCTTAAAAATCAAGTTTTAGCTACCATTTAAATATATTGTTCCAAAAATTAAACCCTTTTAGGGGTAACTGAACATGGATATATGTGAGCTAAAAAATTGGTCCTAACTCATTTGGATCAACCAATAAACATATTTGTCTGTCTTAGTCCAGAAGGGTTTATTTTAAAGTCAGCAATTAATACTGCTTAATTAATTCTACCAAAATTAGGGAGTTAACACAAGGCAGTACTAAGCTAGCAAAATTGGTTTGGAATTATTTGGACTAACAGAGTATCAGAAACAAACAAGTTTAGATTTTAAACATTCTGTGGAATTTTCAATAATACTTTTTAATTATTTAATTAAATGACATGAGACCAATTGTGTTGGTTAAACAATTTCATAAGCTTTCCAGAACATTTGAGTTTGATTTATTTGGATTCCTAAATCTCGAGATATTTAATTTTAAAGTTGACATCAGTACTGAGAATTTCAGAGAATTTAAATTAGAAAAATCCACTGTTGTGGATAATGTTGAAATCCCTGACGGGTGGGTCCTACCCGTCAGTGACTCAGCGAAACGGTACGCGCGCGAGGGAAAAGATTAAAATTATGACAGTGGGACCCACATGGCAGTCTAACTTAACACGAAGCGGTACGTGGCCGTAGATCTTCGATCCAACGGCTCACGGAGGTCGCCATCGGCGACGACCTAAAACGAGCGGCGCTGCCGGCCGGCGACGGCGAGGTGGATGAATCTCTCACCTAGAGGGCTCGGAAGGTCGCGGAGATGATGCAGATCGACGGCGGTGGTGAGGTGGAAGCTTCTGGCCGAGTTACACTTGCTGGGGTGGAGTGGTTCGTCGGCGGCGAGGTCTCCGTCTTCCTCGGCCACGGACAGCAGCTCCGGCGAGGTTCCACGGCCGCGTCTGGGCACTGATCAAAGGGAAAAAGGGTGCGGTGAGTGCGGTGAAGCAGAGGGAAGCAAGTGCAGGCCAAAGAGGGAAGAATGGGGCAGTGTGGCGTCGTGGCCACGACGGACCTCGACGGCGGCAGTGGCTACGGCACAGCACGCCCTCCTGGCGGTGCACGGCGAATTGAGAGGGGTCAGTGAGGGAGTGGGGTGGTGTGGTGTTCGCAGAGGGTGCGGGGGTGGTTTTATAGCGCGGGATGCGGCGTACGGTGGACGGAGTGCACGGCGACGTCCATGGCGACACGGCGGAGATATTTCTCCCCAATCCGACGCGGCGGTGCGAGGGACGTGGAGACAAGGCGTTCACCGGGGTCCGGACGTGTTCTAGAAGATCTCGGCCAAGCGCGGCGTGTCGGGGAGCAGCGAGCAGGGCCAATTTGGTCGACGACGGCGAGCTTGCCACGGCGACGGTGGAGGGAAATCGAGGCGAAGGGCGGCGTAACTGCTCTCCTCTGCGGCGCCGCGGCTGCAGAGGCACGGGGGCGAGGGGGTGCGCGGCCAGGGGGGCCTGGGGAGCGCGGAAACGGCGAGCACGGTCGCGGCGACACGGCGATGGTCGTCGGGGCTGGAGTCGACGACGGTTTTGCAGAAAACCCCCTGCTCCTTCTTTTCTTTTATCACAACTAGGTCCTTCTCTGTTTCTTTTTAAAAACCAGAAGGTTTTCTAGGATTTAATTAGGGCACTTAAACATTTTAGAAAAATTTGCAAAAATTTGTGGGGCCTTCCCTAACATGTAGAGCTCCACAAAAATTGGCATAAAATAATAAAATGTTTTGAAACATTTTCTTTTTAGTACTTTGTTTATGTTATTTTAATTTATTTCATTTGTTTTTATTTTGAATTTTAAAACTAGTTCAAAAATAATATTTGAGAGGGGAAAGTGGTAGGAACAAAATGGGGAGTGTTTACATTACAACTCCACTGACTTTGGTTTGAAATTAATTGAGTTTGTCACTTGAGATTTTTATGTGACAACTTGTCACTTTTATTTTTCTTGCTTTGATTTTATATTTTGTTTTCTTTCTTCTTACTAGTGTTCACTAGAGCAAACACTCACACAAACAGCAAGAACAACATCTCAAGTAACAAAAGCAATTAACATACAATAAACAACAAAAGTTTTTGTTGGCTCTCATTTTTGGAATATAACCTGATAATAATTTTGGGATGTTACAATCCTTCCCCCCTTAAAATAAATCTCGTCCCGAGATTTGCTAGGCTTGGTTTTAAGGAGGTCTGGGAATTCGCTTCGAAGATAATCTTCGCGTTCCCAAGTTGCTTCTTCTTCAGAGTGGTTAGTCCACTGGACTTTGTAAAACTTGATCGCACGTCTTCGGGTAACACGAACATCTTCTTCGAGAATTTTGAGGGGTCTCTCACGATAAGTCAGGTCTTGGTTCAGGTCGATGGAGAGGTGGTCGATGTTTTTGAAAACATCAGGCTGGTCAGGAACTTCAAGACACTTCCGGAGCAAGGAAATGTGGAAGACATCATGATAATCTCCTAACTCCTGGGGTAACTCCAGCTGATAGGATACTTCTCCTCGACGAGCAATGACCTTGAAGGGTCCAATATACCTTGTGCTAACTTTCCTTTGACATGGAAACGCTGCATTCCCTTGAGGGGTGTCACTCGGAGATAACATAATCTCCGACACTGAAAGTGAGATCACGGCGCTTGGTGTCAGCGTAACTCTTCTGACGGGATTGGGCAGTTTTGAGGCGTTCACGAATAAGCTGAACTTGCTCTTCAGCTTCGGAGGGTATCTGGTCCGAACAATTTGCTCTCTCCGGTATCGGACCAATTCAGGGGTGTACGACACTTCTTGCCGTAAAGGGCTTCAAAAGGGGCCATTTGCAGACTAGACTGATAACTGTTGTTGTACGAGAACTCTGCAAACGGAAGACAATCTTCCCACTTGGAACCATAGGATAGAACACATGCGCGAAGCATGTCCTCCAATATCTGGTTCACTCGCTCAGTTGGCCATCGGTCTGGGGATGATAAGCTGTGCTAAAGGCTAACTTGGTTCCGAGGGCTTCATGAAGGGATTTCCAGAATCTTGAGGTGAATTGCGTGCCTCTATCAGATACAATCTTCTTAGGCACACCATGCAGGCTCACTATTCTGGAAATATACAGGTCTGCTAACTGAGCTCCGGTATGAGTGGTCTTGACAGGAACAAAGTGGGCAACCTTGGTCAGTCGATCAACGATGACCCAGATTGAATCATGGCCTCGGTTGGATCTTGGAAGTCCGGTAATAAAATCCATTCCAATCTCATCCCACTTCCACTCGGGAATTTTCAAAGGTTGAAGCAATCCAGCGGGTCGCTGATGTTCAGCCTTGACTCGCTGACAGATATCACACTTGGCTACGAATGAACCAATCTCTCGCTTCATTCCATGCCACCAAAATCTTTCTCGAAGGTCTTGGTACATTTTGGTTCCGCCGGGGTGGATTGAATAAGGGGTCTCATGGGCCTCCTTCAGGATTAACTCCTTAAGTTCCGTGACATTGGGCACACAGATACGGTCATTGAATTTCAGCACTCCTTCAGCATCTTCGGTAAAACCGGGTGCTTTGCCGAGGGAAATTTCTTCCTAATTCCCTCTATGCTTTCATGACCTTTTGGGCTTCTTTGATTTGATCCATCAGGGTTGGGGTTAACTCTAATTGGCGAGATAACCATGGCTAACAAGCTCTAGTCCAAAATCTTGGAAGTCTTTGAACAAGGCTGGCTGTTCGGCTTGGATCAGGGCATTCAGGGTGCAAGGTTTGCGACTAAGGGCATCGGCAACTACATTAGCCTTTCCGGGTGATAATGGATTCCAATATCATAATCCTTGATTAATTCCATCCATCTCCTCTGTCGCAGGTTCAGATCTTTCTGGGTGAAAATATACTTCAAGCTTTTGTGATCTGTATAGACCTCGCAGCGATGTCCCGCAAGATAGGGACGCCACTTCTTAAGAGCAAAGACTACAGCAGCTAACTCCAAGTCATGGGTTGGGTAATTCTCTTCATGCGGTCGCAACTGCCGGGACAGATACGACACAACTTTGCCTTCTTGCATCAGAACGCAACCAAGTCCGAGGCGTGATGCATCGCAATACACGTCGAAACTCTGGGTGACGTCTGGCATGATCAGGATTGGGGCTGAGGTTAGTCTCTTCTTCAGTTCTTGGAAACTATCCTCACACTTCTGAGTCCATTCAAATTTCTTGTCCTTCTTCAACAGTTGGGTCAGAGGTTTGGCTATACTGGAAAATCCTTCAACGAACTTGCGGTAATAACCGGCAAGTCCGAGAAAGCTTCGGATTTCAAAAACATTGGTTGGGGATAACCAGTCAAGAATGGCTTGTATCTTCTCAGGGTCAACAGAAATTCCTCCAGCGGATACAATATGTCCGAGAAATGCCACTTCACTGAGCCAAAACTCACACTTGCTAAGCTTGGCATACAGCTGGTGCTCTCGGAGGGTCTCCAAAACTAGACGCAGGTGTTCAGCATGCTCTTCTTCGGTCTTGGAATAAATAAGGATGTCATCAAGGAAAACTACCACGAACTTGTCGAGGTACTCCATGAAAATCTTGTTCATGAGATTCATGAAATAGGCTGGGGCATTGGTCAGACCAAAAGACATCACGGTGTATTCAAACAAACCGTAACGAGTGGTGAAGGCGGTCTTGGGAATATCTGTCTCTCTGATCTTCAACTGATGGTATCCTGTCCGAAGATCGATCTTTGAAAAGACTCGGGCTCCGTTCATTTGATCGAACAGATCCTCGATCTTGGGAAGAGGGTACTTATTTTTAATGGTCACGTCATTCAGCTTGCGATAATCCACACACAGGCGTGTGGTACCGTCTCTCTTGTCCAAAAATAATGGGTGATCCCCATGGTGAAGCGCTTGGGCGGACAAGACCTTTGCTTAGCATATCAGCCAACTGCTTCTTCAACTCAACCAGTTCTTCCGGATTCATCCGATAAGGCTTTTGGGATATGGGGGATGTTCCTGGGATAAGCTCAATTATGAACTCAATATCCCTGTCTGGCGGCATACCAGGCAATTCTTCTGGGAAAACATCCTTGAACAGATGAACAACACGGATCTCATCTAGGGCGGGTCGAGCTATGCTCTCATGGCAGCCTGGGTGAGGTTGACTAGTTTCAGACACATACTCCACTTCTACTTCTTTGTCGGTGGTGATGGATACAGCTCTTCTGGCACAGTCAATTCGACCATGGTACTTGGCTAACCAATTCATACCGAGTATAACATCGATGCCTTGGGTTCCCAGAACAATTAAGTTAACTGGAAACTTTTCTCCTTTGATCTCAAGGGGTACATCGGAGCAAAACATCTTGGTCTCTACGGTGGATTCTGGGATTTGGATGACCATGGGTTTGGGTAAGAGGCTCTTAACTAAACCTCCCTTAGCAACAAATTCTTGGGTAACAAATGAATGGGTAGCACCAGAATCAAACAGAACAGTTGCAGGTACTGAGTTGACAAGGAACGTACCCAGCACAACATCCGGAGCATCCTGAGCTTCTTCAGCATTGATGTGGTGCAGACGACCCTTGGCAACAGCAGCATTTCCGCGAGGTGCGGCATTCTTGCCATTTCCATTTCCATTGCGGCCTTGACCATTGTTCTGTGCCGGCGCATTGGGGCGCTGGACATTCCTCTTGGGATTGGGACATTCTTTGGAGTAGTGACCCTTGTTGCCGCATTCAAAGCAGATCACATTGGGATTGCGGGTGAAGTTGTTGAAGTTTCCTCCGGGACGGTTATTGTCATTGGGGCGGTTGAAGTTGTTTGGGCGGTTAGGGTAATTGGGGCGTGGAGCTTGGGGTGGACGATAGGCAGGCCTGGTGTTCTGCTGAAAGATACGAGGTTTCTGGCTGCTCGACCTTCCTGAGCATTCATCCTCCTCTTGCGACCTTCATACATAGACTTGCGCTTGGTCTCCAGCTGGATGGCTTTGTCCACAAGTGACTCCAGATCACGGAAGTCATGGATAACCAAAGCACACTGAAGTTCATCATGAGTCCACTCATGAAACGCTCCATCTTCTTCTCTTCTTGTCGGTGTCATCAGGAGCATACCGAGATAAGTCGGTAAACTCCTCAAGATAACCGACCACATCTCTACTTCCCTGCCTCAGCTTCGGAACTCATCCTTCTTCCTCTCAATAGTCCACTGGGAATATGCTTCTTGCGGAACTTCTCCTGGAACTCAGCCCAGTTGATGACATGACCAGCTGGCTGGAGAGTCTTGGTAGTTTCCCACCAAGCTCTTGCAGGTCCAGCGAGATAGTGGGTTGCATACAGCACTTTCTCATTTTCTCCCACAGCAGCAACTTCAAGATTATTGTCGATGGTGCGAAGCCAATCATCGGCTTCTAGTGGGTGAAGTCCCTTGGAGTAGGTGGGTGGGTTGGTCTTCTGAAAATCGCCTAAGGTAGATCGCTGGTTCTCATTGCCATTGCCACCATTGTTGTTGTTGTTGTTATTGTTGTTGTTGTTATAGCGGCTGCGAGTTGTTGTAAGGCAGCGAGATGAGCTTGGCGCTCTTGCCGGGCATTTTCACGCTCCTCCATGATAAGTGCGAGAAGTTGGGTGGGGGTTGGGTCCGGTGGTGGTGGTGCTGATCCTGATCCTTCCGCATTGCTGCGACGGGGTGGCATCCTGAAGCACACCGGGTATAAGAGACAAGGCAAGAAAAGTTCGACTAAGGGAAAAGACGATCTCTCAAGTGGTTGATTAATTTAAGTTTATATGAAAATAGTTCACACAGATTTAAACAAGACAAACATACTTATATTTCACAAACAATACATCAAGGAGTTCACAACAACATCAAGCTTACATCTAGATACATAACATCTGGTTTCCAAAAGAACCACTACTACTACTCGACTAGCTATAGGGGTCAACCTAATCCTGCGGTAGTGATCAAGTCACTCGCCTACTGAGGTGGAACCTCCAGCTCTAACACGTCAGCATCTGACTGGTAGGCTGGCTCCTCGGGATCCTCCTCCTCGTCCTCGAGAACTGGCTCGAGTGGCTCCTCCTCCTCGTCAACTAACTCCTCCTCATCCTCCTCCTCACAGTCCATCTCCTCCACGAAGTCATCATCGTCACTGAGGAAAGCGTCGTTCTCCTTGCGGAGATCCTCGCCCTCCTCCTCCATCTCGTCAGTATGGTGCTCTAGATCCTCAATCAGTCCATCCTGCTCTGCCACCTTCGTGCGGAGCTTCACGATAGTCTTCCTCAGCTGGGCCCTCTTCCTGAGAAGAGCAACCTTCTCCACCATCAGCTTCATCTCGTTCTCGCGAAGCTCAACGAGCGACTCGCGGTCAAAGTGGAGCTGAATCCTAGTGCGCAACAGATCATCCTGAGTGCACTGAAGTAAGATCTCCATGTCCATGATGTAGCTCCCAAACATCGGGTGGTAAGGTGAAGGAGTAGGGTGTCCATCACAGTTGCGCCTCCCGTAGAACCGGAAACGGGAGTCTACTAACTCCGCCTTGTGCTCCTCACAAAGTCGGGCTAGCATCCTCTGTGTAGCAGTACAGAGACCGTCAACCCAGGTGGCCTCCTTGGTGGTGAAGATGAGCGTCCTGGAATGGGAGACTTGATGTTCCTGCGAACTGACGACCTGATGAGCCAGCTCAGCCTTCCAACACCGTGAACATCAATCTGAGCTCCCTCAAACTCTGGAGCGGGGCGACCTAACAGCTTGGTCAACTCGAACAAGTCCCTCTCAAACGTCAGCTTGCTGTCCTTCTCCAGCTGAACGAACTCGGTCCATGGAGTGCCATCTACAGTTTTTAAGCAAAATTTTAAGTTAGTTAGGTGACAAGTATATCAAAATTTTAATATAGTAGGGCAACAAGTGAGTCAAATTTTAAACTTAATGAGAGGTGTACAAAATTTTAGGGATACTAAGGAAAATGTAACATTTAATGAGAGTAAAATTTTGCATAAGTAAGAGGATTGGAGATAAGCAATTTTCGAAAATACTTCATTCCTTTCTTTTTAGAAATTCATCTTTTGTAACATTTGACAAACGACCATGCTAACTAAGGTTTCCTAAAGTCAGGATGGCTCTGATACCAAGTCTGTGGGGACCCCGGACTAGCTGTCCGAAATACCCGATTATGCTTAACACAACGATCCCGTGATCAGTCTGTCGTTGCACATAATCCGAATTGGATACCAAAGTTTACATCCATTACAGTACCGAATAAAAGTCTTACATAAATGGTCATTTAGACCAAGTTCTTACATAGGTGCCTTCATGGGCCAAACCAAATATATCAGCGGAAGCTACGGCGTAAGACATCATATTCTAACGATGACACCCGACAGGCAGCTGACTTGTGGAGATCCTTAGTTGGCGTAGAAGTCGCCATACTCCTGCTCGCGTAGTGCTCCTCCTCGTAGTCTGGCTAGGACAATAGCCAGGGACGAAACCAATATGAGTACATTTGAATGTACTCGCAAACTACCCCAACATGAGTATGCACAGTTTTATTTTAGTTGACAACTTTTTTATTTAAAACATCTCTATATCTTTATTGAAAAAGGTAAGAAGAGTTTTATAACACTTTTTAAAGAAACCACCATTTATCTGCTTCTCCAAAACCCTTCCTTTTTTCCTGACCATGGCTCACCATAATCCATTTATTCCAACAACTCATACCACTCCATTGGTATAGTTGTTCCACAACATCACCATTTCAATTTATTTTTGTTTGAAAAGCTTTTTCCAAAACTTGCACAAGGTCTTAGGACAGTCTCCCAATTGTCCATATCCGAGGACTCGGCTATTCGAATAGTTTTAAACACTCTGCAGAGGTAGCACGCTTTTAACCCACATCCATCCGGCAACTCATCGTGTCTGCCACGTCTCGCCATACCAGGTGTATGCGAAGTAAGCCGCCGGCCATAGCCTCTTATTTGCTCATGCTAGTATAGGATCCTTCCCATATGACACTTTCCATCGACACCCAGTCCGGTTTCCCGTCAGAAACCCTAAGTGTGAGGACTCATAGTTTTGTCCGGCGGTTTATGGTGGAACCTTCTATCCTCCCCACCAACTTGTGTGAGGACCGGGTCAGGGGGTAGATCCTCGGACCATCCCCTCATGCATAACGGAGTCATCTCCGTCGATGAGGTATCCCATACTAATAAGAGCAAACTACGACTACGCCTTTTCCCATATGGTAAATGTGGTCGCACAGGGTAGGATTGGTTTCCATAGTACTAGGACACTGTGCATTTTTCACAAACATCACCATTTTTCCATCTTTCCAACACAGCACCGACATCTCGGCGTTCCATAAACTCACAAAACATTTCAAAGGAGTTTTGAATAAACAACATTGTTTTCCCATCCTAAAGTTTTATATAAACTACTACATAGGGTGGCAAAATAATATCCATATATTTTTGAAATGGGTTTTGTAAATCTTGCTTTGAGAGTAAACATATTATGAAAGTAGATGCATATGTTGGTAGTGCAAGCTCAGAGAATAGCTTGCCTTGCTTGGCAAAGTGATCTTGCTCTTGTTCTTCAAATTCAGCAAACTCTCCTTCCTCGATATATCCGACAACGTTCTCGTCTAATTAAAAAACAAACAATACAAACAATCACTAAGCTATACAAGCAATCACCTCAACATAACCATCATTAACATCACAATTGGCTACTGCACACATCAAACCACACAATTTGGTTTTCAAATAAATTGAATTAAACATTATTTAATTAAGTCCAAATTATGGCAGAAACTAGTTATTCATGTTTAATTCCACAACTTGAGTTCTGTTGGTCACAAAAATACAAACTAAAATTTCTATAGAAAGCTACTGATGTGTAGAAATACAACCCAATTTGAATTGGATCATTTGGAGTTACCAAACTCCTACACATTGGATTGAATCCAGTAGCTTAAAAATCAAGTTTTAGCTACCATTTAAATTATATTGTTCCAAAAATTAAACCCTTTTAGGGGTAACTGAACATGGATATATGTGAGCTAACAAAATTGGTCCTAACTCATTTGGATCAACCAATAAACATATTTGTGTTTTAGTCCAGAAGGGTTTATTTAAAGTCAGCAATTAATACTGCTTAATTAATTCTACCAAAATTAGGGGAGTTAACACAAGGCAGTACTAAGCTAGCAAAATTGGTTTGGAATTATTTGGACTAACAGAGTATCAGAAACAAACAAGTTTAGATTTTAAACATCTGTGGAATTTTCAATAATACTTTTTAATTATTTAATTAAATGACATGAGACCAATTGTGTTGGTTAAACAATTTCATAAGCTTTCCAGAACATTTGAGTTTGATTTATTTGGATTCCTAAATCTCGAGATATTTAATTTTAAAGTTGACATCAGTACTGAGAATTTCAGAGAATTGTAAATTAGAAAAATCCACTGTTGTGGATAATGTTGAAATCCCTGACGGGTGGGTCCTACCCGTCAGTGACTCAGCGAAACGGTACGCGCGCGAGGGAAAAGATTAAAATTATGACAGTGGGACCCACATGGCAGTCTAACTTACACGAAGCGGTACGTGGCCGTAGATCTTCGATCCAACGGCTCACGAGGTCGCCATCGGCGACGACCTAAAACGAGCGGCGCTGCCGCGCCGGCGACGGCGAGGTGGATGAATCTCTCACCTAGAGGGCTCGGAAGGTCGCGGAGATGATGCAGATCGACGGCGGTGGTGAGGTGGAAGCTTCTGGCCGAGTTACACTTGCTGGGGTGGGAGTGGTTCGTCGGCGGCGAGGTCTCCGTCTTCCTCGCCACGGACAGCAGCTCCGGCGAGGTTCCACGCCGCGTCTGGGCACTGATCAAAGGAAAAAGGGTGCGGTGAGTGCGGTGAAGCAGAGGGAAGCAAGTGCAGGCCAAAAGAGGGAAGAATGGGCAGTGTGGCGTCGTGGCCACGACGGACCTCGAGGCGGAGTGGCTACGGCACAGCACGCCCTCCTGGCGTGCACGGCGAATTGAGAGGGGGTCAGTGAGAGGGGTGGGTGGTGTGGTGTTCGCAGAGGGTGCGGGGGTGGTTTTATAGCGCGGGATGCGGCGTACGGTGGACGGAGTGCACGGCGACGTCCATGGCGACACGGCGGAGATATTTCTCCCCAATCCGACGCGGCGGTGCGAGGGACGTGAGACAATGGGTTCACCGGGGTCCGGACGTTTTCTAGAAGATCTCGGCCAAGCGCGGCGTGTCGGGGAGCAGCGAGCAGGGCCAATTTGGTCGACGACGGCGAGTCTTGCCACGGCGCCGGTGGAGGGAAATCGAGGCGAAGGGCGGCGTAACTGCTCTCCTCTGCGGCGCCGCGGCTGCAGAGGCACGCGGGGCGAGGGGTGTGCGCGGCCAGGGGGGCCTGGGTGAGCGGGAAACGGCGAGCTGTCGCGGCGACACGGCGATGGTCGTCGGGGCTGGAGTCGACGACGGTTTTGCAGAAAACCCCTGCTCCTTCTTTTCTTTTATCACAACTAGGTCCTTCTCTGTTTTTTTTTAAAAACCAGAAGGTTTCTAGGATTTAATTAGGGCACTTAAACATTTTAGAAAAATTTGCAAAATTTGTGGGGCCTTCCCCTAACATGTAAGGCTCCACAAAAATTGGCATAAAATAATAAAATGTTTTGAAAACTTTTCTTTTAAAGTACTTTGTTTATGTTATTTTAATTTATTCATTTGTTTTTATTTTTGAATTTTTAACTAGTTTCAAAAATAATATTTGAGAGGGGAAAGTGGTAGGAACAAAATGGGGAGTGTTTACATTACAACTCCACTGACTTTGGTTTGAAATTAATTGAGTTTGTCACTTGAAGATTTTTATGTGACAACTTGTCACTTTTATTTTTCTTGCTTTGATTTTATATTTTGCTTCTTTCTTTCTTACTAGTGCATAGAGCAAACACTCACACAAACAGCAAGAACAACATCTCAAGTAACACAAAGGCAATTAAACATACAATAAACAACAAAAGTTTTTTTGTTCTCTCATTTTTGGAATATAAACCTGATAAGAATTTTGGGATGTTACAA